>CM045946.1:4052326-4647326 GCA_025177825.1 Aechmea fasciata
CGCCAAGTGCTCGATCGAAAATCCGAGAGAAAGAGCGTTGCTCTCCTCCGACGAGTCCGCCCGCCAAGTGCTCGATCGAAAATCCGAGAGAAAGAGCGTTGCTCTCCTCTCAGACGGAGTCGCCCGCAGTGCTCGATCGAAAATACGAGAGAAAGAGCGTTGCTCTCTCTCAGACGGTCGCCGCCAAGTGTTCGATCGAAAATGCGAGAGAAAGAGCGTTGCTCTCCTCTCCACTGTAATCCGCTCGACGGAATTTTAAGAAATCCGCTCGACGGAATTTTAAGAAAACCGCTCGACGGAATTTTAAGAAATCCGCTCGACGGAATTTTAAGAAATCCGCTCGACGGAATATCAACAAACTTAGCCATCGACGGAATTGATCGAACCGCTCGACGGAATTGATCGAGCCGCTCAACGGAATACCGATCAAAACCACTTGACGGAATGCCAATATGAACATCGACGGTGCTCTTTGCAAAATATCACCAAGAAGAGAGAGAATTCTCAAATCAAAGAGAGAGGAGACTTTGCTTGATCAAATTTAAATCAAATTAAAAATTTCATTAAGTGCTAAACATTTGATGTTGAATTTAAAATTTTGATTAAATCCCACACTCGGGTTAAATCTAAAGGGCTCTAATTTAGCCCGAATTTAGAACCAAGTATCCAATATCACCTATACCCATTAACCCAATAACCCATCTAACCCAATACTCATTTACTTATACCAACCCAATACCCATATACTTATACCCAATATCCATTTAAACAAAACCCATATACATCCATTAACCCATAAACCCATTAACCCATTTAACCCAATACCCATTTACTTATACCAACCCAATACCCATTTACTTATACCCAATATCCATTTAAACAAAACCCATATACATCCATTAACCCATAAACCCATTAACCCATTTAACCCAATACCCATTTAACCCAAAATTCATTTAACCCAATACTCATTTACCCAAAGAGGCCCAAGACCAAAGCCCATTTCAAAATTAAACCCATGAACCATAAACACGTACACCCGGTTCATGAACCATGAACCATAAACCTGTACACCCGGTCCATGAACCATGAACCATAAACCTGTACACCCGGTCCATGAACCATGAACCATAAATCTGTACATCCGGTCCACGAACCATGAACCATAAACCTGTACACCCGGTCCATGAACCATGAACCATAAACCCATACACCCGGTCCATGAACCATGAACCATGAACCCATACACCAAGTCCATGAATCATGAACCATAAACCCATACACCAGGTCCACAAACTATGAACATAAACCATGGACCAACCCATACACCGAGTCCACAAACTATGAACCAAAATCATAAACCATAAACCTATGAACCTATGTTCATAATCCATAAACCTATGAACCCAAGTTCATAAATCCATAAACCTATGAACCCAAGTTCATATATCATAAACCTATGAGCCTAAATTCATGAACCAAATCTCAAATACCCAATACCATAAACCTTATAACCCAAAATCCACTTTCGACCGAAACGTCGTTAAACTAAACCAAAATCCAAATTCGACCGAAACGTCGTTAAACTAAACCTAAGTCCAATATCGACCGAAACGTCGCTAAACTAAAGCCAATCCCAATATCGACCGAAACGTCGTTAAACTAATCCTAAGTGCACAAACTCGACCGAAACGTCGTTAAACTAAACCAAAATCCAAATTCGACCGAAACGTCGTTAAACTAAACCTAAGTCCAATATCGACCGAAACGTCGCTAAACTAAAGCCAATCCCAATATCGACGTCGTTAAACTAATCCTAAGTTCACAAACTCGTGAAACGTCGTTAAACTAAACCTAAATCCTAACCTCGACCAAACGTCGCTAAACTAAACCCAAATACAACCTCGAGAAATGTCGTTAAACTAATTCAAATCCCAACTTAGAAACGTCGTTAATCGTAGAAATGTCGTTAAACTAATTCAAACCCACTTGACCAAACGTCGTTAAACTAATCCTAAGTCTAAAACCCCGACCGAAACGTCGTTAAACTAAACCCAATTTTGACCGAAATGTCGTTAAACTAATTCAAACCCACTTCGACCGAAACGTCGTTAAACTAATCCTAAGTCTAAAACCCCGACCGAAACGTCGTTAAACTAAACCCAATTTTGACCGAAATGTCGTTAAACTAATTCAAACCCACTTCGACCGAAACGTCGTTAAACTAATCCTAAGTCTAAAACCCCGACCGAAACGTCGTTAAACTAAACCCAATTTTGACCGAAATGTCGTTAAACTAATTCAAACCCACTTCGACCGAAACGTCGTTAAACTAATCCTAAGTCTAAACCCCCGACTGAAATGTCGTTAAACTAAACCCAATTTCGACCGTAATGTCGTTAAACTAAACCTAAACTCAATTGACCGTAACGTCGTTAAACTAAACGTAAATCCACTGCCGACCGTAACGTCGTTAAACTAAACCTAAACCCAAGCCCGACCGAAACGTCGTTAAACTAAACTCAAATTCAAATGACCGTAACGTCTTTAAACTAAACCCAAATTCAAATAACCGAAACGTCTTTAAACTAAACCCCAATTCAAATGGACGTCTTTAAACTAAAATCAAATTCAAATGACGAAACGTCTTTAAACTAAACCCAAATACAATGCCGTAACGTCTTTAAACTAAACTCAAATTCAATGACCGTAACGTCTTTAAACTAAAATCAAATTCAAATGACCGAAACGTCTTTAAACTAAACCCAAATTCAAATGACCGAAACGTCTTTAAACTAAACCCAAATTTAAATGACCGAAACGTCTTTAAACTAAACCCAAATTCAATGCCCGTAACGTCTTTAAACTAAACTCAAATTCAATGACCGAAACGTCTTTAAACTAAACCCAAATTCAAATTGAGCTCTAATACATATACTTAGAGTTCATCCGACGAACCCTAATACATACACTTAGGGCTTAGTCAAATCCTCACTCTAGCACATATAACTAGAGTGAAAAATATATTAAACTCGGCTAATCCTGATACATATACCCAGTAATTAGCCACCCTCTACTTTCAGATAACATCAAATCCGATCTACCTCAATACATATACTTGGGGTTTGGTCACATCTCCACCTTGGAACATACAACCAAGATGAACCCGACCGCCATGTCATTAAACTGAGCATCAAATTTCAATCGACCATCCAGTCGTTAAACTGGGTATCCAGTCCTATGAAATTCATGTACAGTGGGGGTATGCCCCTGCTTAAGCCATGTAACCGGCAGATCATATCAATAAAATTTTATTTGCCCGTTTTGTCTCTTTTATTATCAGCATTTATATTTGGTCTCTTAATCGAGGGTACCCTAACATTTTATAGGGGTAATTAACAATAGACGCTTGCGTTTATTGGAAGCCATGGATCCGCAATACGATAAACATATATATATATATACTTAATACGAATCATGAATACTACCCCACGGAAATTCCGAGATAAATTTCACGTGCGAGTACGTCATTCGTGGTGGCAGACAAAATGGCACGCCCAGTGGGACATGGCTTCTCCCTCCATCTTTGAGACCAAATCTAATAATGCTGATAAAGAGACTAATGAATAAACATGTGACCGATGAATATGACTTCATCCAAGCGGAGCAATGTAAATCCGACAATATTGCTTCTTCTACCTCGGTGGAGATCAAAATGAGTTGGCATCACCACAAAGGACGTTTTGGCTAACATCATGTCCTCGGTCTCGCCAATCAAGTCATCGAGCGTGGATTATTCGGCGACGGCCGTGGTCTTCTCCTATCAACATAGGATCGGGGCTATTCGTTGCTAAGAGGAGCAATGGTTTCCAACAACACCACATCGAAGCAAGGAGTTCTAATTTTTCGGAGAATAAGCTGAACATTGTCTGCCACTCAAGTCATCAGGGGGCAGGATTATTCTGACTGAGAATCATGGTCTTCTCCCTCTTAACATCATATCTTGGCTATTCGCCGCTAAGATGAGCAATGACTTCTAATAACATGATATCCTCTACCTCGGTGGAGATCAAAATGAGTTGGCATCACCACAAAGGACGTTATCGGTCAAATTATTAGGGGGCGGGACGATTTTTCGATTATCGTGGTCTTCTTCCTCCTAAATTCATATCTTGACTATTCTTCAAGGGTGTTCGATCTTGAAGATATCGGCTCATTCTTTTTCCATTCGGTAATATTACGGAAAATGTTCGATCATTGGGTCTTTGCTTAAGTCGTCGGGGGGCAAGACAAGCGACAAGGACAATTATTGTCCTTTATCTTCTGATTAGATAAAGGCACCGCAATCCCAAAACCTTTGCACCTTACGAGTGCGCCCTAACTAATCATCATGTGGGGAATGGACGGAATGGGGGCAATCAACACTTTTTATTTTGGAGCCATATATACATTCTCATTCACGGAGGCATAGTTTTTTTTGCATTGCAAAACAACATCCTTCTAGATGAGAAAAAATTGAACCTTTGCACACACACAAAAAAAAAAAAAAAAACAAAAAAAATAAAAAACAAAACAAAAACAAAAAGAGAGAACAAAAATCTCCCATAGCCCCGCTGTGAGAAAACCTACTCTAGGCTCATAGGCAAAAATTAGGGAAATGCTTTTGGCGAAAACCCTCACGAGTGCCAGCTGTCATAAAAACCTCGCAGACGATGGAATGCTGATTCATCTCAACGTCAGTCATGTACGACAATAACGACACATCAGGTTGTTTCAAGGTTCATCTTAGAGGGTCTGCCTAATTGTATGTGGAAACGCCCCTTGCCCTCCCATCCCATTTTGAAGACATACATATATGTCACACGGAGAAGTTTTTTTTTGCAAGCTCTATCAACTGCCTGGGAGGATCATCCCTTTTCCTCCCGTCCCGTTTTGAAATCTTATAGATATGAATAAGAAGTCCCTAACTTCTACCTTTTTCCAAAAGAGAAATGACACCAACATCAAAGAACGTTGTCGCTGCATCAACAAACTCAATGATATTGGAGGCGGGTTCGCGAGTCTGTTTGCCCACATCCGTCCTAATGTTCGGAATTGAAGGTGCATCAATCCAATTTGGCACCATTCCGGAAATGTTCGAGCTGCTGTCATGGCTCAAATTCACAGCTTCTCGGGGGCATGACCATTCCATTTGCCCCTTCACGGGATGTATCCAATGTGGTCATTCCTCGACTGCCATCTCGAGGAAGACGACCCAATAGGGTCATTCTCAACCTTCCTCCCGCATAGGCGAACAACTCACTTACCAACCTACATCCAAAAGGATGGAGTTTGAAGGAAGATTGATATTCCCAAAGGGCAGGATACAAAAAGTATCAGTATTCGATAAACTGACACTTTCTAATGATACTACAACCACTATTCCTCAAAATAGTGTCCTTTAAGAGGAATAACCGCCGCCAACTCCATAGAGAAATAGTTCTTTGAGGCAAAGACAATAACGCTCAAGAGCAAATCAAATCCAATCGACCGTAAAGTCGTTAAACTAAACTCAAAACTTCGACCGTAAAGTCGTTAAACTAAATTCAAATCTAATCGACCGCCATGTCGCTAAACTGAGCAAATATAGCCGAAAAAATAAGGCTAACATGTGTAGTGTGGTTATACTCATTAAACCATCACTTCTCAATTTGCCCAAAAAAAAAAAAAAAGAAAAAGAAAAAGAAAGAAAAAGAAAAAAAAAGGGTGGAGGACATATTGTCTAATTTTTTAGATAATATGGGTAAAATATAAGCCACCAACGGACTTGATTTGTTCACATCGAACTTCAAGGGTAAAATTGTAAAATTCCTATTTGTGGTATAACCCCACAGGTAAAATTGGGATCCCCGCTGTAAGAAAACCTTTCGAAGCTTACAGGCAAAAATTAGGGGAAGGTATTTGGTGAAAACCCATATGGGCGCCAGATTACTAAAAATATATTTTGCCTATGACGGAATGCTAACTCACCTTAGGGTCGGTTACGCAATTTCGATTGCTTCTCGAGGCAAAATAAATAAAAATTAATCCATGTTCCTTACGGCGCCATACGCCCAAGATATTTTGTCTATGACGGAATGCTAACTCACCTTAGGGTCGGTTACGCGCAGCAATTTCGATTGCTTCTCGAGGCAAAATAAATGAAATATAATCCATGTTCCATACTGCCCAAGATATTTTGTCTATGACGGAATTCTAACTCACCTTAGGGTCGGTTCTGTGACAATTTCGATTGCTTCTCGAGGCAAAATAAATAGAAAATTAATCTATGGCATCTATCACCGCAGATATATTTTAGGGTCGGTTACGCGCAGCAATTTCGATTGCTTCTCGAGGCAAAATAAATAAAAAATTAATCCATGTCCCCTATCGCATGAGATATATTTTAGGGTCGGTTACGCGCAGCAATTTCGATTGCTTCTTGAGGCAAATTGCGCGACAATTAGATAGTGGAAAAATTTTGAGACCCCTGAACAGAAATTAGGGGAGATATTCGGTTGAAATCGAGCATCTTGATTTAGATCTACCGTGTTAAAAAAAAAAAAAAAAAAAAAAAAAAAAAAAAAAAAAAAAAAAGAAAAGAAAAAGAAAAAGAACGCAAATCTTGTGATATAAGATACGAACAATACTTTTTTTCTCTTGTACGACGTAGCAAGATAAAAAAAGTGGGGGCATTTGTTGAGGCATAAAATATATATATATATATATATATATATATATATACATACTTATATATATATACATACATATATATATATATATATATATATATATATATATATATATATATATATATATATATATATATATATACATACATATATATATATATATATATATATATATAAATAGAGAGAGAATATGGTTTATGATGTGGACCATGCACTAGGTGTATGGACAAAATAAAATCCTGATTTCTCAGGTCCCAACCTCTACATCCCCACGACCAAATAACCACCGTATTCCACATCCCATATCCTTCGCACGATCTTTCCAACTCCTCACGCTCCCACGATCGCCCCAACTCCCACGCTCCCCACGATCCACGATTGGCGCCATGAACCACACCAACTTCCCAATCCAAACCTCCCATCTCTCGTACGATAAAAAAGGGAAGGGAGGAATCGAAAGAGAGTTTTCAAAAAAAATCCACTTTTTGCCTTTTGATCTCTAAGCAAAAAGCTCAATCCCATTCCCTGTTAAAGAAAAAAAAGGTAATTTGGGGCTCTTTCTCCTCTCTCGGTTAAAAAAAAAAAAAAAAAAAAAAAGAAAAAAAAAGAGAGAAGAAAGAGAAACGAACTTTCTCTTTCTCTCTCTCTCTCTCTCTCTCTCTCTCTCTCGGGTAAAAAAAAAAATATAATAAAATCAAAAGCTCTCTCTGTTTATCTCTGTTTTGGTGAGCCACCGCGGCCATCCTCGAGCCGCGAGCCACGAGCCACATCCTCCTCGCCGGACATCGCACAGATCGCGCCGCGCCGGACCGAGCCACCCTCGGCCACCCCGTCGAAGCCACATGAACCTTTCGGAGGTCGCGCCACGGCCGATCTCCGCCGGCCGCACTCAAAGCCGCGCGAACCCTCGAGAGGATCGAGTCGAGCTCCGTCGAAGCCACCGTCACTTGAAGCTGCGCGACCCTCTCGCCACCCCGCGAGGCACGGCGCGACGCGCCGCCGCCGCGCGGCGCGATCGGCCACCTACTTCGCCTCGGCCATCGCGGCGCCTCCGGCCGCAACGCCGCGCCGCGCCGGTCCGTGCTCCGCCCGCACCGCGCGGGACCCCGCTGCGCGTGCCTTGACTCGGCCGCCCGCGTCGCGCGGGCCGGACGCCCGTCTTGCGCAAGACCCGCCGCCGCGCCGCCGCCGAGGGCCGAGCCTCGGGACCCGCCGCCCTGAGGACCGCGCCTCGGGCCATGCACTCGCGCAAGACCCCCGCCGAGAACCGCGCCTCGGACGACGCCCTCACCGCGCCGAGCGGGGCCCATGCCTCGGAGCCGCGACGGACACGACGACCGCCGCGCGGGACTGCCGTGCCTCGGGACGATGCCCTCACCGCGCCGAGCGGGGCCCATGCCTCGGAGCCGCAACGGACACGACGACCGCGCGCGGGACCCTGCCGTGCCTCGGGCCCATGCCCTCACCGCGCTCCGCCGCCATGCCTCCGTTGTGCGGGACCCGCCGCTGCGCCATGCCTCGGCCGCGCCCCGCGCCTCGGCCATGCCGCGCCGCGCCCTCGGCCACGACCCGGTCGCCCTTGGCCATGTTCCTCACGCTTCGTCATCGCCGGACCGAGCTCCCGTGCTTCCGTCAAGCGGGACCCGAGCCCACGCCTCGGCATAGCCATGGAGCTAGCCGCGCCTCCGCGGCGCACCTCCATCGAGCCATGCCGCGGCGCACCCGTTCGACCGCGCGCCTCGACTCGCCGCTCGGCCACACGCGCTCGACTCCACGCTCGGCCGCGCGCCTTGATCCGGAGCCGTGCCACGCCGGACTTGAGCCTCCTTCCCGAACCGCCTCGGAGCACGTGCCGCACTTGAAGTCGCCGCCTCGGCCGAGCGTGATGCTTGCCATCCGCTCGGCTCCGAGCCTTGAAGTTCGCCGTGCCCTCGTGGCCGGGCCTTGAAGCTCGGCCAAGTCTTGAAGCTCACCGCACTCACGCCCCGCGCACGGGACACAGACGCCACGCTGCGCGCCGCCGACGATGGCCGAGCCGCTTCGATGGCGGATCGAGAGAAAGAGCGTTGCTGCTCCTCTCCGACGGACGAGTCCGCCCGCCAAGTGCTCGATCGAAAATGCGAGAGAAAGAGCGTTGCTCTCTCTCCGACGGAGTCCGCCCGCCAAGTGCTCGATCGAAAATCTGAGAGAAAGAGCGTTGCTCTCCTCTCCGACGGAGTCCGCCCGCCAAGTGCTCGATCGAAAATCTGAGAGAAAGAGCGTTGCTCTCCTCTCCGACGGACGGAGTCCGCCCGCCAAGTGCTCGATCGAAAATCTGAGAGAAAGAGCGTTGCTCTCCTCTCCGACGGAGTCCGCCCGCCAAGTGTTCGATCGAAAATCTGAGAGAAAGAGCGTTGCTCTCCTCTCCGACGACGCAACGCCGCTCAAAACCGTTCGACGGAAACGGAATTTTAAGAAATCCGCTCGACGGAATTTTAAGAAATCCGCTCGACGAATTTTAAGAAAACCGCTCGACGGAATTTTAAGAAATCCGCTCGACGGAATTTTAAGAAATCCGCTCGACGGAATATCAACAAACTTAGCCATCGACGGAATTGATCGAACCGCTCGACGGAATTGATCGAGCCGCTCAACGGAATACCGATCAAAACCACTTGACGGAATGCCAATATGAACATCGACGGTGCTCTTTGCAAAACATCACCAAAAAGAGAGAGAATTCTCAAATCAAAGAGAGAGAGAGAGGGGACTTTGCTTGATTAAATTGAAATCAAATTAAAATTTCATGATATTAAGTGCTAAGCATTTGATTTTGAATTTAAAATTTTGATTAGATCCCACACTCGGTTAAATCTAAAGGGCTCTAATTTAGCCCGAATTTAGAACCAAGTATCCAATATCACCTATACCCATTAACCCAATAACCCATTTAACCCAATACCCATTTACTTATACCAACCCAATACCCATTTACTTATACCCAATATCCATTTAAACAAAACCCATATACATCCATTAACCCATAAACCCATTAACCCATTTAACCCAATACCCATTTACTTATACCAACCCAATACCCATTTACTTATACCCAATATCCATTTAAACAAAACCCATATACATCCATTAACCCATAAACCCATTAACCCATTTAACCCAATACCCATTTAACCCAAAATTCATTTAACCCAATACTCATTTACCCAAAGAGGCCCAATACCAAAGCCCATTTCAAAATTAAACCCATGAACCATAAACCTGTACACCCGGTTCATGAACCATGAACCATAAACCTGTACACCCGGTCCATGAACCATGAACCATAAACCTGTACACCCGGTCCATGAACCATGAACCATAAATCTGTACACCCGGTCCACGAACCATGAACCATAAACCTGTACACCCGGTCCATGAACCATGAACCATAAACCCATACACCCGGTCCATGAACCATGAACCATGAACCCATACACCAAGTCCATGAATCATGAACCATAAACCCATACACCAGGTCCACAAACTATGAACATAAACCATGGACCAACCCATACACCGAGTCCACAAACTATGAACCAAAATCATAAACCATAAACCTATGAACCTATGTTCATAATCCATAAACCTATGAACCCAAGTTCATAAATCCATAAACCTATGAACCCAAGTTCATATATCATAAACCTATGAGCCTAAATTCATGAACCAAATCTCAAATACCCAATACCATAAACCTTATAACCCAAAATCCACTTTCGACCGAAACGTCGTTAAACTAAACCAAAATCCAAATTCGACCGAAACGTCGTTAAACTAAACCTAAGTCCAATATCGACCAAACGTCGCTAAACTAAAGCCAATCCCAATATCGACCAAACGTCGTTAAACTAATCCTAAGTTCACAAACTCGACCGAAACGTCGTTAAACTAAACCAAAATCCAAATTCGACCGAAACGTCGTTAAACTAAACCTAAGTCCAATATCGACCGAAACGTCGCTAAACTAAAGCCAATCCCAATATCGACCGAAACGTCGTTAAACTAATCCTAAGTTCACAAACTCGACCGAAACGTCGTTAAACTAAACCTAAATCCTAACCTCGACCGAAACGTCGCTAAACTAAACCCAAATACAACCTCGAACGAAATGTCGATAAACGAATTCAAATCCCAACTTCGATCAACGTCGTTAATCGACCGAAATGTCGTTAAACTAATTCAAACCCACTTCGACCGAAACGTCGTTAAACTAATCCTAAGTCTAAAACCCCGACTGAAATGTCGTTAAACTAAACCCAATTTTGACCGAAATGTCGTTAAACTAATTCAAACCCACTTCGACCGAAACGTCGTTAAACTAATCCTAAGTCAAAAACCGACCGAAACGTCGTTAAACTAAACCCAATTTTGACCGAAATGTCGTTAAACTAATTCAAACCCACTTCGACCGAAACGTCGTTAAACTAATCCTAAGTCTAAAACCCCGACCGAAACGTCGTTAAACTAAACCCAATTTTGACCGAAATGTCGTTAAACTAATTCAAACCCACTTCGACCGAAACGTCGTTAAACTAATCCTAAGTCTAAAACCCCGACTGAAATGTCGTTAAACTAAACCCAATTTCGACCGTAATGTCGTTAAACTAAACCTAAACTCAATTGACCGTAACGTCGTTAAACTAAACGTAAATCCACTGCCGACCGTAACGTCGTTAAACTAAACCTAAACCCAAGCCCGACCGAAACGTCGTTAAACTACACCCAAATTCAAATGACCGAAACGTCTTTAAACTAAACCCAAATTCAAATGACCGAAACGTCTTTAAACTAAACCCAAATTCAAATGACCGAAACGTCTTTAAACTAAAATCAAATTCAAATGACCGAAACGTCTTTAAACTAAACTCAAATTCAATGACCGTAACGTCTTTAAACTAAACTCAAATTCAATGACCGTAACGTCTTTAAACTAAAATCAAATTCAAATGACCGAAACGTCTTTAAACTAAACCCAAATTCAAATGACCGAACGTCTTTAAACTAAACCCAAATTTAAATGACCAAACGTCTTTAAACTAAACCCAAATTCAATGACCGTAACGTCTTTAAACTAAACTCAAATTCAATGACCGAAACGTCTTTAAACTAAACCCAAATTCAAATTGAGCTCTAATACATATACTTAGAGTTCATCCGAAATAACCCTAATACATACACTTAGGGCTTAGTCAAATCCTCACTCTAGCACATATAACTAGAGTGAAAAATATATTAAACTCGGCTAATCCTGATACATATACCCAGTAATTAGCCACCCTCTACTTTCAGATAACATCAAATCCGATCTACCTCAATACATATACTTGGGGTTTGGTCACATCTCCACCTTGGAACATACAACCAAGATGAACCCGACCGCCATGTCATTAAACTGAGCATCAAATTTCAATCGACCACCCAGTCGTTAACTGGATATCCAGTCCTATGAAATTCATGTACAGTGGGGGTATGCCCCTGCTTAAGCCATGTAACCGTGAGATCATATCAATAAAATTTTATTTGCCCGTTTTGTCTCTTTTATTATCAGCATTTATATTTGGTCTCTTAATCGAGGGTACCCTAACATTTTATAGGGGTAATTAACAATAGACGCTTGCGTTTATTGGAAGCCATGGATCCGCAATACCTGATAAACATATATATATATATACTTAATCTGAATCATGAATACTACCCCACGGAAATTCCAGATAAATTTCACCGTGCGAGGTACGTCATTCGTGGTGGCAGACAGAGGGATATATTTGTGATGGCAAAATGGGCCTTTCACTTATAAACAACAAAGATGACCGTTGGCATTTTCGCGAGGACATTTTTGCAAATGTTTATTAGTTAGGGCTTTTGGAGGGATATATTTGTGAGGACAAAAATGTCATTTCACGAATCCACTATTAAAAAATAAATAATTCACTAACGGATTCTAACCAGAGGAACATATCTACATACATTAGGACTTTTGCCGGGAAAACTTATGGAAATTGAGTTTTGCAGGGATATATCTGCAATTCACTATGTTTGCAGGGACGTGTATGCAATTAACCCTTCAAAAAAAATATGGTCTCCAACTTGAAATTCCAATTCTCGTCAACACTTATCCGCATAACTCTTCTGCCTGCTTTGAGCTACAATCAATCATTCTCGTGCAAGGTGAACCTTACTTTCAACTTCTTGGAGCACATATGGACCCAAAATCAGCTTTTTCACCTACTCCACTCCAATGAAAAGGTGATCTACACTTCCTTTCATAAAGGGCTTCAAATGGTGTCATCTTAATGCTTGCTTAATAACTGTTATTATAACCAAACTCTACCATTGGTAGATATTGAGGCTATCCACCTTGAAAGTCCATCACACAAACCCGAAGCATATCTTCAAGAATCTAGATAATACGCTCAGATTGCCCATCACTTTGAGGGTAGAAAGTGTTGATGAAAATCCAAAATTTTATTTATTTAATATTTATTTATTTATTTATTTATTTTATTATTATTTTTTATTATTAAATTACAGAAACTGCCGCATTTGATGCAGCCGTTCCACTAATTATTGAGGCTAATTAGTGCATCGGAACGTTGAGCTCCAACGTTCCACGCATGCTTTATGCCTTTATTTACTTACCTCTCCTGTAGCTCTAGATAGGACTATGGGCTATATACACATGAGGTGAAACTACAATAGTGAGAAGTATTTTTTGAGGGACTTGTTATTTTTCCTTCATTCTATTATTTCTTCACCGAGCGTTGAAAGAGTCTCCGTCAACCTCCTTCACGATCGTGCTCGCAGAATGAGGAGTTCCGGTCGTACCTTGGGGCGGTGTTTCCGGTTAATTCCGCACATAAAGACGGGAATACGTGTGACGCACTGGACTTGTGCAAATAGCAAGGTTCGAGTGTGGATGTGAGATTTGCGCTTTTCCAGATTTTTCTGGAGGGTCGTTGACTGTGTTCCCACCTATGGCCCGAGTCCCGAGGTTAGTGGATGATTTCCAAGCACTAAAGTCCAAAAAGCTGGATTTTAGGTTGCTCTCGGGTCGGAATTTTATGCCCTTGTACCGGTACAAAATTGTTGCTATACCGGTACAAAATGATGGCTATACCGGTACAAGCCAAGATTTGTACCGGTATAGATGAGCGGCGGGGCGAACCCGAGGCTCGGGTTTCTTTGTCTCGCGGGGTTTATCTACAAAACGGGTTTGTCTTATGCAATTGATTTCGAAAATCCGGCTGAAATCATGGGGGCATTTTGTTGCTTTATACATATGCCCCTTCACCCCTAGGGCTCATTTTGAGCCCTTCACTGCAGGAGAGAGAGGTAGGGAGCTCTCACCCTTCTTTCCCCTTTGATTTCTTGGGTCTAGGGTGCTCTTTGGTGGTCTAACCCTTCTCTCTTCTTCTCCTTTTTGCTTCTTGGTGCATCCTCCACCATGGATGAAGCTTGGTGCTTGGTTTGGGAGCAAGTTGAGGGAAAGATCTTCAAGTTTGGTGGACTTGGAACTTGTTTGTGAGCTTCTTGAAGGTAGGCATCACCTCTATTTCCTCTAGTTTGGGATTTTGGAGCTTTCTACTTGTTGAAACCCTAGTTTTTGTAGAATAGGGTTTATTTTGGGGATTTGCAACCTAGGGCTTTTAGGGTCCAATTAATTGGTTTAGAACCTTTGTTTAGGTTGCCTTGGAAGGGATCTCACCTCCATTTGAGGATTGGAGAAGGATTTTTACTCTAAGGTGAATTTTTCCTTACTCTCTACATAGAAGCTTAAAGTTTGAACTCAAGACTTATCTCTTGAGGTTGTAACTCCTAGGATCTCCTTTGTAGGGTACTAGGAGTAGGAATCGAAGCTCCGTTAGCGGTTCGGAGCGACGCTTTGAGCGACGGTGGGTTTGGCCTCACCTAGCACAATGAGAAATTCTCATTGGTGCTTATTTGCTTATGGTTAAATGGAAATTAGTTCATTTTCATGCTATTCGATTTATTTGTGAATTTTAGAATGCTTAAGATACATATGTTATGTGTAATGCAATTTTACTCTATATAGTAGAGACGAATGCATGTGAGAGCTGAAGTCTTGTAGCATTCTTTTTGGGAACTTGAAACTAAGTGTTTGAGAGGACTTTGACATGTGTTTGAGAACATAGAACTATACATGATATAGGAGAAAAGCCCTTGTCATTAAGCGGCATTGGCTTGGCATCAAAAGTGTAGAATAGTGAGCTAATGTCATCAAGCGGCATTAGGCTCGTGAATGAACTTGACATAGAAATCCTAGTGTCATGAGAATTTGTTGTACTAGACCTTAGGGTTGCTAGTGACATTTGCCATGTGTGGGACTTGGGACTTGGACTTGCTTGTTGCCATTTGTGCTCTTCCCACATGCTTGTGAGGGTCGCTCACCTACAAGCACTCTGGAGTTAGCCTTTGCGATGTATTCGCACGTGCGGTATTGAGAAACCTATGGGGCCGAATTGGTTAGACTCATTCCTACGGGGATGTTGGGGCTACCACGACACTTAGGGGCGCAAGCGGGATTGCACTTGTGTAGATCCCACATTGAGATTGACCATTGTCTTTCTATAATAAAGGATAATCACTACTTAACTTAGATTAGTAGTTGGATATATGTGTTGTGATATAGTATTGGACATAGTAGTATACTTGATAGGTCTTCAATTCTATTATAGTACACTCGTGAACTTATTTGAATATACTTGTTTAAAGTTGGCTATCGGGTAGTTTAAAGCATGTAATTCATTTACCTTGGGTTATTCATTCAGCTTTACAGTTATGCCTTTATTTCGGTTATTTACTTCAGTACTCGTATATTACTCTTTTTGGGCCTAGTGGAGCAATTTTGTGCAGGTCAGTAATTGCCCACTGGGAACTATATGTTGATAGTTCTCACGCCCTCTGTTTCTGACTCGTTTCAGTGCCTTCTGCATCGGGGGAGGCCCGGGACCGCGGCCAAGGAGCTGCCTCCGGATAGCGGCCTGTGAGAGGGTTTTGGATAGGCGGTTTCCTTTTTCTCTTGTTTTATTTTGGAGAGAATGAGTGTTTTTACCTTGTATAGAGACCACCACCTTTGTGTTTTTGAGAGCTTTGGATGTTAACTGTGTACTACTCTCTATTCCTATGATAGTGTTTTAGACGCTTTACTTTCTTTTACTTGTGGTTTGGTTCTTGTTTAGTTGTGGCTCTGATATTCATAGTTGTAGCCTTTTATTGTTTTAAATTCCGCTGTTTTTAGTTAGACGCCTTGTATGTGTTGACATATGGCGGGTCTGGGCACGCTTTGGGGAAGGTCCTGCCGACCCCGGGGCGTGACAATACGCCTTAGGGCAGTGCATCGCACGCTTCCGGATCAATCAAATATTCTATTTGGGTTTAGCAATTATCTGTAAGTTAAATATATTTATTTTTATTACAAAATTTAGTTAAATTTAAATCACAATCAGATTTTCGTTGCGGTAATTGTTCTAACAATCTTAGGCGTATTCTTCCGATTTGATTGTGATTGAAATCTAACGAGTGTTAATCCGTATTAAATTAATTTTAATTTTATATGTATATAATTTGTTTGTATGATTGGCTTTCAAACATAAATTTTTCGAAATTAGCACTTTAAACTGTAAATGCATATTTTTTAATTTATTGTTTAAATTACATTTTATTTGGTGATTATTTTATTTAAAAAAAATAAAATAAAATACTGTAAAGAAGAAAAATGGTACAGTAAAAAAAATTTGTTAAAAAGAAAAATGTTACAGTAAAAAAAAAATTTCAGTGCAAATACATATACTGTTTTGTGGCTTTTGATAATAATAACAACAAGAATAATTTTGCTACAGTAAAAATATTTTTTTAGTGTGCGATTTTAAACAATTTTGATACAGTAAAATCCTTTTTAGTGTATGGATTTCTTTGTGTGTGTATATATATATAAACAATTTCCTGTTTTTCGAAAAAGAAAAAAGGATTAAATATATGTATACATACTGCCTTTTGTTAAATCCTCATTAAAAAAAAAAAAAAAATTTTTACTGTTCTACGATAGATTTTTAAAAAAATATATTTCCTACAGTGATTTTTTAAGACTAGTTACACGGTTTTAAAAAAACACTATAGCATCACTTTGTTTTTCAAAAAGGTCTTGTAAGGATTGTAAAAAAAAAAAATGCTACAGTATTACACCAAAAGATAATATATATATATATATATATATATATATATATATATATATATATATATATATATATATATATATATATATACATGCATTTGGTGCTTACCAAATTTTCCGCCGTTAGATCCACCCTTTGATGATTTTCACCCGTCTATCATACTATTCAACCAACCACCCACTTAACCCTAGGAGCCCACATCATCATAACCACACATCTCTCAATCCAATGACCAAAAACTAGGTAGCACCAATGACTTGTGCTATTAATAGCATAGCATAGTAGCCTAGTTCTATATATATATATATATATAGCATATATAGTAGCCTAGTTCTATATACATATATATATATATATATCATATATATATAGGCTAGGGCTACTATACATATATATATAGGAAAAGGAAAGTATTATCATCATATTAGCCAGTGATGAGGGTAGCACTTAGGATCCTAGTCGGTTTAGAATTGAATGGATCCACAGGGTTGACGAGAAAATCAGAGGCTAGGGACGATATTACTGCATAATCGAATGTCCCCCTAGGGCTGTATTTGCCCTTACGTTAAGGGCAAAATTGGTATTTTAATTTTTTTTAACTGTGGTAGATATTTAACTCACGTTTAACCCAGATTAACTTAACAAGAGATAACTGCGGGGGTATTTTGCAATAACGGTGGAACGTATGAGGGGCATTTTAGGAAGAAAAAAAAAGTAGGGGTAGATGGGATATTTTCAAACGCATGAGGGGTATATAGGCAATTATCCCTATATATATATATATATATATATATATATATATATAGGCCACTACTATACTATACTATTATGAGTATAGACCTTTATACTCATACATTTTTAATCGTTGATTGATGGGATGTGTGGTTAGGATGATGGTGGTCCCACTTAGAATAATAATGATCCCTAGGGTTGAGTGGGTAGTTGGTTGAATAGTATGATCTAACGGATGAAAATGATCAATTGAATAAATCGAGGGCTAAAAACTTATGAGTATAAGGAGGCTAATACTCATAAAAGTATAAGACTCGTATATATATATATATATATATATATATATATATATATATATATATACACTATTCCTTTCACTAAGAAGGAAATTGAAAAGGAGCAAAATATTTTATCACTACATGGGATTTGAACCCGGGTTGATGGTAAGGCACAATTTTTAAACAAAATCTTCTAACCTGCCATGTAACTTCTAATTTTTACTTTTCATATTATAGATGTGGTTACTTTTAAACTCTATTTGCCGCATAGATATTAATCGTTTGCAAATATTATCTACTCGAAAATATTTTACAAAAATCAAATTTTTTAAAATTGTTTGAGCATCTGTTTGCTGCTAAACCAAACCTATTTGACATGGTCAATATCACATTTTAAATTTTGTTGTACCTCAAAACTGTCGGGGTAGACTCATTTATCTGCTAGATTAATTTCAGTATTATAATTACTTTCTTATTTTTCACTTCTTGTGATCATAGTATTCAGGTTGTAAATGAATTTGGTGAACTTTAAAACTAGCAGACAAGTTAAGTAGAGATAAAAAGTTTATTAAATGGCTAACCTCTCATGTTATTGTTTTAAATTTTATCAGATCTGAATAAAGTTTTGCAGATTACTTGATAAAAGACCTGAACAGGACTAAGGTCCTGGAGTCATCGAGGGGGATGGGACTTTGCCCGTAAAGGGCCTTCCTGCAGTGGGAACCCAACCTTTGTGATAGGAGATCCCTTAAAGAAGGTTCAATATGATAAAAACAAACTGTCAGGTTGGCCAAAGAGCACTTTCTACAAATTTTATACAGGAGCTTTAGCTCCAATCCCATCCCTATGGTGAGTAGTGCTGTGTAGTGGATTAGGTTGTGGTAGCTCTTAATGGGATCCAAGGTGATAATTTTCGCGAGATGTGACTCTACACACATCCCTAGAAAAACCACCTATATAAGAGTATCCGTATGTGGCCGCGGCTATGTGAATGGGCTATATATAGAAGCTCTTATGAAAAATCAAGGTACTGTGTATGGCCATTAACGCACAGACCCGCAACGGAGAATTCTGTACTGTGTGTGCAGTAGTTGAAGTCAGGGTCAAAGGAACGTAGTTCAAGATCTGGTTCACTCCGATTCCTTCTGATGGAAACTATTTGCACTAAGTGAGGTTAAGTCTCTTAAAGACACCTGACCTATTGCATAGTATAAACACTCAGTGATTAATTGATTTTCTTTCTTTATTGTTTAATTTTTTTTTTTATTTTAAATTTTTTAATTTTTAAAAATTTTAAATTTTGTGAAGGATTGTTGATGAAAACCCAAAATTTTATTTATTTAATATTTATTTATTTACTTATTTTATTATTATTAATTTTAATTATTAAATTAGAGAAACCACCGCATTTGATGCAACCGTTCCACTAATTGTTGAGGCTAATTAGTGCATCGGAACGTTGGGCTCCAACGTTCCATGCTTTATGCCTTTATTTACTAACCTCTCCTGTAGCTCTAGATAGGACTATAGGCTTATATACACATGAGGTGAAACTACAATAGTGAGAAGTATTTTTTGAGAGACTAGTTATTTTTTTTTCATTTTATTATTTCTTCACCGAGTGTTGAAAGAGCCTCCATCAACCTCGTTCACGATCGTACTCGCAGAAGGAGTTTCGGTCGTACCTTGGGGCGGTGTTTTCGGTTAATTCCGCACGTAAGGACGGGAATACGCCTTAGGGCAGTGCATCGCACACTTCCGGATCAATCAAATATTCTATTTGGGTTTAGCAATTATCTGTAAGTTAAATGTATTTATTTTTATTACAAAATTTAGTTAGATTTAAATCACAATCAGATTTTCGTTGCGGTAATTGTTCTAACAGAAAGCAGTGCTGAAATCTAGTCGAATGCCTAATGCATCATACAAACTCTTCCAAAAATGTGATACAAATCGGGGGTCTCGATCCGATACTATAGATGTAGGCACTCCATATAATCGTACAATTTCGTCAAAGTACACTTGTGCGAGTCTCTCTCCCGTCCAAATAGTGTGAATAGGAATGAAATAAACAGATTTCGTCAACCTATCAACGATCACCCAAATAATATCATAACCAGCTTGTGAACGAGGCAAGCCAACAATAAAATCCATAGTAATATTTTCTCATTTCCACACGAGTATAGATAAACTGTGAAGCTTTCCCGCGGGTTGTCAATGTTCAGCTTTTACCTGTTGACAAGTTAAACATCGAGCTACAAATTCTCCAACATCCTTTTTCATCACAGGCCACCAATACAATAACTTCATATCTTTATACATCTTTGTACCTCCTAGGTGTAGAGTATAGAGTGCACGATGAGCTTCTATTAAAATTTTCTCTTTAGTTCTTGTCTCCGCCGGCACACAAATTCGATTCGGAATCACAACAAACCTTGATCATCCACATAAAAGTCGCTGGCGTGTCCATCAATAAATCTGGATCGAATCCTCTGCAATTCTACATCATTAACTTGCTTTTCTTTGATCTTTTCCATCAAAGTAGGTGCACCGCCAAAGACATTAACCGCAAAGCCGTGTCAGGCGCTACTATTTTCAAGTGCAATCGTTTTATGTCCTGTATCAATGGTGGCTGCGATACAACTAACATTGCCAAATTTTTCGTCGATTTACAACTTACGGCATCTGCCGCCACATTCGCTTTTTCCAGGTGGTAGCGAATAGTCAAATCATAATCCTTGAGTAGCTCCAATCATCTGCGCTGCCTCAAATTCAACTCCTTTTTAGTGAAAAGATATTTCAGGGTCTTATGATCGGTATACACTTCACGCCGCTCGCCATAAAAATAGTGACGCCATAGCTTTAGTGTAAAAACTACGATCGCCAATTTCAAATCAGGTGTAGGGTAGTTCTTTTCATAATCCTTTAGTTGACGGGAAGCATATGCAATCACCCTTCCATCCTGCATCAAAACACATCACAATCCATTAAGCGAAGCATCACTATAAATCACGTACCCTACTCCAGCAACCGGTAATGCCAAGATCGGGACGGTTGTCAACTGTTCTTTCAACTCTTGGAAGCTTCTTTCACACATATCATTCCACACAAACTTGGTGCCTTTATGTGTAAGCCACATGAGAGGAGTAAATAACTTAGCGAAGCCCTCAACAAACCTCGGATAGTAACCAGCTAGACCGAGAAAACTCCAAATCTCAGCAACACTAGTCGGTCTAGGCCAATCCTTGATTGCCTCAATCTTCTTAGAATCCACGGCTATACCTGTTTCTGAAATCACATCCCAAGAATGCTACTTCGCGTCGCGGAGTCAAATTTCACACTTTTTCAACTTAGCAAAAAGCTTCTTTTCCCAAAGTAGTTGCAACACTTGTCTCAAATGATGTTCATACTTCTCGTTATTTTGAGAATACACTAAAATGTCATCAATGAACACCGCCACAAATCTGTCTAGATAAGACTTAAAGATACAGTTCATTAGATCCATAAAAACTATCGGAACATTAATAAGGCCGAACGGCATAACAGTAAACTCATAATGATCATACCGTGTTCGAAAAGCCGTCTTTAACACATCCTCATGCTTGATCTTGAGCTGATAATAACACGACTGCAAATCAATCTTGAAATACACCTTTGATCTTTGCAGTTAGTCGAACAAGTCGTCAATCCTCGACAACAGATATTTATTCTTGATTGTAACTTTATTAATCTCACTATAATCCACACATAAGCAAAAAGATCCGTCCTTCTTAATGAACAAAACTGACACTCCCCAAGATGATACGCTCGGTCTAATAAAACCTTTGTCCAATAGATTCTATAACCGTGTCCTTAGCTCCTTCAATTCAACTAACGCCATCCTATAGGGTGGAACCCTTCATTTTCTTTGTTCCACCCAGATCCTAACAAAGTTTGCTCCCTCCTTGATCTGTCTTGAGTGGAGCGATAAATAAAGAGAAAAAATAAAATAAAAATTAACAAGCTTTGAAACTTTCCCCACTTACTCAGAAAAACAAACGCAGAGACAGAAGAATTTGGGTTGATAGAGCTTTCCGCCCCAATCTTCTCTGAATGGGACTCTCAAGTGAGGGCCAAAAATAAGAAGGAAAAAAAAAAAATCATTTGAAATCTATCCCAATCCGCTAAAAAAATAACACGAGAGGCTGAAACCCCATCATTTTCTTGATCCATCCTGATCCGCACAAAACCTGCTCCCACCTTGACCCATCAAGGGTGGAGCAGTACATAAAAGCGAAAAAAATACAATAAAAATCAACACACTTCGAATCTGTTCCCGCCTGCCAAGGAAAACAGGGCGGGAGGTAAGGGATCCCTCCGAAACATAAATACATCGGCAAGTAGAGATATGCTGCAACTGTGCATGCTCGAGTAGTTACAACCATAGTTAGTTAATTCGCGAATTATTCGCGAATTATTCGCGAATTTTTGAAAAAACGAATTAAACGGCCGAATACGTATTTTTGCGAAAAATTCGGAAAAAAACAGATTTTTTTGATTAAAAATTCGTATACGCGTATAATACATTGGGCCGAATTATTCGGCCCAAAAAATCGGCCGCGCCATGTACTGCCCACGCCTGCCCGCTCCTGCTTCCTGCACGCGCTGGCGGGCCGGCTGGCCCAAGAGGCCAAGCAGTTAAATACAAAAAAAAAAAAAAAATTCTTTCCGAAGTAAGTCCAAACACCTCTCCTAAAACCCAAAAAAAGAAACTCCTTCCCAATTTTTACTTAATTAGCTTAATTTTATAGTTATTAATTCTTATATTTTTAAAAAATATGAATATTTATATTAATAGGATAAATTTTGAGAAAAAAAAATAATTTAATAACCGAATTTTTTATCCCGAATTTTTAATTGGTAATCGTATAATATCCGTATAAATCACGTATCCGAATAATTGATGAATCCGTTTTTTAGCCGTATTTTTGAACGAATTTAAAAATTGGAAGACGAATTTTATCCGAATTATACCCGTACCGAATTTTTGCCGAATCCGAATTAACTAACTATGGTTACAACACAAAAAATTGCGAATAAGTTGAGCGTTGTTTTCTCCAGCAATCAATAAAAATCCGAAGGTACTGAAACCTGTTTTCCAAAGAATGAAATTCTAAACAATACATTTTTATACCTTTGTTGCTTAATTGGTCGTGCAAAATTCAATATGGACAAGATCAGGCAAGTACTCATCAATTGGGTTCTCGTCTTTCCCCGGCTCTTCAGCGTCCAACACGCAGCATGACTATACCAACAAAGTTCCCTCAGAAAACCAAAGGGAGGTTTAAAAAAAAAAAAACAATCCTGTATAGATGCATTAACTTGAGAGATATACAATTTTCAAGCAGTAGTTTACAATACATGCCGATGGAATCTGATTTTTGCGGCAAATGCTTAATTAACAACCTTTTTTTTTAATCAGGTAAACCAATCAAGTATAGAAAAATATCACAAACATTCCCAATTTCCTGTGAAATCCAATATGTTTATAATGGTGATTTAGTACTTCTTTACACCGGAGTGAATTAATAGTCACGAGAAGCATTTACGGAAGAGACCTTGTGTTCCTCCAAAGCCAGTCCCGCACAGCGCCATTCACCAAAGGTGAAACCTGTCATTTGGGAGGTACAAATACATTTAGTCATCAGGTCAATAAAATGGATAAGAAATATGCACAGTATTTTTCTCTTCGACCATCGCATTATTAACGGGTAAGGAATATTACCCGAGTTATGTTTTCCAGCAGGTAACACAAAACACATGCAAAGATACACATCATGTATATAGCAGGAATGTTTTGCATTCCTTGACACATATCATGTAGATAGCATTAATGCTTTATGTTCCTTTATTTTTGAACAATGATTAATGCATAGATAAAAGATCTTTACGGATTACAACGCTTTTCTGGATCATTTAGTTATATAGATAAAATTTAACAAATCGTATTATCAATTTTAACAGAAAATAAGAGATGCTTCTGTTTGGTACTGCTACGACACAAAATGCATCGCATCACAAGCATCAGATCATCTGGTCACTGCTGCAGCTTCCAAAATAGCATAGAGAGCTGTACTGATGCCACGATGGTGAGTACAAGCAGCATATGCCATGCCAAAGCCAAACTGGCATGGCTTCGTGCCATCAGCAACTCGATCCTTTGTTTCAATGAATTGATTTAGGTTTACAGTTACCAAGATTTTTCTGAAAACTCAGCAAAATAATAAGTTTAGATATTTCATACGCCTTTACTTTGTTTTTTCCTCCCTTGAGCTTACAGAGTTCTATAGTGAGGTGTCAATGAGTTCTCACACGAATGCAGAAGATGATTCTGAGATTTATCTTTTATGAGAACTTTCAAATCACAGAAATGCTTCCATTTTATTGTCATTTATATATCTAGAAACCTTCATAGGCGTAGTTTGATAATGTGGTGACTAAAAGCAATATTTTTATACTACAAAAGGCCCAAAATATTTAAAAGCACTTACAATCTTCCCTCCTCTAATACCTTAAAATTACAGTTGCAATCGTCACCAGAGAAAATATAATGACATGCTTCTCCGGTGTTGGTGGCAACCACAATTTTATAATATAAAAAAAGATTGAAAGCGCTTTTAAATTTTTTGAGTCTTCCATAGTATAAAATTGATGCTTTTAGCCACCACATTACCAAACAAGGCATTAATACATAACAATAATAGTCCAAATTCCAGCCCACCCACCAAACACAAACACAAAGAAAAAGCCCTAACTCGTATTCAGGATATAGTAACTGACCTTTTCCCAAACTTGCGAATGATAATCATTTACCCACTTGATCTCCATAGGAGACAGCAGGGATGTATCAATTAGTTTACTCTGCGAGGTAATAGTTTATAAGAACAAATAATTAGTGAACCCAAAAAGGCAGAATTAAACTATGATAGTGCAGAAGCAGAAAAAATTCAGGGATTTAATGATGACGAAAATGCTACATCATTCTGATTAGCTATTTCCTATTTCACAAGAGCTACCACATTTTGCCATTAATCAATCACTTTCACTAGTTACTGATTATAATATGATTAGATCGCATAAAATTCCAAATAAAAATGCCAAGGACTTGGTTTAAAAAAAAGTAAAAAAAGTTTGGGAAAAGATATCCAGCTAGCAAGAGAGTGATCGTCTATAGAACAAGGTTAGTTGATCCATTATTACATAGGAACGTGGCACACAGTATGCTGCAGTCTCGAAGCTTACAATAACTAAAGGTTTGCCATGGAGTTCAGAACCTTTGTAAATCTGGCACCCACATACTAAAGATTGCTTTTAAGACCAGTGTAACATCATTCAACTGTCACAGAGAACTAAAAAAGCAAATATATATGCCTTGTTTGGTATTGTTATCATTTGTGTTTTTTATATGCACAAATTCTAATGTAACAGAGTGTTTGATTGGATGGTAAAGTGGTTGCAGCCCATACCTCTAAGGGGTTTGCTTGGAAACGAAAACTAAAAGTTAGTAGTAGCTTGTTTTCTCTCCTATATCTTTATTTGAAAAAAAAATGCCTTTTGATATCCTGCTAGGTTGCATTGCAAGTTAGCCAATGATGCCAAGGTTATGAAACTCCGTCCGCCAACACATCAAACCACATAGAATTTTTGTTTGAAAAAATAAAGGATAACAACACCAAACAAGGCCTTAGTGCTGGAATTTTCTTGACCCTTGTGCAAACTTGGCTTCGTAACAAGGGAATTTATGATAGTCAATAACAGAACAATGCGGGACTTGATTTTTTCCGTCATGTTACACAATATATGCCGTGTTATTTTGTTCAAACATGGTCACTTTGAAAGCAAAACTTACTCCATATGAAAAGAAGCATGAAAGTTGTGAAAGTAAGAGCTTTCTAAGTTCTTCAACCTCAGAAAGAACAGTTTTTGACAATACGGACCTCTCCTTGCATTAGGTCAATGCAAATGTGAGGTCCCAGGACGATACACATAACCTGACTGTTACTCGAGAGGTTGTTTCTAGGACTTGAACTGACACCACCAGATCCAAACATTATACAAGCGAAATGCATCAAGATGAAAAACTTAATATGCCTAAACATAAATATCTCAAAATGATTAGTTAGTAATAAAGCAACTTGTCATGTGGCATAATCTATACCAGCATCAGGTTTGATTCGCCAAATATAAGCTTGGATCTAAATACGGTGTATATAAGCAAAAACAAAAGGAAAAAAGGGTTCATAAGAGAGCACTACGCCAATGATAACAATATCTGAATGGGTATGATTGCAAGGTCTATGAAAAATATGCTATCTCCCTCGGAAACATGTGTTGACTAACCAAGCTACTTTAAGCAAAACCTATGACTCAAATTTTGAGGTAAAAGCCTTCAATCTTCTCAATGTTTAACTACAATGAAATAAACTGTAGAGATTCTGATGCGGATCAGGCCTTTCGCGTGTACGAACGTCGTCGACGCCGCAATCGCAATTGGGACTTATGGCTTGAGCGACCCGAGTTAGGTCCGGGTTGAATTGAACCTAAGAATTTCTAGAAGCATCTAGGATATTCACTTTTCAATTATTTGAACTTATCAAGTTGTTAGGATTTTATTATTTGAACTTATCAAGTTGTTAGGATTTTAGCTAGAAGTTGTTATGAAGGTTGTTAATTTTGTTAGAGATTTTATTAGGATTTGTTTTGAGCTTCTCACTGTCGGGAAGGCTCTTTAAAAGATTCTATGTATTGAACGATCAAAAATAATGAAGAAGAATCTTATTATTTCCTATGAGATGTGTTCTCTAATATTCCTTCGCATTTATGCGTCGACCGGAGCGAGTCCCTTTATCTTATCTTTCCCCTTGTGCAATTTCTTCTCCAACCTGAAGTCCACGCGCTCGCTGCTAGCAACTTCGACGTACCTGCTGCCAGAACATCACCGTCATCTGCTGCCAGCGTCAACGACACGCATCTGCTGCCAGCATCATCGACAATGCTTGCTGCCAGCAGCACCTGCAGCAACTGCATTCCATGCACTTCCCGTTGTTGGTGCTGTCGCCGAGTGCTTCCATCGTCATCGCCTCCAACCTTTGTCCGATCGCTGCGCTTGATCCTTCCATGATCGATTCGTCGTCAAGAACTCGCCCTCAACTTCTTAACTGCCAAAACCTGAACCTATTTCTTTTCTTTGATCCATTTCATTTCTCCAATCCTTCTGACTCCTCCCTTTTGCTTGGTTTGCCCAACCCAACAGATTGCAACCGTCGGATAGGCTACGGACCCAACAGCGAATCGAGCATCTTATGGATCCCTCGTGCGTTTGCTTACTAATATCTCTTGCCAAGCCCCACAGGTTTGATCCGGACATCTCAAACTCTTATTTAATTTCAACGTTTGCCTTGCATTACTTCGCTCTCTAGGATCATCTTAAAATTATTTAATTTGTTGAATTCCGAATAGAATTCCCGCTGTGCTAGCATCATATTGCACTAGATCAGGATTTGTCCCAAATACTTTTAATCTCCTAATCCTTTATTTTTTTCACAATCCTGCATCAGATTCACTAAAAACTGAATCTTGGAATGAATTACAATGAAGTATGCACATGGCAAAGGATGAGTAACGGAAGTCATAGCATACCTGAATCGGGACAAAAGTGAGCTTCTCAAAACCAAGAAATCCGTTGCCACCATAAGAATTTGGCAGATCCACCTCTTTTACAAGAAGAAGATTCTGAAAAGATCAAGAAAAACATATGAAAAATAAATAAACAAACAAAGAAAATGAATCATCTTTAGTGTAGTAAAGACATACAGATATACGTGGCTAAGTTGACAAGTTTGCTCAAAACCAATTAAAGCCAGAATTAGATCTTCATTAATGTTGCTTATATGTAAAGCAAGTATTCCAAGAAACTTGCAGAACCAGAATTGTAACAGTAAAGGAAACCTATATGATTGATATTAGTGAAAGGGTTGATGAACATATGACATCTTCCTAGAAGCTAAAATAGTTGCAAACAGCATGAATGTAAATAGAAGGTTTTGCATGCTGGCATATCGACCAGCCTTGTACTATATTTTGAACAAATCACATGAATGAAAAACACTCCCAAATTCAAAGACAATAAATTAAAAGTCAACAAAGAATATTTGAAATGATATCAAGTGGTTTGTTGGCCACACGCCACCAACCAACACTATATGTAACCACAAATAGTACCACCAAAAACATGTAAGAATTTCCAATTATTTATGCAAGGTTTTAAGCGCCCGTCGGCACGGGTCGTATCCACCGTACCGTACAGTGCCAACAAAATACCGATACGATAGAGACCCCGTGCCGATGGCATAGCTCAAAACTCTCTATTCTTTAAATTGGTAAAGAATTTCCTCAATAAAGTTCAAAAGATGTGATAAAAAGACATAATAAATAGTTAGAATATTTTGTTGCTAAAGAAAATAAATATTTCACGCTATTATGTGTCGGCACACAAGAATTTTTTTAATCGGCACACATCGGCACGGCTCGACACGCACCGTGCCAACAACTTTTCGGCACAACCCCGTGCCACGACACTTAAATCCTTGTATTTATGTTAGAATTCCCAATTATTTCATATTGTTTCAATTTTACTCTTCATCCCAATCTCTACAATCTTCCATCGCTAAAGCAATCATCATATCTAACTATATTTCAAATCTTCTTTCAACATTCCTTCTCCCCCTGGAGCACCTAACGTACACTTGAATTATTGCTCTCAGTTCACATGCTGCTACATGGTCTTCATTGGACGTGTCTAGGCGTGTAAAACGGGCCGGGCGGCTGGCCCGGCACGACAATTGTAGCACCCGTGCCGGGCCAGCCCAGCTCCACGGGCCATGCTGGGCCGAGCTTCTACAGCCCGTAGGCCCGGCACAACACAGCCCATGTCGGGCTTGAAAAGTCAGCCCACAGCCCAGCACGGCACGAGCTAGGTACTTATAAGCAAGGATTTAAGTGTCGCGGCACTGGGTCGTGCCGGAAACTTGCCGGCACGGTACGACACGGTGTATGCCGAGCCGTGTCGATACGTGCTAGTGAAAAAATTCTTGTGCCGACACATAATAAAATGAAATATTTATTTTCTTTAACAACAAAATATTCTAACTATTTATTATGTCTTTTTATCACATCTTTTAAACTTTATTAAGGAAATTAATTACTAATTTAAAGAATAGAGGATTTTGAGCTGTGCCATCGACACATGGTTTGTATCGTGCCGATATCTTGTTGGCACGGTACGGCACGGTGGATACGGCCCGTGCCGACGGGTACTTAAAACCTTGCTTATAAGGGATGTAGACCATTATTTTAAAAATTATAGGCCCGATAAAGCCAAGCCTATATAAGCTAGGCCTGCCAGTGACCCTTTAGGGCCTTTACTAAGTGACCAAGTCCAAGCTGTCAAGGGTCCGGCAAACCCTTGGACGGTGGGCCCAACGACTCAATAGCCGTTGGGTGCTCTTTTTTTCGAAAAAACACTTTTTTATTAATTTAAAAAAAGGTAAAAAATAAAAAGGTTATTTCTTTGCTCAAAATGACCACAATGCCCTCACTATCATTCAAAATATTGACAGTTAGAGAGGGCATTTTAGTCAAAAGTTAAAAATATTTTTATATTTATTAAAAAAATTAAAACTTTTTTTTACATCTATAAATACTACTACAAACATCCAAATTCATCACAACAAAAAACTCTTCATTCATTTTCTTCTACAAACACTAATTCTTCCTACTCTTAAACTTTCAATCTAAATATTTTCTCTAAACTCTCAAGTTTACTTTGCAAATATTTTTAATATTTTCCAATAATTTTTTTTACAAAGTCTCTCCACAATCTCACCACACAAAATTTCAATTTCAACACAATAATTAATGTCTTTTTTTATTTTTTTATTTTTTTTTATTTAATTATTTTTAGTATTATTGTGCTTATTTTTTATAACAATGTCGGGTGAATTTTCTCATGTAGATTTTTTTTGCACTGATTATACTCTTGAATATTATGTTAGTAATCAATCAGAAACTGAAACTGGTGGTCCTACACAAGGTGACGACGGCTCACAACCTAAACCAAATTTAGATGCAAGTTCCGAAAAAAAGGTCTAAACGAAAAACAAGCGAAGTATGGAAGTACTTCAATATCAAAGAAATTGAAGAACAAGGCATGCGAGCTGTTTGTACTATAAGTGGGGTTTATTATCCTTGTGATAATTCCGATGGAACAAGTCACCTTAACAGACATATTCAGAAACATCAGGTAAAAGAAGGTAAAGAGACGAAAAAATATAACTTGCTTTTACTTCAAGTGGAGTTAGTACATTTCAATATTCTCATGAACGTAATAGAAGAGAACTTGCATTATATATTGTAGGAGCTGAAATTTCCTATGGATTTACCGAGGTTGGTTTGTCAACCATATACATTTGTCGAATGTCCATATTTTGAACATTATGTGAAAACAGCTTTGAATCCTGCATATTAAAAAAACTTCTAAAAATACTAGTCGCAAAGACTCAATAAAAGCATTTCTTGAATATAGACAAAATTTGATTTCAATTTTAAAAAATTTGAAGTCAAAAATTTCACTCACTTTCGATATTTGGACATCAAGAAATGAACGTAGTTTTATATGTATTACTACATATTGGATTGATTTTAATTGGATAATACAAAAACGAATTATTAGTTTTCAAGAACTTGAGTTTTCACATACCGGTATTCAAATTGCTCAGGCTATTGAAAATATTTTGCAAATGTATAACCAAGGATTAAAGTGCCCATCGGCACGGGCCGTATCCATCGTGCCGTATCGTGCTGGCAAGATATCACCGATGGCACAACTCAAAACCCTCTATTCTTAAAATTAGTAAATAATTTTCTCAACAAAAGTTCAAAAGATTTGATAAAAATACATAATAAATAATTAGCATATTTTGCAGCTAAAGATAATAAATATTTAATGCCATTACGTGTCGACACACATTTTTTTGATCGGCACGCATCAGCACGACCCGCCTGGCACGCACCGTGCTAGCAAGTTTTGTAAGAACTGAGAATTTAGCAGTATAGCTAAACTCTCTGTTGGCGATATTTTTGTGTGTAATTTAATTACATAAGCATTGAAGTTTTAAGAAAAAACGAGTTAGGATGGAGAAGTTACGCGACCTCTACTAATCACTTAAAATGAATACTAACTTCGGTTTTTCGGAGAGGCCAATCAATGGAGATGGCTTCTAATGTGTATTGGACTCTGTTCATAGTGATCCAATAGCTCGTTCTCGACGGTTCGACTATCCTGGACCCAATGGAACTGATGGAATTGGGTTTTGAGGCACGATTTTTGAGAAAAATGGGGTTCATTGGATTTACATATATATATATATATATATATATATATATATATATATATATATATATATATATATATATATATATATATATATATATATATATATATATATATATATATATATGTGGTTTTTGGAAAATTGGAGAGTGGATGAGTTTCGTCACAAATCGGCGACTAAAACTGATGAAACAAAATTGTAGATTTGGTGCCCTAGTCGTGCTGAACACGCTGGCGCGATCCGATCAAAAATCCGATGGACGGATCTCCAGGAATCGCGAGATGTTTCGAGGGTCAAAATTGGCAAAACGAAAAATCTGCGAAAAGCCCAATATTTTATGTACCGTTTTGCGTGAGTACCGTTTTGAGTGATTTCGAACGTCGAGGTGCTTGTGTGCAAAATACACACGCCGGGCAAGGATCACACGAAAATATGCGGCTTTGGGGAGCTTTTACGCAAAAGTACACAAGTATATAATGTGCATCTAGGGATTCTATGCACGAAACCCTAGATCTAGCCGACCCAGCTCCCCCGCCTACGCCTAGCCATCGTCAACAAGCTCCCCGCCCTAGCCATGCGCGCACCACGACGGCCCAAAGTGCCCCGACCGCCGAAAAAGCTTGGCTCGGCCTCTCCATCATCTCCATAGCCTAGCCACCACCCTCCTCAGCCGTAGATCTTAGGAAATCAACCCCTCATGTCGGGCCTCCACCCTCTGGCCAAGAACGACCTCCGGCACCGTCCCCTCCGGCCCCTATCGTCCACGCGCACCGCCAGCGCCGCTCGTGCTCCTGCGGCCAACCAAGATCCAGCTTGGCCGAGCTCAGCCTAGTTCGAGGCCTGCAAGCTACCACCGACTGGATCGGGCCGCGTTGCCTTCTATTGTTCGCCGGCGACCTCCCGCGCACCATCGCCGCCGTCCCCGTGGCCGCCACCCACCGCTCCCGCTCCTCGCGATCGCCAGACGGGCGGGCCGAGCCGAGGCCAACTTGACCTCTCGCACGCCTCCGCCGCCTACCGCCGCCTCCTCCTCGGCTCCCGGCTACGTGCCGCCATCGCCTCGGTGCTCCCCGCCGCCCGGCAACCGTGAATCCGTGAACTGAGCCGGCCGCACGGGTTGGTGCCGCTCCACCGCGCAGCCAGCCGCCTCCCGCCACCGACCAGCACGTGCTCGAGCCCCCTCCGACCGGCCGCAACCCCCGCTGTCTGCCATCATGAGCTCCAACTAGCTCCGGTAAGCTTTATTTAGTGTTCTGCGCATTGTTTTAGGGTTCCAATTGCTTCTCCGGCGATCCGAGGACACCCCGACACTCCCGAAAATGAGCACGATGATCCCTGATCCGTGCTAAACATCGTGCTCACCTCCGTTGGGGACAGCGAAGCCCCGGTTTGCTTGCTAAACGCAGTTTAGGTGTTGTGCACGCTATTTCGCTGAACTTCGCGTCACTCGCGCGCTTGCCACAGTGGCTGACCATGCTCCGAAGCGTGAGCACGGCCTCCGGCAAATCGAGACCTGTTAGCGGGTGTCTCGGCCAGGCTAGAAGGTCCTCGGTTTGCGCTGTTGGGCCGTAAAACCCCAAAAATCACATGAAATGATGTGATTTTATGTAGTCGTGGGGGTTTTTATGCAATTGTACGTTTTGTGATTGCTGTTGGCAACATGTGCGGGCAACGGGTGACCTCTGGACTGGTTGTCCAAGGCCCCAGGCCTTTTCGGAAATCGGATGTTGATTTTCGGTGCGTTTTCCAGCAAAATCCGCCGATGGAATGCGTTTTCGGTTCAAAATTCTTCCGATAGTACCTCACGGCAAATTGTGTTGTCGCTGAGCCTTGTTGGCTGGTCACTCGTATCGTTTCGAAGGTTCGAAAACGACGGGTGAGCGACGGTGGGTTCCGGTTTTGAAATCGACACTTTCGGGAACCTGGATCGAAACGATTATCCGACAATAATCGTTTCGATGTGAGGAGGTGTGTTTGCTGCCAAGTCACACGAATAAATGTGTTTAGTGGCAGCGGGCAACTCGTAGCGCGAGTCGGTGAGTTCCGAGACAGTTCGTGGGTCCCAGCAGAGTCCCGTTGCGATTTTCAGGACTTCCGGCGTAATACGGCAATTGGTTTGGGAAACCGATTCCCGTGGGTGTATATGAAACCGATTCCCGTGGGGATTGTGAGTTAGTGGTTCGTGTTCGTGGGTTGGATTCTAACCCGATGGACCCTTCGTAAGTCCGGTTGATACTTCCTCCGCAATCGGAAGGCCAGTACTGTATACGTACAGGTGGGTACTTCGACCCGAAGTCGGTACAATGGTGCACACTAGCTTGGTGACATTCCCTTCACTCTTTCCTTGTTGTTTATCTTGCATATTATATGTTGAGCCTAGCACCTATACCATATCTCTTTATTGCTCTACTTACTTGGTTGCATACCCAGTATTATGTTTTAAAAGTAAAGTGGTTTTGTGATTATTTGTGAGATTTATGACCTAGTCGGTCAATGCGTTGCATCTGGTATTGTGACCTAGTTGGTCGGTTCTTGTATCTCATATCTGTGACCTATTCGGTCAGCTTACTGTATTGTTATCTAGACCTACTTGGTCGGTTGGACTATTTGATGACCTACACAGTCGGTATATCCTGAGAGATAGGATTGTCGGCTAGTTGCCGATGGTTGACTATTGAGCATATTAGCATCGATCGCCACTGCTCGTACGCATTTCACGAACATCAGCGGTCTGATCCACCACAAAAGGGTGTTCTTTTCCGAAAAAGTAGTTGGGAGTGCTAGCCCGTGAGCCCAAGAGCTTATGCTGGAGTTATATACTTTCAGACTCAAGAGCTAATGCTGGGGTCATTTATAGATTAGAGTAGTTGTGGCACAGGCCTGAGGTCCGCGGACCAATATCGCAGTTTCAGATTGGATATTTTGGACTTGTCGTCCGGTTGATGCATACATACAGTAGCGATAGTTGTTCATTTATATATCTCGTTCGTTTATTATCGTTGTTATTGTATTATCGTTACCCATGCCTTTGTTTATTCTATTTGATTGGTGAGTACCCCTCGCCCTCGTCGACTTGCGGTACCCACTGGAAGGGGAGACATGTGTACATGTTCTCACCCCCCACCCCCATTACAGGTGACGTCGTAGGTCCTAGTGGAACAGTTCGTGAGCGCACTTAACGATCAGTAGAGCTTTCAGACCCGTCCATTTGGTTTAATTCTTAAACTCAGATCCTTTTAATAAATGACTTAGAAAGTAATTATGGTTCAGTAATTTATGTTAATTGAATAGTTGGGATTTTGTGAATGTAATAATAGCTTTATGATTCTTGCAAAAATGAACATGGCTTTCTATCCCTCGTGGTAACGAGTTTTAAAGAAAAAAGATTTCCATGTGGGAAACAGTTTTTAAAAGGATTTTCTGATTTTTCCTGGTTATTAGTATTTCAAAACGAATTTCTGGGTAGGAAACATTTTAAATTGATAGATGTGGAATTATTGATAATTGTGATCTATTGAATGTGAATGTGAGTGGTGTATGGATGTGTGGATGTTCATATGTGGTGGTTGTAACTTGTATCGTATATCTTGTACTTGTGCGAAGCCATGCAAATACAGAAGAAATTCTGTCCGTGTGAACAGTGGGCGTCCTGTATTTGTGGCGGATCTGGCATACTCTAGGGGTCAGGATTTAAAAAAAAAATAATATAAAATAAAATTGGGCACTTCCGCGATGTCTTTTAAACCAAAAAAGGACCCCGGGCGTGACAAGTTCCCGGCACGATCCCGTGCCACGGCACTTTAATTCTTGATGTAGACAATTAGGCCAAAGTATAAAAAATTTACTATTGATATTCAACACCGATGGAATTCCACATATAAAATATTGCAATATTGTTATGAGTATAGAAATATTTTATCTATTTTTGGTAATGAGAAAATGCAGCATAATCCAATAACTAATGAAGAATGAAACATTGAACAAATTCTTACTTTTTTGCAACCATTCTATAAGTCAACCAAACTTTTGTCAGGTGTATATTATCCTACTTCATGTTATTTTCTTAATCAAATTTTACTTATGAGTGGTCATTGTGCTGAATATAAGAATTCTCCTCTTTTATGTCAAATTGTTTTTATGATGAAATCTAAATTTATAGGAAATTGCGAAGAAATTCCTATCGTACCTCTTTTGGCCTCTGCAATGGATTCTAGAATTAAATTAAATGGAGTAGAAATTGCTCTTACACAATATAATGAATATTTAGAAACTAATTCAACAAATTATTCAAATAGGGTAAATATTTTTCAAATAGTAAATAGTACTTTATGTGAAATGTATAGTGTTTATGCAACTGCTTCAGGTAGTAAGCGACCATATTCTTCACAGTTACAAAGCAACAGCGGTCGTAGAAGACTAGCAACAGTAAAACTGGTAAAAATATGATTTTATCTTTAGTAAGAAAACAAAAACAAACAGATTTTAGTGCACCTTTAATGAACTTCAGTTTTACTTGCAAGCCAATTTTTCAAATCTTTTTAATGAAAACAAATCGGATAAATTAGATATTTTAGCCTGGCGGAAAACACATGAAAGTACATATTTTGTGCTTTCTACTATGGCACGTGATCTACTAACTGTGCAGGTTTCAACAGTGGCATCCAAGTCTGCTAATGGAGGTGGAAGAATATTGGATGATTATAGAACCGAACTTAAGGAGGATGCGGTTGAGGTTTTAGTCCGCTTAAAAGATTGGCGAGCTACAGAATTAAGATTCTATAAACTCTTATTAATCTCCATAATTTTGTCCACATGGCAAACTTACCTTAACTATTGGCTACGGGGCCCACTTCCTTTATTACTCATTTCCTTTTCTTGAACTTGCCTTCTTTTAAAAATCGTGTCATTTTTCCTTCCGTCTATTCGATAGAAGATAATTTTCAGAGACTTTGTGGTTCTCCATTCCGTCTGTTCCGTGCTTTTCTCCTAGACTAATCAAAATCTAATTGAAATCCCACTCCTCTTTTACCTATACTCCTTATAAGTTCTCTCCCCCTTCCCTCACCCCACTCCCCTCAGTGCAGTGGTGGTGCGACTGAGATCGAGACCGAAAACGCGACAGGGAGCGGGACCATTTTCCCCTTCTCAACCTTTCCCTCCCCAATCTCCCTTAAGATCGTGAAGGATTAATCGAAGCGGGAGAAGAAGTGATCAAGATCAAACATATTGATAGGTACGAAGACCAATCCCTAATTGAGTTTGATTTCATCGATCAATTGGTGTAGATCCCAATTTCGGGAGCACGATTATGTACGGATCTTACTAATTCGAGATATGCTACTCCAACAAAAATTTATCCGCCGCATCACACGAGTCTCTACACTAGTACAAGATAAAGAAGGTCATGAATTTACATCTTCAGATGAAACAGAATAAACTACCTAAAAATGTACCAACACTTGTGGCATGCTAGAGAGCAATCGCTCCGATCTCCTCGCTATTGCTTATTAGTCGTTGCACATCTTCTTTTTTATTTGGTACCTCCCTTCAGTAGGTGCCTTTTTTTAAGTAAAAAAAAATGATGTAATGAAGAAAAAAATTATGTTGGATTTTTTTCTCTATTGTTGCTAATTGGTTGTATAAACAATACCATTTTATTTTAAATATATTTTTGATTTTTTAATTTTTTGTACCTTTATCTAATGTAATTATATAATATGATTAATTCAAATTTTATATAATTTTTGTAATTTTTTTTCGAATATCAATTTCTCTTCAAATAATAAAAAATTATGAAAAAAATTAATATTAATTTTATATTAAAAAGTTAAATTTATTCTTTGTGTTTTAGTTTTTTTTTAATTTATAAAATTTTTAAAAGAGTTTTAAAAAAGTTAGGTATAATTGTGTAAATTAAAAACTATAAGTCAAAAGGTTATAATTTAAACTCTTTTTCTTAAAAAATAATTTAACAAAAAAACAAAAAAGGACTATTGAGAATAAATAGGGGGAGAAAACCTATTAGACTATTACCGAGCTGGCACGAAGCCCGGCTCGCCTCGGCCCGGGTAGGCCAAGGCCCGGGCCAGGCCTTCTCCTCCAAGAAAACGGGCCGGCACAGCCCAACCCGAACTTGTAAACGGGCCGGACCGGGCCGACCCTTGGCCTGAATCGGCCTGGATAATGTGGGTCGTGCCAGCCCTAAACATGTCTAAACAATATGAAACAATTTCCCCACACATGTTTAATCAGAGTTACTCCCAGCGAGTCACGAATATAGTGACAATGCCATTGAGAGAAACACCCTGATCAAACAGTAACCTAAAATACTCAGGGCACCACGCAACCTAGATGACCCAATGAACTAACAAGGTCTGAACTAAACGTGCACCTCCAAAATTAGGTAGGATCAGGCTCAGATTCTATAATATTGTTCTCTGCAAATGTGACATTGCCAGTTCCATCTCAACTAGTACTAAACAAACCAACATCAATTTCCCCCAATCTTTCCTTCTCTCTTGATCTTTCTTTGTTTATTACCCTCCCATATTCCAAATAGTCTTTGTTTTTAGAATTTCTCCTCCATTTATAGGCCAAAAAGAGAGCCTGACTTGCTTGATAGAATCACAAGTTAGGTATTTAACAAAACTGAACTTGTGTTCCTATCAATAAATTGAAAATTTTGCATTTGACGTCTACCTCACCACGAGTTCAGCCATATAGCTAGTAAACAACTCAATATATTTCAATGCAATAGACCATTTTCTATCTTCAAGGTTTAGTCTTCTGACACATTTCAAATTCTTGCCACAAAATAAGAGGGTAAATTTTCAAGCTTATCTATCCACTGAGCAAAAATTTTCTTCATAAGTTTCCTACTTACAAAATAAAACATATGGTTTTCCTTATTGGCAAAACCAATTGATTGAACAAAATTAACCTAAATCAGAGGAAAGATACCAATCAGGAAGTTAAGGATAAAATTATCATGTATAGGCACTGGAATCAGTAAAAGAACTTATCATCTGTATTTGTTTCTTTCTGATGAAGATATAATCCATGTAGAGCTGCATTATCTTTTCCCATGTGTAAAACCATGTAACACAATCCAGACAGACTACGAGTGTAAAAAAAAACATATAAAGCTAACCTCAATGCGAATACCAAATGAATGGTCTTCATAATAGCCAGGTTCATTGCTTACAATCATACCGTTTTGCAAAGCTGTCAAATTTCCAAAACGGAAGCTTATACTTTGTGGGCCCTCATGGACATTTAGTCCAGCACCAACACCATGACCAGTCCCTTCAAAAATAAAAGAGAAACCTGATTGTAGATAATGTATCGGCTTCTGCAAGGCCATATGAAAATGCTTCATAATAATTATCCAATTATCCAATGACTGAAACAGAAAACTACCATGCCTATAATCAAGCCCAACTTTCCAGAGAGAAGATCGTGCGAGTACATCAAGTACAAAACCAGGCGTCCTCTCAGGGAAAATCGCCTGATCAAGAGCTATATGACCCTGCATGAACAAGAGCTAACAGCTTATCTAGAGCATAAATCATAAAGGAGAGCAACGAAAGAACCTAGTAAGATTCTATAGGTATCTTAGAATAAAGAAAGAAAATTAGGATAAGAAAATCTGAAAGAAATACTTTAATGTAAGATAGGTCAAATAAATGGTGACCAGAAGATATATAACAAAGCTTCAGACAAAAATAACACCTGTAAGACTCTTGTGAAGCATTCCTTTTGCCATGCAGAAGGCTCGCCAAAATGTACCGTCCTTGTTATGTCAGTGGTGCCATCAACATACTGACCACCACTGTCTAACAGAAAGAGATTGTCGGTACCAACAAAACTACAACTGTCTGAAGTTGGCTTATAGTGTATAACAGCACCATTCGCACCATAACCTGAAAAACCAATCGATTGTCCATTTAATGGGACGGGAATTATTTCGACATTTAACCACTTAAAACTTACTAGATGGATCAAAAGTAAAAGCAAAAGATTCAATACTCTGTAGATAAGAAATACAGCAATTCCTACTGTGATACAACAAAAGAAGTGGAAATTGTTGGAACACAATAACTCAAATCCAGAAGGAGCTCTAACGAATCATATGATTCATACTAGTTTCCTCCACTAAACAAGAACAGGAAAGTTGTCCTGGAAAGTGAATTACCACAGCATCCCCATTGATTATGAGCTATAAAGTGCCGTTAATATCACTTTGAGATTGATATGTCATGGTGAATCTGAGTAAACGACTATCATTTGTAGTAAGCTAAAAGCAACATGGCAATCTTTCTTCCTAGTGCAAAACCAAGAATATCGAGGTTGTCAAGTTAGGCAGGTAATCCCTAATGGAGGGACCCTTTAAATGCTTAGAGATTAAGGAAGACCATCAAATAACCTGAGGTATCAAGAAATATATCTAACAAATATCTCCAGAAAAGGTCCAAAAAATATAGTATTTCCAAGTTGCCTGAATTTAAGCAGTTGTATACATATTATATGACCACAATCCCACTACAAAATCACTTCATAGTGCAACTTCTCAACATTTCAAATCAATTCTAAGAAACAATATATAACAGATAAGTTAAAAAGTTTACATTACAACAAAACAAACCCAAATCTCACGGCCAGATATAATGATAAATATTATTCAAGAGATTTTTCATCTTCAATTAATCAACCTCTATTGCTCATACTGTAGTTATCCTTGTCAAGTTATCATAAACCATATTTTCAACACCAAACTAATATATTGTTAAATGAACCAAAGACTAGGGCCTCATTTGGATTCCATATTTTTGTTTTTGTAAGCACAAATTATATGTTATTGGATATCCTAGTGAATGAACTTCTCTATTGTTTATCGCTAGTTATCTTCAAATACGCCCCAGCCGGTTGCAAAATGGCATACTTTTTCCATGAAACGAAGTGAAACAAAAAATAGTAGCTATTAAGCCTTGTATGGTGTTGTTGCTGGTCTTTTTTTTTCTATATGAAAATTCTGTGGTTGAATGTGCCGGGGGCGGACTTCCCAGCCGGATGCCAAAGGACATCTTCTTCATAAAAACAAAGAAGCTAAAAATGTTACTACTAACTTTTTTGCTTTTTGTTGTCAATAAAGCTGGCAGATGTATGTACTGTCAGCATTTTAAAATCTGCCCACACACTCCATCACATCAAATTGGTGTTCCAAAAATGAAAAAACCACAAAATACCAGAAAAGCCACCAAGTTTTTCCTTTTTGTTCCCTAGGAGGTATGGAATGCAAGCAATCCTCTATGCACCCGCCGCTTCATTACATAATTTGTGTCTAAAAAAAAAAAGAAAAAAGGAATGGCAACAATACTGAAGTAGGCTTTAATTTTGTAAAGGGAAAAAATAAGCCATTTGGTTGGGCAGGCGGTCACTTAGGTAGGCTAGATGATGCTTAGTCAAGTGCTTAATATGCGAGGTGCCCCGTGTATTTAAAAGTGCCTAGGATGCTATGCATATGCGCCACAGTTTGTTCTAAATTGAAGACAATGAAAACATGTAATTACTCAAATGTAAGGTTGTTCCCTAAACTCAAGATATCAACAACTATACAAAGAGCTTGACTGAAATTTATTAAGAAAGATCTCTCAACAGGTGATGTTATCTTGACTGAAATTTATTAAGAAAGACCTCTCAACAGGTGATGTTATTCCGATTTAATATAGAAAAAGTGTACCAAACAGAAACATAAAACACCATTAAAGAATATACCGCTAATAGTGTCAAAGCTAGTATCGATAAAGCCCTCCTGCTGGTTACGAAATTTGAATAGTTTATCAGCAACTGCTACTTCTGTAAGCGTCGGATTGTTCTTCACTTCCTGTTCCATCCAGCACCAAAACTCTGATAAAGCAGCAGCATCTCTGCAACAATTGGTAATGTTATCTATCTTTTCACCTTTATGACACTATACTAAGACCAAAATGACAATGGAATGTGACAGATCACGATAAATGTCAAAAAACACAGGCCAGATAATTACATAGTCGATACATCAGATAAAGTTGAAGTTAGGAAGTATAAAATTATCTTATGAGAAAAATAGCGAAATTCCATTGTACTAAGCCAGCATTGCCGTGAATTCTTGAATAAAATGTTAATTCATTAAAACCTGGCTGCTAAATAAAGCATCACTTCAAAATTTAGCCATTAGATCATAAAATAGATTTCAAGTTAAACTAAAACTCTAATGAACTAATTAATGATGAGAGTGCTTCGCATTCCATTAAGATTTGCAAATAAATATAAATGCCATTTAGGAGAACGCTACAACTAACACTTGCTCATTATTTACAAATACGACCATTATCCATACACAAATAGTTGCATATTGTGTTCCTAGAGTCTCAAATAGGGTCATTAAACATGAAGAACTACTCATTTATGTAGACAAACTAAGTATCAGTAATATTTCAACACAATGTCTTCATAAATTTAACATCTACTAAGATTGACAGCGAAACTTATACGACAAATTAAATAAATAAATAAATGCTATTTTCCTATCATCTTTGCTCTCGATCTCTTCTTTCAGCTCTTAGGATATATAACAAGAATCCAAGTTTAGAAGAAAAAAAAGGAAAAAGAAAAGAACAGAAAAGCTAAAAAAAAATTTCTTCCCAACGATCAGCACCCTCCAGAAATCATCTTGCCAACTCTGCAAGAGTGAAAAATGACACATAGCAACTTGTGACAGCAATCACCTAACAAGAGCAAGTGCACAGTAGCTGCCAATTATTCCAACATGAAGACTAACAAAATACATGCTTATATCATTGTATGTTTATCACTACATATATAACTGTGTAAACAACTAGCGCACACTTTCAGACCTTTAAGGACTTTATGAGCACCTGAGTTTAAATTCTCCTCACATAATTTGCACTCTACAAGTAAAACCATTAGAAATATAGCAATTCACAGATAAATATTAGGTTACCTTAAATGTGAATTCTTCATTCCCTCAATCTCTGCCTTGTTTTTCACTGCTTTAGCAATGGCAACAGGGGAAACTTTGTACAATCCATTAGGTATTCCATGCCGAATATCTTCACTCTTGATTGATATCAAATCTGAAGATGCTCCATTGTTGAGTTGCATTCTTGATTTTGTTGCAAGTCTTGTAAAATGTCTCTCACAGGCAGATCTAAATATACTAACAATTGCAGCATTTACACATGATGTGTCCAGCCAGAGCTTCGCACCTTTTGCTGCTAAGCTGCAGAATGGTGCATTCAAGAAAAAAAGATAATACAAAGGAGGTGATATCAAAGAGCAGAGCTGAAAGCTAACAAATGCAATTGGTGAAGAATTTACCCAACCCAATCAAATGATCAAATCAAACCAATTGACCTTGCATGACATTGCCTTATTTGGAGCATAAAATTACCATACAAGTATGAATCTATGTTTTGAAAATTTTATTTTAGTAGGATATGAGAGCAATCAATGTTTGGAGAATTTTCAAAAACATGGAGGAAGAGCACCACACAGAGTACTTCAGGACAAAAGAAGATGCTTACGCAGTTGTTTACAAAGTAAATGGTGTTCTAGACAATCTTATCAAATGTATCTGAAATGGGAGACAATTTAACATATTTAGTTATTGGGTATAGAAGGAAACTACTGATAGGGGGGAAAAAGAAAAAGTTGCAACACAAACTATCTAAGAGAAAACAGGAGATTTACAAACTTAAATATAAATGAAACATTAGGTGCATTTTAGACAAAGCAGGGAAATTCTGAAAAAGAGTCTCATACATTGCAACTATGTTATCACCTTTCTACTTCTGATAAAATTGCTTCATATGGTTTCAACTCTACTCCAGCACTTTTCAGGTGATCCAGTACTTCGGGGGTAACTTTGTTGTTATCAACAAATAGTGTAGCATGGCTAATCTCCACAATCAAGTAGCTATAGAATACAGGTGAATTTGGAACATCGCTTCCTCTCTACATATTAAAAGGTGATATGCATCCATTAGCAGAATTTTTTAGGAAACAGCATAGAACTAAGGTAAACACTAAGAACACAAGACACCACAAAATCTACTTTTAATAGAAAGATGAGTCCTAATATTAGGCCTTGTTTGGCATCTTTGCCATTTTCTTGTTTTTTTTTTAAACACAAATTCTATATGACTGGAAATCCTGGTGGGTGAACTTCTCTATCTTCTTATGGTTAAAAAGCTTGCCATGAATCCTGACCAGGTGAGGGATGACAACTTGAAAAAACAAAAAATAATAATAATAATTCCGAGACATTGTTTTTTGTTACTAAACAAATACCTTGGATGCAAGAATTACAAGAAAATTCTCCATCCAAGCAATTCTCCATCCACTCCGACATATTTTCATTTGGAAATTCTATTGGGGAATAAAACAAAAAAGGGGAAATGATACCAAACAAGGCCTTACCTAGTTGTTGCAAGGTTAGATGTCCTACTACTAAGCACGAAAATAGCCATAGCATTCTGTTCTTCCATTACTTCTAGATAGCATAAAAAAAAAGTCCAGTGTGTAAGAGAAATTTCTTGTTTAATGCAAGATAATAGTAACTAGCAGCGCTTTAAGGTGGTGATTCTTTGAAAAGATAGAACAAAGAAAAAACAAAACATAGAGAACAATAACAAATGTGCAGTGTAACATTGGAAGAAATAGATCAATAATCAAGGCAACACAGTCTTGAACCAAAATAAGCTATACAAAGATGCAGTTCCTACTAAATCATATCAGCACCACGTTTAAAAAATGAAATCCACTAGAGATACCTCGATAGAGTTTCCATGAATTATATGTTAAAAAGACATGGTTTTATTTTATCATTGAGCAATTAAATCTCTCTCTCAATTTTCGTTTTAAGGCCTCTTCTCCTAGAAGTGAAAGATTGGAGAATCACTTTCCTCGAAGTATAAAGGCACAAGTTAAAAGGTAGTTACTCTGCAAGTTCAAATCAATTAATTTTGGGTTCCTCTGACATTATACTTTTTCTTGTAAGTTGAAAACAATGTTATAAATATTTTGTTCTCCTTTCATTAAACTACAATATTCTTCTCTTTTACTAATCTTCTTCTCATCACTCATTCTTTCCTCTAGTATTGATCACGAGCATCAAACTGTTTCAGCCAGAAAAGTAATTAAAATTATGTAAGATGTTCATCTAAGAAGTAAATCCGAGATGAACAAGTTGTCGTCCTTAATCATTTCTTGGATAAACATTTGCAAACAAATTTTACATGAGCATGAAAAAAATGGATGTACACACACATTTGTTTGCACATGGACGTAAACATCTTAAAATAAATGGCAAACCACACACACTTGTATTTCATGAGCATAATGTATGCATACATTTATATGGACAATAAATACATGCATATATACGCCCTAGATGCCTGTAGAGGTATACAAAGGTATATGAAAGAAAATTCTGAAACTCTTAATTTCTAGGTCAATAACTTATATTGCATGTCATATGTGTATTACTTAATATCAATTGATGTGCGATAAGGTGGCAGTCAAAGGTAACATTGATCACCATCCAAGTTAAATATGTTGTCTAAGATGCTTCAATCAAGGATTGAAGTGCCGTCCCGTGCCATACAGCACGGGGCGGTACGGACCCCCCTCCGTGCCGCAGCACATGGGGCCATGCCGCATAAGATAGAGCGGCACGACAACGCCTGCTTGTTTTTTGTTTTTTTTTTTTTTTTTTTGGAGTATCCGAAGTATTATGGGTACCCCACATCCCCCAAAGACATTGCAAATTAAAAATCTATTTGTAGGCAAGTCAAAAGAATTATAATTTTTTTTTTTTGGTTTATCAATATAGGACAAATTTTTAATTTACATACCTGACCGGCCCGAGCCCTCCGCTTCCACAGTTCCACCACAAACATTCATTTTTTCTTCACAAATTATTTATCAAAATTTGTCGCACCGCGAAACTTTTGTCCAATTAAAAGAGCAAAATTGAACTCAATAAATAAATTTTGAGGCACATTAAACATAAAATTTTATTTTTGCATTAGAAGATTGAAAATACTAATAAAATTAAAAGTTAAATTAAATTAATTGATACTTAAATTTATTTAATTTATTTGTCATATAATTTATCGCTTAATTTTTTTTGATAGATCTACTAATTTAAAAAAAATTAGAAAATTATTTTAAAAATTATTTTTTTGTATTTTATAAAAGAAAGACTGTAATACTAGTGTAGTAACCCGTGCAATGCGACGGGCAGAAAATTAGAAAAAAATTAAAAATATTAATGATATATCTTTTCATAAATTTTTAAATAATTTATATTTGATTGATTATAAATTATTCAAACATGTAGACAATCTATATATATGAGTCAACAGTTTAAAAATAAATTAAGACATTACATGTTTGCTAAATATACTTTATCATCATATTTTATATCAATATTAATAATAAATTAATACAAATATCAGTTAATTTTCTTTTTTTCTAAAAAAAGCCCTTAATAAGAATTTCTATAAAAACAAAGAGAAGAGAAAAAGGGCATAGATTTGACCGAGCTCGGTCCAAGCAAGAAAGAGGGCACCGGTTCGGTTCAAGCAAAGAAAAAAATCTGATTCGGTTCAAGCAAAAAAGAAGAGAACTTGAGCTAGTTCAGGGTGGTGCTCTTATTCAATAATTATTGGTTTGGTTCAGATAAATTAAAAAAGAAATATGGTTCAAAGATAAAAATATATAGAGCAATTGGTTTGGTTCGATCTAATGAAGTAAGTTGACCCGGTTCAGCATTATCGGTTCGGTTCAAATAATTAAAAAAGAAATCTGGTTCAAAGAAGAAAAAATATAGAATAATTAATTCGGTCCAATGAAGCAAGTTGAACCAGTTCAGATCAAGCACAAACAGAGAAAAATTATATAATTATTTGGAAAACTTGAGCCGATTCAAGGTGGGCACCCAACAACCTGGTTTGGTTCAAACAAAAAAAGAGAAATTGGTGGAGCCCACATTTAATTTAACAAAGAAAGAGAATGATGCCATGTGGCAGAGTTTAAGAAAAATAATGTATAGGTATAGATATAGATATAGATGGTCAAAAGAAAAAAGAGAAAAAGATGTCTTCGCATTTTAAAAATTCTAACCTGTAAAAATTTCTATTCTGCATCAAAAATAGTTGTACTTTACATACAAAAAAGCTTACAAGTATATTAATTGATGAGTATAGTAAGTTATACATAACAAATATTCATAATTATTTGATTAAATCTTTCAAAATAACATTATAAGAACTTATTGAAACCAAAAAAACTTAAATAAGTTCGTACCAAAGCGTGCCAGTAGGAAGTCATGCGTACCCATCGGCACGCAAGCGTACCATGTGTTGGCATAGAAGCGTGCCGATACAGTACCGTGTCATGCAGACAACGGTACAACCCCGTGGCACAGCACTTTAAACCTTGGCTTCAATATATTAAATTTGGTTTATGCTAATCAAGAGGAAAAGGATCTTTCAGAAATATTGATACCAGGTTACTATGCAAAAAATTCTAAGCTAAAGATTAGCCATTAAGAGAAGACGAATGAAAGAGTTTTTAAATCAAATGCATTCAATGGCATAACACAGCACAGCACAATAAAGTCTAGGGACTAATTCAACTATTATACATAGGGGTGTCAGAATAATACCATATTTAACAGCCATGCAACTTCATCGAGCATTGATATAACAATAGCTGTACAACCATTTTCAACAAGTTCAGATCTCAAGGAAGACAATTTTGATAAGACGTCAACACCAGCATACTTGATATCATGCACCCTAGTAGGTTTGCCAGGAGGTTTTGGCCTTGATTTCCAAATTTCATCAAGAAGGTTAAAATCCTTTATCAAAATCAGTTCATGATTCTTCTTAGAAATTGCTTCTTTCAGTTCCTCAGCTGCATCATGAGAAAATAGGAACTGCTCCCTTCAAAAAGTCAAAGAGGACACCAGATTAGATATTGGGCAATTGAACTAGACAGAGAAATAGATTGAAAGTTTGAATAAAATGGCTAAATAAACATATTACCCAGGATATTTCTATATCTCTATATAAGAGAAATCTATAAGCCCTATATACTATTGAATCTTTGCTGGAACTTAATGAAAACAAATGGAGAGTGCACAATAATCATCAGCTATGCAAATAGAATTTCATATTTAGCATTGCTCAAGTAAACCCCAAGCACAATCATGCTCCCAAAATGTGAAAGATATGAAGATAAAAATGAGAACATTTGAAGAACAAGAAGCAGAAACAAAAAAGATAGCAAGGTGAAATCTCCAACTACAGCTTTTATTTAAAAAATATATATATCACCACATGTAGCATTAAGGTGAATTCTCTAAATTCAATATATAGAGAAAGAGAGAGTCAAGCTACTATACTTTTATGAGTACGATCACCTTCGTACTCATAAGTTGTTTTCAATGATAAAACTTCCGAATCAATGATCCATGCCATTAAACACGATTTATAGCATTTGAAATATGTAGAAATCAAATTTCATAATTTTTCGACATCATTTACCTTACAATCAAAAGACCTCGAAATTGATAACTTTTAATGGATACTTGCTAGTTTAACATTGTAAAAAAATCGAAATTGGTTCAATTTTTTATAAAAAAATTCTATTCACTATTTACATAAAGATCAATAACTCTGATGTTAAATTGAAGGATCTGATTATCTATTTTTAGGATGTCATCTACGTATCACGGACACTTCTATAAGCCTCGCATGTCCGTGTCGGATACGCGCGTGTCCGTGTCGGACACGTGTTCGATATGGATGCTCCTTGGACGTCCGTTTAATGCCTATTCATAGTGCATACAACTAAAAAATATATATACCTATTTTTATTTTACATTTTCTATACATATGTAATGTACAATAATAAATATTTTAGCTTTTTGATGAATACATATAATTATTTTTGACAATATAAATAAATTATGTATGGTGGAGAATTTTTTTTCTTTAAATATATGAACTATCAATAAAAATTTTACTAACTTTCATTCATATGAGAAATATAACAATATTTTACCAAAATTAATATTTTATATATAATAAAAATATATTATTAATATTATATTTTATTAACGATGTTTATGTCGTGTCCATGTCCTAATTTGTTGAAAGTTGCGGAGTTATGGTGTCCGAACCGTGTCGTGTCTAGTGTCCAGTGTCAATGTCCGTGACGCCTAGAATGTTATTCAATTTTGACCATTCATTTTATGCCTGCTTGATGGACTTTATTATAATTTTAAAAAATTAAAAAATCTGTTGTTTAAAAGTTTCAAATGCTCTAGATCATATTTAACGGTGTGGATCGTGGATTCGAAATTTCCATCATTGAAAACAACTTATGAGTACAAAGAATTCTATGCTCATAAGAGTATGGTCGCACTACTATATATATATATATATATATATATATATATAGAGAGAGAGAGAGAGAGAGAGAGTTTAGCTGGAATGCCATCGGTAGCAAACCAGCTCTGTTGCCACCCATTTGTTTTCGATGATGGAGTCTTTAAATTGATGATCGGCACCGTTGAACATGATTTATACCACTTGAAGTATCTAGAAACCAAATTTAGATTATTTCGACATCATTGACCTAATGATCAAAGTGTTTCAAAATTTGTAATTTTAATGGTAGATATAAGGCGTTTTCTCGTTTAACGGTGTAAAGTTATTCAAATCAATTGAATTTTGATTAGAAAATTCTTTAAACTATTTAGAATAAGATCTATACTCTCGATCTTGATTACAAAATTCCTATCATCACTTTTAAGAGGATATTCATTTTCAGCCGTTCATTTTTACGCCCACTTGATGGAAAAGAGAAACATATCGGAAAAGCATGAAATTTGATTTCTAGATACTTCAAATGGTATAGATCATATTCAACGGTGCTGATTATCGATTTGGAGGCTCAATCATCGAAAAAAAATGGGTGGCAACGGAGCCCGTTTGCTACCGATAGTATTCTAGCTCAACTCTATATATATATATATATATATATATATATATATAGAGTTGAGCTAGAATACTCTCAAAAGCACCAACCCCTTGGTGCTTTTGAGTTTCTAGCCCTTGGATCTACTTTTTGTTTACTAATACCCCTTGGATCAAACACTATTCCACCTACCACCACCTACCACCATTTATTACCACCTACCACCATCATCTCAACCCTACATCTCTCTAACCAATGGCTAAAAACTCAAAAGCACCAAGCCTTTGGTGCTTTTGAGAGTATTCTAGCTCAACTCTATATATATATATATATAACAATGGCCATTAATTTAAATAACATTGCATACTGCAAAAGCTTAATTGATTACACGTACAGATGAAAATGAGAAGTAGGCAACCATAATAAGTGATCACAGGGTGTGCACAGTCCATGTAGCACTGTATGTGTTTCAAATATAATAGAACAGTAAACAACATAAACAAACAACGGCTGGAGAATGTTCTTTCAAACCCATTTATCTCATTCTCCAGTAGTAGATTAAGATTTCACCGCCTCTTTCATTCTCCAGTAGATTAAGATTCATCCCCTCTTTAAGGATTACATGCAAAGGCCGTTAGCATTGACCGAGTCTAGTGAATGGAGATAATAGAAGCAAGATGATATAAATATTAGATTTCACCCTCACAATACCCTAGCTAACTTTTCACAAATTTAGAATATGTGCTCAAAGCAAACTTAAAAGTTACTGAGCAAGGATTTAAGTGCCCAACGGCACGAGCCGTATCTATCGTGTCGTATCCTGCCGTATCATGCCAACAAAATATTAGCAGTTTAGCACGATACAGCCCTCGTGCCAATGGCACAGCTCAAACTCTCTTTTTTTAAATTAGTAAGAAATTTTCTCAAATAAAGCTTAAGATTTGATAAGGACACATAATAAGAAATTAGAATATTTTGTTGCTAAAGAAAATGAATATTTCATGCCATTATGTGTCGGTCCATATGTAATTTCTGTGACCGGCATGCATTGGCACAGTCTGGCACGCACCTTGCCGTACTGTGCCGATAAGTTTTCAGCACGACCCCGTTCACGACACTTAATCCTTGTTATCGAGAAAGAGCTCACTTAGTCCTTTTCGATTGTGAAGTCCACATTTTGGATTTGCAGTTATGGAACAGGACTATCAGCAACAACAAATACAAAATCCAAGATTAAGTTTATAATGATTTGCCCAAACAACTTATAGATAAGTTCCAATTTTGTCAGCATTATTATCTTTCCCAAAGTATTGTCCTGTTGTATTGTATCTCTCTATTTAAATCATTAAAATCATATTCAATCTTATCAAGAGTTTTGTACAATTGGAAAAAGATAACTAAACATTTGTCCAAGCAAAAATACAGGGATAGTTTTGTGATAGATTTCAACAGATTGAATGCAAACGGATACATTATTACTACAATCTACTGACAATTCTCTAAGATGTTCACAATGTCTTAAGACTAATTAAGGCTTATGGTTGTATATCTTATAGTAAACAAAAGTATTTATGTAGAATTGTATTTAAAAAAAAAATCATCAGCTAAACAAAAAGATCATGTTATTTCTTTGACAATGTTAAAACATTATTAGATAAATGAACAAATAGTAATAAGAGAGAAAAATAATTTGACGAATGAAATGAGGATAAATCTTTTATATATCACCAGATATCATATTATTAGCAATAATACCACACATTTTTAATTCAATTTTCTCCTGCAATATCGTTAGAGATCATACGAAACTCACAGGGTCAATACCAATTCGACAACCAGCAGGCAAAACATCATTGAGCCACTCGCTAGTCGTAGGGACACCTTGATTTCCACTCCGCATAAGGATCCAATCAGGACTCAGTGCTTCTCGGCTGCTCGACATGCGTATAGTAGTACCTTGTGAGAAGATTAATAGTTGGCGTTGCCAATACAAAGGATATGGAAGATCTACATGCCTACCGGAGGAAGTAACGGCCATCTGTCCAAAGAAACGACCTTTTCTTTAGTCACCACAGCAGTACCAGCACTACCAGTGAAGCCCGTCAAGTATGCCCGCCGCATAGAACATTCAGCTATAAACTCACTCTACAATTACAATACAACATAAAGGATTGTAATAAGAGGTGATAAATAGACGGTTTTATTTTAAGGAGATCAACATTGTTAGAGATGTGTGTGCTTGTGTGCGCACGTGTGTGTGCATGTGGACGCCATCTACATCTGCACTTGTACGCATGTGTGTGAGCATGCATATGTTTGAGCACATGCATGTACAAACTACATTATGCATATGCTTTAATGTGCATGTCGGTGTGGGCATTCTCAATTGGACTAGGCTGCATATTGGTTACACAAACACGGACATGGGACACGGGGCACAACATGGCCTGAACATAGACTTGACAACTTCACAACAAAATTACGACACAGAAACAACAAAGAAATGACAAATAACCATAATTCCGTTAACATTTCATTATGTATTACTATTATATAAACATCATCTATTTTTACATGCCAAAATACTTCATTAAAGAAAAGAAAAGGAAAAAAAATATAAATAATAATATACGTTTAAGATATTCTTTTGAATTTAGTGTAAGTCAAGATAATGTTACGTATTATAACAATCTTCAAAGATTTATTTAAGAAAAAAGAATCAGAAAAAGATAATGAAAGATTTAACTAATCTTTTGAAATCTTTAAAATCTAAAATTATCCATGAGAGAATAAGAGAAATTTCTTTCCATATCAGGTTACTCATTCCTTAGCTTTCTTAGTTATTATAATCTACCTAATTAGGAATTTAGGATTAGACTCTGAGAAAAGAGTAAGGTGATTGGATAGGATTAAAGTTTCCCACTGTTCTCTAAGATGACCTTTAGTTCTCCAAGTAGATTCTAAGTAGATTCAAAAGAGAGAGAATATATCACAAGATGGAACCTCAAAAAAGGCATTCGAGGGTGAGCTGACCAAATTTTTTTCCCGTAAAATTGCAGACACACACTGCGGTTGTGCACCTGCTTAGCAGCCCAAATTGTGTGTGATTCTTATGAGTTACATGCTAACAAGGCACCTTTTCAATCACCCCAGTGATTCCTAAGATAAAAAATTTCTAATACTTTAAACTTTTTTCATATTTCAATTGAACCCGCAGTCTGAGATATGTAAAATTTATAGTCGGTGCTTGAATTTTCATGCCAATGCTCCTCTAACTCCAAATTTTGGCATCATGTCTCTAATGTCCATACATGCAATACTAGTATAGTAACCCACGCGTTGCGGCGGGTAGATACTAAAATAAATTTAATATCTAATTAATATATCAAAAGTTTGCTATTATTTTAAAAATTAAAATAGTCCAAACATATTGACTTCTTGCAAAAGTATATTAATTTGCTGAAGCCAATTAGTAATAAAATGCTCATAGAAAGATAATAAGTATGTCAACCTATTAAGCCAAAAGTGACATATTATTTGGGAGAGATTTAGATAAAAAAATTCAATAAAACTTAACATTTTATAAATCAAATCAAAATAATCAAAAGATTAAACTTTTTTGTATAAGTTATATATTTATCCCTTCATTTTCTATATAAGCTAAGATACTTATCCCTTTAAGAAAATGAAGACTTTTTAAATCATATATCAATCTAATTTTGTAAACATTCTTATATTAGTTAATAAAAAGAGTCATGGAAGTAGAAAAAAAATATGCATATGAAAAGTTATATAATAAATATTTAAGAGATAAAAAGATATATAACCTAACACAACCTAATACAATAAATATAATACAAAATTTTACTGTCGAAAAAAATATAAAAAACAAAGGAGAGAAAAAGAAAAAGTAATAAAGCTTCAACACAACAAATACATCAGTTCGAATATCATGCAAATAAAGATAATTTGAAAAAACTGAATAAAGGTACCTAAGAAATTTCGACGCGACAATATAAAGAATATATAAATATTTTAAAAGAACTCCTAAAATTTGGAGGAAGGCTCGATTTGATGAAGATGGCAACACCAAGCTCGGCGATGCAGTATGCAAACTCATACTCCGTCCACAGAACATGCTCGATTTTGGCCTCGGAGCTCATGAAGGAGGAAGAGAAAGTAGAGAAGTAGAGAAGGAGGTTTTTCATGGTTTTTACGATTTACCGTTTAGATTAGGGTTAAGATAGGTAGACCATTAATTAGACTTTATGTGCGGAGGGAAGGCGAAGGGTTGGGTTAAGGTGAGTGGACCATTAATTAGACGTTATGGGTGGAGGGAAAGCGAAGGGTTAGGTTAAGATGGGTGAACCGTTATGGATGGAGGGAAGATGAAGGGTTGGTTTTACAATGTGAAGCCTAAAACTAAAGGAAACACAGCCACATGGCATTTTCGTTTGGGGATTAATGTATAGGTATAGAAGATAGATGACTCTGACCTCTATTATATGTCCAACTTTTGCAACAGCTGTTATGGTAAACAATTTTCTCATATTCCACTTGAACCTGTAATCTGAGTTACAGAAAGTGCCTGAAGTTTCATGTGTACATAGTTAGTTCCTTTAACTTCAAATTTTCGCATTACGTACCTAATGTTCATATTATGTAATATGACCTTCTATTTCTGTCCAACTGGCAAAAGCTATTATGGTACGCTACACCATTGATCACTAAAGTGTGGTATGCAAAAATTAAAAAAAAAAAAGGGACCTAAACCTAAAGTCTGTAGGTTATTATTCAATCTAATTCTTGTTTTGTTCTTTTTGCCATTTCATTCAAAGCGATTGTGTTTCTTTGCATAATTATTTAAGCTGGTGTCACACCCCCTCAAACACAAGAAAAAAATGAGGATCAGACCATATCAAGTGTAGAGATTCAAGGACATTTGCCAATTTCGAAGTTTGACGAGAGGATCAGAATCAAGAACCATATCATACCCAATTATCATATTAAAACTCTAGTATGTATTTTATTAGTCATAATTCTCAGGACGTCTCTTTCAAAGTAATAGCTGGCTGAGAGTAAAAATTCTGGTGAACAAGTATGGCAACAAATCAAAATACCAAAAAGAAAGTGGTTCAATCTTTAGTACTTGAATAACGAACTCCTAGCAATTCTTGTTGTTCACAACTGAACTCCCAACTTTTGAAGCTCAAAGTCAAAAACTTGCTATTTCATAATAAAAGAAACATGGGAAAGTATTATACCATCTCTTATAGGCTTTTTGTCTTCTCAAACCACTTTACATATACTATTATTACGACAATTACTAGGTTGTTTCCTATAGTGTTTGAAAAGGCGCGCCTCAGTGCCTAGGCACGACGCGCGAATCTCAGCGCCTCAGGGAGCGAGCTGCGCGCCTCAGACGCGCTTCGTGATATTTATATTTAATGTGTCTAGGATTTGGGTTTTCGGGTTTTGAGTTTCTTTAATATATTTCAAAATATTAAGAAATTTTTTTAAAAAATTCCTATTGAACACTTTCTTTCCCTTTTCTCTTGGTCGTTCTCTCTTCCACCCCCCAACGGCAACAAGTAACGGCGGCAAAAAGAAAGAGGCGACAAGCACTTTTAAGCTAAAAGTTGAAACATAATTTTTTTATTTTTAAGCTGAGAAGTGAGAACCAAGGTTTTAAGTGTCCATCGGCATGGGATGTATCCACCGTGTCGTACCACGCCAACAAGATACCGGCACAATACAGACCTCGTGCCGATGGCACAGCTCAAAACCCTCTATTCTTTAAATTAGTAACTAATTTCTTCAATAAAGTTCAAAAGGTGTAATAAATAGTTAGAATAGTCTATTGATAAAGAAAATAAATATTTCATACTATTATGTATCAGCACATAAAAAAAATTTTGACCGGCACGCATCAGCACGGCTCGGCACGCACCGTGTCATACCGTGCCGGCAAGTTTCCGGCACGATCCCGTATCACGGCACTTAAATCCTTGTTGAGAACATTTATACATGCGATTTTTTTACTTTTTTATGGTTATGTTGTTTTTGTATAGCTATTTTAAAATTTTTTAACATAAAACATCCATTTAAAATAGACTTGTTTAGAGTTTTTTATTTTTATTAGACATGCACCTCACCTTCTTGAGGCGCGCGCCTCGTGGTGCACCTCACGCCTAGGCTCCATAAGGTCTTTGCGCTTTTTTGCGCCTTGCGCCTTTTCAAGCACTGGTTTACAATCATATTGATCTTCTAGGTAATGTGGTGTTAAAGCTAGTCCCAAACCCCCACATTCCATGAGATCATAATTCGAAACCCCACATCCACCAGTTTTAATGTTTCAAATCCCCATCCTTTAGCTCATCCATTATCTAACTATCAGAGCATACTTATATCATAGCTCACCTAACATCCACCATACATGTAGAGCCTAGTTGTTAAAATTTAGACATCGCTCATTTGGGTGAACGCTACTTATATACAATAAGATCACTATTCACTTGTTGAAGACCGAGCTTTCATCAAGGAGTCCCGTCTCATCTATTCCAATTATAATAAAAAGTATTTTAGAAGGGGGAAAAAACAAGGAAGGAAAGCAATATATTAGTCTTGAGACAGTTTTATCAATGCCTACTTCAATCCACAGATTTATAGCATTTCCATAATTCCAAACAATTGAATCAAGAAATGCCGAAATCAAGAAGAAAAACCTGGTGAGCGTCTTGGGAAGGGATGATATAGGCATCGATCGCTACATCGGGCCTCGGGAACAGCTCCCGGAGTGACCGGAGCTTCTCGTCGCCGGCGATGCCGGTCCCGCTTCCTCCGGGCCGCCCCATCCGGAGCTCCGACGATGGCCGGGCGACGACGCGATCACCGGAGCTCCGGGATTCTGCAGCGGAAGCGGCGGCTTCGGCGGCGGGGGAGAACCGGCGGAGGAGGCGGCGAGGGAGGAGGGGAGCGCCGCCGCGCGGTGGGGGGGAATGGTGGATGAGGAGGGTGAAGGGGAGGGAGAGTAAACGGAGCGGTCGAGAAGGGAGAGAGGGAGGAGAGCGAGAGCGGGGGACGAAGGCGGACAGAGGGGAAGAGGAGAAGAGCGCGGATTCCATCGGGAGAGGAGCGGGATGGGAGTGGTGGGGAGCGAGGATAAGGTGGCTCCGAACGGCGAGGCGGTTGGAGAAGTTATACATACGAGATGTCCAAGCTCCGACGGCTCTGCAATCCGAGATTGTTTTTGCCAACACTCTTTCTTTTGTTTTTTCTACTCTTTTTTTTTTTTATAAAATAATTATCTAAAATTTTGTAATTTACAAAATAATATGGCCTTTTTGCATAAAAAATCCACTTATTTTAGACTTTTGCAAAATCATGCCACATTTTTCGTTTTTGCAGATTCGGTCCACTTTTTCAGCAAACTGACTAAAATATCTTTATACATTTTTCTCTCTCCTCTTTTTTTCTCTCGTTTTTTTTTTTCTTTCTCTTCCCAGAGAGCAGAGGAGACAAACGGAATCAGAGGTGGAGGCCTCTCCTTCTACGCGGAGCCCACCCTCCTCATCGCCTCCTCCGACAAACTCATCTCTTGTAATAATCGATATTTTTTTATTAACAAATAAACCCTTTTATTGACGATGTTGTTGTGTGTAATTTAATTACAAAAGCACTCGTCTAATTTCAGGTGAAAATGAGCTAAAACGAAAAAGTTACGCGATCCGGAAATCTGACTTAAAGTGAATAGTAACTCCGGATTTTCGGCGAATCGCGGAGTGTAGAAGGGTTCCGGTGCGTACAGGACTCCGAATATAGCATTTCAATAGCTCGTTTCAAACGGCTCGACCATTCTGGATCCAATGGCACTGACGGAATTGGATTCTGATGCACGGTTGTCGAGAAAAAGGCACTTGAATGATTATACACATATAATTAAATAAGTGGGAATTTAGAGGAAATAAAGAGGGGGTAGTTCTTCATGAATCGGAGATCAAATCGAACGAAATAAAATGCTAGATTCGATGTCTCCGTCATGCTGAACGCGCTAGTGCAATCCGATCGGAAATCCGACGGACGGATCTTCGGGAATTGCAAGATGTTCGTTAAGGGGTTAAAATGGCAAAACGGCGAAACGTGAAAAGTTCTAATATTTTATGTGCCGAATTGCGAGGTTTTGAATGTAGAAGGTCATACGCGTGAGAGTCACCTGTTGACAGGGACTAGAGTGCAAATAAAGTGCTATGGAGGGCTAAAAGGCAATTTGGCCATATGTGTATACATATTAGTTTTAGGGTTTCATGGAGAAACCCTAAACCTATTGGCCTCTCACGTCCCCAGCCCCTTTGTAACTGCCTCCAGCACCTTCTACGCAGATCGTGCGCGTGCCCCGACCTCCGGCGAGCTCCCCCGGCCGCCGGAAAAGCCTCTGGACCATTCTTCTTCCTCCCACACAGCCGCATCTCCATCTTCTTGGACCAGAGAACTCGGAGAGGCAAGCTAGCCTTGGAGAAAGCATCCCTCGGCCAAGACTTCTCTCCGGCTTCCTCCTCCGGCCATCCCCGCCGCCGCTGAAGGTCGCCGGAGCCGCAGAAGCCACCTGCGGCCAGATCTGCTCCACCCAGGCCAAACTTGGGAGAGGAAGAGGCCGCCGCGCCGCTGTCGGTGTTGGAGGGGTGCACTACCTTTCCCCGACCTCAGGCCACCTCGTGCGCGCCTTCCTCGGCCTTCCCGTTCACTGCCGGCCGCCGCTGGAAGCCCCCGCCGCCGCTCGATTTTGGTGCAGACCGAGGGTGGTGGCCCTCGGCTTCGGGCGCCTCCGCCGCCCAACGGAGGAGCACGGTGATCCGCCGACCTCCGGGCCGATCGGTCGCCGCCCGACCGCCTCCGGCCGCCGCCGTGCCGCCGGGAAGGCCCTAACCGAGAACAAGGGAGGGTTTTGATCCCCTCCGCCGCGCCTCCGGCCACCGCTGCCGCCGGCCGGCGGGTGCCGTGGACCTCCCCGACCGGCCTCACCCCTCACCGGTCGGACCGACCGCCGCCGAGCCACCGGCGACGAGCCCTAGCTCCCTGGTCAAGTAAGCTGTATATTTTATGAACAGCATGCTAGCTAGGGTTTTGGGCACGATTTACGAGGCTACAGTGGTCTTTTTGGCCAAGTGAGGTGAGCACGAGCATCGGAATTTCATGTTGAACGCGATGCTCACCTCCGTTCTGGGTTTCGATGCCCCGATTAGCGGGACGATCGTACTTTACGCGCTGTGCGCGATAATTTACAGAATTAGCATCGCTCGTGCACGTGCTACGAAGTCCGACAGTGCTCCGAAAGGTGAGCACGGTCTTCGGCACGTCGAAAACTTACAGCGAGAGCGATTACGGGATTTATAGAGCACTGGTTTGCGTGCACGGTCCATAAAAGCCCTAAATCGCATGAAATAATGCGATTTTAAGTAACTGCGGGGGCTTTTATGCAATTTTAAAATTTGTGGTCGCTGTAGACAGCGTAGGGATACTGTGGGTAACCTCTGGACTGATCGTCCAAGGTCCCAAATAATTACTGAGAAAATCGAAGTGATTTTCGGAGCGTTTCTTGTGCGAAATTCGCCGACTGAACGTTATTTCGGCTCGGAATTCTTCCGACAATTGTTGTAGGGTATTTACGATGTCGCTGAGCCTCGTTGGCTGGTCACCCGCGTCGTTTCGAGGGTTCGAAAACGACGGGTGAGCGACGATGGGATTCCGGTAAGGTTTTCGGGACTTCCAGATATTTCGGCAATCGGTTTTGGGAAACCGATTCCCGTGGGGCTTTGTGAGTTGTCATACTTGTGTTCGGAGGTTAGATTCTAACCCGGTGGACCTCTCATAGGTTCAGGTGTTCCGCAGTCGACAGATCAGCGCTACAGTTATACAGGTGGGTATCTCTACTCGACGTCCGTTCAGTGGTGCACGCTTGGTGACGTTCCTTCCACCCTTACTGTTTATATTGCTTACCATTTACATATTGAGCCTTGCAGCCGTATTTACTCTTTACTCTACTCAGTTGTTTCCATGCTAGTATCATGTGTAGGAGTAGAGTAGATTTATCAGTATATTCTATTTCGGTGACCTGGTTGGTCGAGTTGCATATCCTATACTTGTGACCTGGTTGGTCGATTTGCACATCCTATACTTGTGACTTGGTTGGTTGAGTTCCTCTCTTCTACCCGGGACTTGGTTGGTCGGGTAGTGTACTGGATGACCTATACGGTCGATGGGCCCTGGGGGGCAGGATTGTTGGCTGATTGCCGATGGTTAATAATTGAGCATATTTGCATTTGATCGCCCGATACTCGTCGCACGTCACGAACACCAGCGGTCTGGTCCACCACAAGTGGGGTGTTCTTTTCCGGAAAAGTGGTTGCAGAAGTTCGACCCGTGAGCCCGGGAGCTTTATGCTGGGGTTGGATGCAGGGTAGAGTAGTGGGGGCACTAGCTTGAGGTCTGCGGTGCTGACCAAGAGAGCATTGGTTCAGATTGGGTACTTTTGAGCTTATTCTCCTGTTGACGCATAATTACAGTAGCTGTAGTGGTTCATATATATCTCTCTCGTTTACTTGTTTATCATAGCTACTGTACTACTATCATCTCCACTTGTGTTTATCTCCGCGAGGTATCCACTGAGAGGGGGAGACATGTTTACATGTTCTCACCCCCCCTTCTTTTTTGGTGACGTTGCGGGTCATGGCGGACGACGGGGAGAGGAGCGTACCTAGATCGCGATCTAGCTCCGACCCGCGGTTTGCTTTCCCTTAGTACTTTCTGTTTACTTTGTTTACGACTTAGACTTATACTTTATGGTTCATGTTCTCTATTTTAAACTGGCATAATAACTTATCATGTGATATGGTTGAATTGGATTTAATATGGTTTTGGTTTTATGTCATAAAAAGGTTTTCTACCCCTCGTGGTAGTGTTTTCAAAAAAAAAGGTTTCCGTGTGGGAAACAGCTTTAAAAAGGTTTTTATCGTGGATTGTGAATATTTATACTCGTGAATGTAACCTGTGGTGAATGGTGTAATTTGTGTATGGATGTAAGTTAATTTCTTTACATTTACACTTTGTTGTGGTTGCATGTTTGTAAGAACACTCCCTGTACTTGTGCGATGTCGTGCAAATACAGGGGAGACTCTGTCCGTGTGAACAGTGGTCTCCCTATATTTGTGGCAGGTCTGACATGTCCTTGGGGGTCAGGGTTTAAAAAAAAAAAAAATTTCGCTGCTTTTATACTCTAAAATGACCCGGGGCGTGACATCTCTTCCTTTCACCGCCTCTCCTTCTACCACGACGACACTCCAACGACTCCGGCTACCGTTTCAACGACTCCGCCATGTTTCTCCGGCCCGGCGCCCTCGCCTCCGCCTCCGCCCTCTCCTCCGCGCTCTACCCGTCCTGCCGCCCCACCGACCCCCGCCCCTCCGCCTCCTCCCTCGCCTCCGTCCTCTCTGACTCCGATGATGCCGACGACGACGTCCTCAGCGTCGGCGTCATCGTCGGTAAGCTCCTGCATTCCCGCCGCCTCGGTTTTAGAAGATTTTTGTTGTTATAGTATAATAGTGTAATGGTGTAAAAAGAAGAAAAAGAGGATGAGGATGAGAAGAAGAAATTGTGCAATTTTGAGTGAAATAGTGCAAAATTTGGCAAAATGGTGCAAGTTTGGGCAAATTTCACCCAAAATCACCCAAATTTGCACCATTTCATCCAAAATTGCACAATTTCTCCTTCTCGCCCTTTTCCTTTTTCTTTTTTTTTTTTTACACCATTACACCATTACAACCAAAATTTTCTAAAAATCGAGGCGGACGCGGAGCTTGACGGACGCGACGACGCCCTGGACATCGTCGTCGGCGTCAGCGCGGGAGGAGAGCGAAGAGGGCGAGCGAGGGCGGTGGTGCGGCGGAGGGGCAAAACACGGAGGCGGAGGTGGATAGGCGAGGGTGCGGGAGGCGGGGGCGGCAGTCGTGGGAGTGTCGTCATGGGAGAATGAGAGGCGGCGGCGGCCAGCAGAGTGGGGTGTCGTCATGGGAGAATGAGAGGCGGCGGAAGAAGGAGGTAGGTTTGTCGAAGGAGGCGATGAGGAGGGCGGGCGCCGCGGAGAAGGAGAGGCCTCCGCCTCCACCTCTGTCTCCGCCGCTCTCTGGGAAGAAAAACAAAAAAAGAACGAAAGAAAAAAAAAGGAGAGAGAAAAATGTATAAGGGTATTTTGATCAATTTGCTGAAAAAGTTGACCGAATCTGCAAAAACGAAAAAGGTGGCCCGATTTTGCGAAAGCCCAAAATAAGTGGATTTTGTATGCAAAAAGGCCAAATAATTTTTAAAATTGGGATAATTTCATGAGTACCCCTTCAAAAGCTGATATTTACATCAATGCCCCTCTAAAAATTGAAATATCGTAAATACCCCTCTATGTATGAAAAACTTTCAAAACTAGCCTTTAAAATAATTTTTCGTTAAACTTTTAACTAACGGACCTATATGACAGTTTTACCCTTATCACAATTGCCCTTATAAAATTTTCAAGGATCACTGATTTATTATAAATTTCATAAATGCCCTTTAAATTTAAAATTTTCACATCAAACTTAGTTTGGCTAAACGACCACTCTTTCAAAAATGCCCTCCTAAAATTAGTACATAACCTTTCTTTCATGCCTTTAAATTAGAGCATTTCCTCTCTCTAAAAACTTACACTCCTACTTCATCAAAATGAGTTAAGTTAGTGTTCACTCTTTTTCTTTCTCTTATCAAGTTCCATCTTGCCATTGCAACACACCATTTCGAGTTTGGGTATCGAAGCAGCCACATAGTAGTGGTAAATGATTTTATCGTTGTTCAAACTAGGGGGTAACTCAAATTTGACCACTTTAGTTTCAAATAGTTTTATATAATCTCTAAATAAACCAATACTTTGGCAAAATGCATAGATTGGGGGAAAAAGACATTGCAACTTTTTTTCATGGGTGGATGATGCTCACCATACAACAATTGACTTGAAGTACCAGATCGAAGGCTTGGAGAAAACGATTGAGCAAAGAATCTCACGCCTCGAATGCAAAGTCATATTCTATCTAAAAATGTTGATCTTCGTTGTAATACTTATATTGTGTAAGACACTTAGTTAGAGAAAAATTATAGATTTTTAATATAATGATTTAGATCTAGATATGAAACCTATGTAAGTGATCATTTCATCAGAATTCCTCTATCGATCACCTATTCTACCATAGTAAATTAACACACAAACAGACTAACATAGACATATGAAGAAATTGATGCCCACTAAAATACAAAATAAAGTAGTGCAAGCCACCAACATACAATAGTATTATATTTATCCAAATACATTTTGTTTCACATTTACTTCACTTTTTTTTTTTAACGCTTGATGTAGTGACCTGGGTGGTTGCGTTGAGGCTTGTCGACAGCTCTGGTGAGTGTCGGGACAAGTCCGAGTCGCGTTGGCGCGAAGTGGATGCCAAACGGACTCAGCGGGAACACGAGAGCATCTAGTACTTAGAAAATCTACGAAATAGCAGGTTTTCTGTAAAGTATACAGATACAAATCCTGAGTTGTACCGGTACAAGATTGATGGCTATATATACCGGTACAATCACCAGGGGTATACCGGTATAGTGCTGCGCAGACTGCTCTCGGGTTGGCCCATTTGTACTTGTAGAAATTGCCCGTGTACCGGTACACTTTGGTAGGTGAGCATGCAGTGGGCAGTTTGGTAATTTGCTCCCTAGTTTGTACCACCCATTTCCCCAGCTATTTATACGTAAGGAGAGAGAGAGAGAGAGGGACCTTTCCTAGCCGCTGTTCTTCTTCTCCTTCCTCTAGCTCAACCGAAGGAAGGTGGAGGAGCTTGGTGGAGTGAACTTCGTCGACGTCGCGCCGCGGAGCCGATCGAGGGTGCATCGACGTCGCAGCGCTGCGAGGAAGCCGTGCGAGGGTAGCATTTCGCCGTCTTCGACGCCGTGACGATTCTAGAGTATCTCCAGAGGTGAGTAGTCCATCTTAACTACTTCGATCACCACCAACTACTTCATCTTCGAGCTTGAATAATACTGCTGCAGATTCCAGCGTCGACTCGCAGCATTTTGGCTCGTTCTTCGCGTAGGAGCGTCGGAATTCAACGAAACTTGGTTCGCTGGATTCGGGACTTCGAGGGGAAGCTACAGAGCCCTGGATTGCGTAATTCAGAGAAGGTTAGCTTGGTCAAATTTAATTTCTACTTCGCTGCTATTACTACCTTGACAGAATTGAGGATTTTCAGTTTTCTTGATGCCGTTTTCTGAAATAGAGAGATTGAGGACCTGAGGATCCTCCTCCAGATTACTCTCTTGGATTTGACACTGCCCTCGCCTGCTGTGGAGCTGCTTAGGTGAGTTTTGATCTTTGGAATTAAGTTATTTAAACTCAAGAGCTGAATTTGGTGTTAATTGAGGGATGTAATGCCTAGAGCTTGGAGCTAGCATTGTTGCTGGCCTTGGAGGAACTCGACGGACCAGCAGGAGATCGAGGTTACTTCGAGGACCCCTTCGCTGCCAGGAGTTAGCGATCAAGGTGGGTTTTCATCGGTTTTACTCCTAAGTGCAAGTAGTCGACATGTATAGTTTAATTATTGAATGTTAAACCTTAGCTCGAATTCATGGATTATAGCATGTGTATTATTTGAATTGGGAGCATGTTTAGCAAGTTTTATTTTATGCATGTTGGACTTGAATTTGACTTACGAGAAAATCACGATTTGATCGACATATGCATACACTACCAGATTTAGCTCTAGGAGCCGTTTTGTGTTGTATCGTCGCTGTGTGAGTGCGATGGATACCCAGGATAGTGTAGCTTGCATTTACGCTCGTGCTGGGATGCCGAGCTTAGTCTACAGTAGAGTATAGGCTGTTTCGTGTTGTTGGGGACCGTCGGGGTTGACGGTGGGCCCAGATTACTGTTTTAGTTTCAGATTGTGCCAAGGGCACGTGACCTATTGGTGGTTAGACCAGTTGGACCCAGTTTACTTGACTTTAGCCTATGAGAGCCTGATTGAGCTCGACAGAGATACACTTGCATACTCTGTTGGTTCGCGCCCACGAGTGCCACTCCGGAGTCAGGCTTAGTGCTTTTGCGTTGGTGTCGTTGTGTCTGGTTGGACTCGCTCTCCAGCTACCCACAGGGTAGTTGTTAGTGTAGTTTCGACAGGCGGGACGGGTGTATCACAGTCCCTGGTGAGATTGGGTCAGATTTGCCATGTTCTACAGATGGCTAGTATTAGAGCAGGATAGTATAGTGACATATAGCTGTAGAGTGTTTCCAGCTTTCCTTTCTACTCTTCTTGCTTACCCTGTAGACTTAGTGGGGGGACCGATGATGTCTAGGGCAGCACCCACTGAGGACTACCTGTTTTTACAGTAGTTCTCACGCCCATTTTCTTCCACCGTGGTTGCAGGGCCTTCGGTTTCAGCTGCTGCTCCTTCTGAGACGGATCAAGGCAAGGGCGTCGCGAGTTAGAGCCCTACCCTTCGAGTGCTGCTAGTGGATCATTGCTGCAGGTAGTGGTATTTTGGTTTGGGAGTTATGCGCATACAGTTTGTAACTCGCTGGAGTGAGTAGTACTCTTTGTATTGAGATGTTTTGTATGTATATAGAACTCATGTTATCCTACCTGTTTATTTATAGTCTTTTCAGCTCTATGCTGCTGTTTGTAGCAGTGTATGTTATACAGGTACAGCTACGCTTCGTGTACATGAAAAATTTCTTGTATATGGCGAATTTGTCGGCTTGCCCGGGGAACAGTGCAACCTGGGGCGTGACACTTAAGAACCTATAATAACCAAAAAGTGCTAAAAAGTATTTGAAATTATCTACAACCAAAACAATCAAAAAGTATGTTAAGAGCTGTGCATCACTAAAATATCACTTCGAAGTTTGTGCGAAATATTGGCATCAACAAAAAAACTAGTTTTTGAGATAGGAATGAGCGTGTTAAGGTACAGAGGAAGGTGCAGTTGAAGGTTCAATATTGGGGAATATGGAAAAAGAAAAGGCTACCAAAGAATGGATCATGCATTGGGTCATTCATTACTTCTGTTGTTCGTTGTCCTTCATTGTTGGTCGATCCTCTAGTGCCTTGCGGCTTGGAAGAGAGCGAGGTCTCTCATCCTCTTCTTTTTGGGCCTTTCATTTTTGGGATTGTATTTGGCACTGTACATGTAAAATATGTACCAGTCTTTTATCTCTTTCTTTTTTTGGCTTGGCTATTGCAACATGCAATAATTAATAATTAGATTAGATAGATGTAAAATGTGCAATTTAAATAGATGCTTGAATTCAATTAGTAATATGAATGTAACTCAATTACCTAAATCCGAAAGGAGCATCAGAGGTGGATGCTTGAGTTCCACATTGAGGTACTTCTAATGGTGTTGTTGTACCCATATACATTGAATTCTTGCATTTTTTTACCATGATGCCCAAACTGTCCACATCTTTTACATTTATGCATCCTTTTTGTTGGCTCATCAAGTGCTCTTATTCTTTTTTTTTTTTAGGCCTACCAGCTGGCCTAGACATATTTGGTAGCAATAAATTATAGCTAAGAGAAGATTTTACCCAATCTTCCTTATTGGGCATTGGTGCTACCTCAAAGGCATAAGCTTCTCTCAATTTGAGTGTGGTAAAAATTGGGTCCGGATATTTCTCTATTTCTATACCTCTAAGACTGCCTATGAAGGCAAAAGCATGCGCACACGGTGTAATAACCGACATTTTTATCTTAATAAATAAACCCTTTTGTTGACGATGTTATTGTGTGTAATTTAATTACAAGAGCACTCGTCAAATTTCAGGTCAAAACGAGCTAAAACGAAAAAGTTACGCGACCCGGAAAAATGACTTAAGTGAATAGTAACTCTAGTTTTCCGGATAAGCCGAGAATAGAGAATGGGTTCAGGTGTGTACAGAACTCCGATAATATGACTTCAATAGCTCGTTTCGAACGGCTCGACTATTCTGGAACCAATGGCACTGACGGAATTGGATTCTGATGCACGGATATCGAGAAAAAGGGTTTTGAAGGATTTGACCTAAATAATTAAATAATTGGATATTATGGAGAAAGAAGAGGAGAATTGATACTTCGTGAATCCGAGACCAAATCAAAAGAAGTAAAAGGCTAGATTCAATGTTCTCGACGCGCTGAACGCGCTGGCGTGATCCGATCGTGAATCCAACGGACGGATCTCCGGGAATCGCGAAAAGAACGCAAAGAGGTTAAAATCGCATAACGGCGGAATGCGAAGAGTCGCTATATTTTATGCGCGTAATTGCAAGATTTTGAATGTGGAGGGTCCTTAGTGCAAGATTCAACTAATGACAGGGACAAGAACCTAAAATGAGGACTGTGGTGGGCTAAATCGCAAAGTGACTAAAGTATACAAATTGGATTTCTAGGGTTTTCATGGACCTAACCCTAACCCTTGCCCACATCTTCATCTCCCAGCCACCCTAGCCGCCTCCAGCACCACCCCTGCACCCAGTGCGCGCACCACCCCCCGCCGGCGAGCGCCTCGGCCGCCGGAGGCCCGTCCCAACCTCCTCCTCCCTCTCCCTCGGCTACCACCACCTCCGCTTGGCGAGAGAGATCGAGAAGACTTCGAGCTTCTCGATTGGTTGCCCCGGCCGAGGCGATCGCCGGTGCCGTCCCCGGCCGCCCCCGCCGGATCCGCCGTGCTCTGCGGCACTGGGTCACCAGACCGAGCTGGAACTCCCTCGGCATCCACGAGTTGCCGCCGCTCTTCTTCGGGCGCGCCGACCTCCTCCAACCTGGGGCGACCGCCGCGCACCTCCCCGGCCGTCCCCGTGCATCGCCGGCGTCGCCCGAGCCACCAACCGTCGCCTGCGGCGGCCCAGACCGAGCGGGCTTGGGCTCGGGTCTTGCGCGCGGCCGCCGCTTCATCGGGGCTGCGCCGCCCTCCCTCGGCCCTGGTGACCTCCGGCACCCCGAGGCGCGCCTCCCGACGTCGCCGCCGCCGCCGATCGCCGCTCCATCTCTCTGCGACCGCCCGAGTGCATGCGGGTCATGATCGGGTTCCTCGGCATCCGGCCGTCGCCGCCACCAGGGGGGAGCACCGATCTTCCCTCGTCCTCCTCGGCGGGATCCCCGCTGCTCGAGCTCCTCCGGCCGCCGCGACGTCGCGGAGAGCTCCTAACCCGAGAGCTTTGTGGCGGCTTAGATCGCCGCCGCCTCGCCACCGCGCGCCGCCACCGCCACGCGGCCGCGGCTGTCTTCCTCGACCTCGGGCGACCTCGGCGTACTCCCCGGCCGTCCCGAAGTCTCCGACCGCCGCTCCAACTTCCCGCGGCCGCCATGGGTGCTGGTGCGGACCGAGGAGAGACTCCTCGGCTTCCGGCACCCCCGCCGCCTCCCGAGGGGGGAGCATCGGCTTCCCTCGGCCTCCGGTCTTGGGACCATCACCGTTCCGGCGTCCCCGGCCGCCGCGCCGTCGCCGGTGAACCCCCAACCCGAGAGCAAGTAGGAGGATTGGATCCCGCCGCCGCGCCTCGCGGCCGCCGCCCGCCGCCGGCTACCTCCCTCCTCGGACCTCCCGGACCCGAGGCTTCCCCCTCCGACCGGAGCGCCGCCGTCCTTGCCGCCGGCGACCGAACCCTAGCTCCCTCGGGTCAGGTGAGCAGTGTTTTCATAACAGCATGTTGTCTAGGGTTTGGGCACGATTCCCGAGGCTACTGTTGGTCTTTTTGACCAAGTGAGGTGAGCACGGTCATCGCTTTTTCGTGCTGAACGCGATGGTCACCTCCGCTAAGGCATTTGATGCCTCGATTAGCGGAAAAAGTGTACCTTTCATGCTGTGCGCGCTGTTTACAGAACTTCGCGTCGCTCGTGCGAGTTCTACAGTGACCGAAAGTGCTCCGTAAGGTGAGCATGGTCTTCAGCATGTCGAAGACTTACAGCGAGTGCGATTTCGGAATTTGTGGTGCATCGGTTTGCGTGTACGACCCATAATAGCCCTAAATCGCATGAAATAATGCGATTTTATGGAGTTGCAGGGACTTTTATGCAATTTAGAATTTTGTGGTCGCTGTAGACAGCGTAGGAATGTTGCGGGTAACCTCTGGACTAATCGTCCAAGGTCCTAAATATTTACAGAAAATCAGAAGTGATTTTCGGAGCGTTTTTTGGCAAAATTCGCCGACGGAACGTTGTTCGGTTCGGATTTCTTCCGACAACTCTTAGTGGTTATTTACGGTGTCGCTGAGCCTTGTTGGCTAATCACCCACGTCATTTTGAGGGTTTAGAAATGACGGGTGAGCGACAGTTGGTTCCGGTGTCGAAATAGACACTTTCGGAAACCCGTATTCGTACAATTATCCGATGATAATTGTATTGTAGTGTTATCTTATGTTTGCTGCCAAAACATCCAAATAGGAGTGTTGTATGGCAGCGGGTGACCCGTGACACGCGTCGGTGCATTCAGGACGATTCGTAGGTCCGGCGGAGTCCCGGTGCGGTTTACGGGACTTCGTGATTATTGGTTTCGAAAAAACCAATCTTCGTGGGATTGGTTTGTGGGATGTGCAGTTAGTGTTTATTAGTGGTGGGTTAGACACTAACCCAGTGGACCTTTTCGTAGGTCCGGTTTCTTCGTTTCCACAGACGACAGATCTGATCTTCTACAGTTGTACAGGTGGGTACTTCGATCCGACGTCCGTACAGTGGTACACGCTGGTGACGTTCCTTCCACCTTACTGTTCATATCTTTTATCGTTATTATATCTATTGAGCCTGCACCTTTGTGTTACAGTATTACTCTACTCAGTGTTTCCATGTTTAGTATCATGTGTAGGAGTAGAGTAGTTTGCTTCATGTCAGCGTATGACATCAGTGACTGTTTCGGTCGGTTTACTTCCGTATACTCAGTGACCTTGTTATTCGGTTGGTCAGTTCTTGTGTTTCCTTCAGTAGTACTTGCATACAGTTGAGTGGATGTTGAGTTGTTCCATCCTAGTTGACCTGAGTGGTCAGTTCTTGTGTTTCCTTCAGTAGTACTTGCATACAGTTGAGAAGATGTTGAGTTGTTCCATCCTAGTTGACCTGAGTGGTCAGTTCTTGTGTTTCCTTGGGTAGTACTCGCATACAGTTGAGAGGATGTTGAGTTGTTCCATCCTAGTTGACCTGATTGGTCGATTCTGGTACTTTCTTGCAACTTTTTAGTGACCTGTTCGATCGGCTTGTTTCAGTTTCTCAGTGACCTATTCGGTCAGTTTGCTTCAGTTTCAATGACCTGTTCGGTCGGCTTGTTTCAGTGCTTCTGTGACCTACGTGGTGGGCGAGTTTACCTAATGACCTAAAGGGGTCGATGTCCCTTTAGGGACGGGATTGTCAGCTACTAGCTGACGTATGGTTTTTTAGCATAACAGCATCGATTGCCCAGGACTCGAGCGCAGTTCACGAACACGGGCGGTCTAATCCACCGTGCCAAGGTGTTCTTTTTCGAAAAAGTGGTTGGATGTGCCAACCCGTGAGCCCATGTGGGATTGGGTAGAATGCAGGCTTTGAGATACAGGGGGCATAGGCTTGAGGTCTGAGGACCAACAGAGCAGCAGATTCCAGATTGGGTATTTTTGTACTTTCGTACCGTTGACGCATACTTACGATGTTTGTTGTTTCATATCTATATATCTCCCCCGTTTATTTGTTTATCATAGCTACTGTACTACTATTATCTCCTCTTGTGTCTATCTCCGCGAGGTATCCACTGGGAGGGGGAGACATGTTTACATGTTCTCACCCCTCGCCTTCTTTTCAGGTGACGTTGCAGGTCTTAGTGGGATAGCTGGTGAGGAGCGAGTCTAGTACGCGACATAGCTCCGTCCCTTCGTTGGTTATTTCTTACCTTATCCTTTGCTTGACTTAGACTTTTATTATGGTTCAGTTCAGTATTCACTTTTGAATATGAGATGTTTTATAATGTAATAAAGATTGTGGATTTTATGTGATAAAATGGTCTTCTACTCCTCGTGGTAGCGTGTTTTTAAAAGAAAAGGCTTTCATGTGTTTTTATTAACTTATGTATATCTCGAAAGTGAACCTGTGGTGAATGGTGTATGAATTAATATAACTGTTGGATGTTGTATGTTTATTATTGTGGTTGTTTCATGGTAGTTTACTATACTCTGTACATGTCCGACGCCGTGCAAATACAGGGGAGACTCTGTCCGTGTGTACAGTAGACTCCCTGTATTTGTGGCGGATCTGGCATACCTTGGGATCAGGTTTTAAAAAAAAATAAAAAAAATTTCCGCTGTGTTTATGTACCAAAGGGACCCCGGGGCGTGACACACGGTAGCCCCGTTACCTGTTATAATTAAATTATATTATGAAAGGGCTCAAAGTAATCCAACCTAAAATATTTAGTTAAAATGTGTAAATATTGTTTAGAGTTACTGCTCTAAAGAGCCTATTTGACTAGAAATGTAGCAAAAAGAATCCAAAAATACAAATATTAAATGACTTACCTGCCAGACCCTGCATGTATAACTCCTTTGATCCAATAGAACCTCACAGCGGTAATTAGGACCAATTATTTCTACCCTATTGTCTGCACTTCTGCATATTTTGTATGATCCCAGTCCCTTGCAATAATTAGAAAAAAAATGAATGAGTTAATAATATATTAGAATAAAGAATGAATTATTATATAAAAATATTTGAGTGCATACCATGCTTGCATTTCTAATGTATTTCATAACTGTTGGTACCAAAGGTTCTGTCCATTCCTTCGCCTTTCTTCTATGTGACTCCATATTTTCCATTATCTTCTGACGAATGCAATTGAGGAGATCTAAGACAGGTCTGTTAAGATTTGGTTAGATTTATAGTTAAATTCTAATTGGATTAGAATTAATATTTAAATCTATTAGAGATAAATTAAGATTTAAATATTAATTAGAGGATAAACCTAACTAGATTAGGATTAATATTTAAATCTATTAGAGATAAATTAAGATAGATTCAGATATTAATTAGAGTAGAAATTCTAAGTATACTAGGATTGAGGTACATCTTTGGTGAGCATTATATATAATGCATTCGGCTAATTAATTAGCTATGTGGGCAAGTAAGTCAGGTAGCCAAGCCAAAAGGTGCTGTAGGTGGAGTACGGCTGGACCTTTTGGGCTACCGTACCAGAGAGAGAAAAAGAGATAGCATGCCAAGAGTTGAGTGCACCTAGTGCACGGGTGCATGTGAAGGATTGTCTTCTTTATGAGTTTATAGCAGATGAGAGAAGGGTAGAATAGATTCAGAAAGAGGGCTCGGGTTGTAGCTACTTTGTTAAGAAGAGGAGTCAGGTGTAATCTTCTCTTATTTAATGAATCTTATTTTACCCGGATATTTTTCTCTTTTATGATTGTATCAGTTTTTGAGAGACGGGTTTATGGTAAAAACTTGATTCGACTCTTCCGTTGCGGAATCCCAACAATCGATCTGGGATCCCACGAATCGGTATCGGAGCGGGTTGCTTGATTCACAAGATCCCCGTCTTGAGGCGAAATCGGATTCCCAACAATTGGTATCAGAGCCGAAGGTTACCGATCTGCGGGAGAGATCGACGAAGATGGCCATGAAATTCGAAATCGAGAAGTTCGACGGCAAGAACAATTTCGGATTGTGGCAGATTAAAGTACCGGCGATCCTCGTACAACAAGAATTAGACGAGACGTTGAACGGGAAGGAGGCGAAGTCGGCGGAGGTCACGGATGCGGCATGGACGAAGATGGAGCGGAAGGCGCTAAGTACGCTTCATCTATCATTAGTAGATGAGGTTCTTTACAACGTAGCCGGCGATACGACACCGGCGAAGTTGTGGAAGAAATTGGAAGATCTGTATATGACCAAATCTTTGACGAACAGGTTGTATCTGAAGCAGCGACTGTTTACGCTACGGATGCAAGAAGCGGCGAGCCAACACGATCTGAACGAGTTCAACAAGGTGATACCCAGTTGACTAGCATCGAACTCAATCTGGATGACGAAGATAAGGCGCTAATTTTACCATCTTCGCTACTGGCGGCATATGAGCATATGGTGACCACGTTACTTTATGGCAAGGAGACCATAAGCGTGGAGGCGATCACGGCGGCGCTTCTATCAAACGAGATACGGAAGATGACTCATGAGTCTGGCACGCAGAGCCAGGATACTGCTTTGGTAGTGAGAGCGAAGAAGGATGCGACAATATCGGCGACCGGATACTGACAAAAGAAGCCATTATCTGAGGTAGAGTGCTTTTACTGTCACAGGAAAGGGCATACCAAGCGCAATTGTCAAAAACTTCAAGAGCAACAGAAGAAGAAAACTGTCCTGAAACAGGATGAGACGGTACCAGCGACAGCGCAACCGGCAGAATCGGAGATGTTCGATCCTGACGTGCTATATGTGGCGACCGGAGGTGCTAAAATTTCTGATGACGCGTGGGTGCTCGATTCGGCGTGTTCTTTTCATGTTTGCCCGGAGAAGGAGTCTTTTATCACCTATCTATATAAACCTATTAATCCCCGTAATTGAATCCACGTGGCAAAATTATCGTAAGTCTTACCTTAATTGAATTCATCTCTTCGTCTCCTTATTTTTCTTCGTACGCGCCTCTTCATCTCTTTTTTTTTTCCTTATTTTCCTTCGTATGCGCCTCTTCATCTCTTTATTATTTTTTTTGTTTTTTCCTTCATACGTGTTTCTCCACATCCGCCCTCGCATTACTGCGGTCCCTAATCCCCTTCCTCGCTCACGCGCCCCCCTCACCTCCCTTCGCCACCACCCTCTCCGCCCCTCCGCCCCTCCGCCCTTCGATGCCCTCGCGGGCTTCTTCCTCAACCACCTCCGCCGCCGCAGGCGATCTCCTTCTCCGATCTCCACACCGAATCGGGCCTCATAACCCTCGACGAGTTCCTCTCCAGAAAGAGCTTCATCTCCGGGTAAGTAACCCCATCACTATTGTAATCCTCCGATTTCGATTTGATCTAACCCCTTCGATCTCTTATCTACTTTGTTTTCGTGCTTAGAATAGGAGAAAAATCTAAGTTTTAGTTGATTTGTGTGCTTCGTGGAGAATTTCACGTTTAATTGTGATTAAAATTTGTCCTTTTTATTCTTTATTGACGTGCTATGGTGGTTATTGTTCTTTATCAGAGATGTGATCAGCAAAGATGATGTCAAAGTATTTGCCGCAGCATCGGCGAAGCCCGGAGAGGCGTTCCCGAATGCCTCTCGGTGGTATGAGAGTGTTTTTGCTGTTCTTGATTCAAGGTTTGTTCTTATATGCAGTTGTAATGCTATAAAAATCTGAATCAAACAGCTTTATTTTTCAGGATTTTAAGATTTATTCACTACTTTGGTCTGAAGCTATAGTGGATATATATTGCAGTTTGGTAGTGTTACTATTAAACTGAATAGTAATAGATGTGTAGTTTAGAATTTTCTTTCACGGATCTAGATAAAAATATAAGTAGGCTACTTAATTGATGATGTGTTTTGATCTTGCTAATTTTGTCTATGTCGACAAATTAAATTAGGTACTCAAAGTTAAATTAGATGATGTATTCATCGATAAAGTCCATTACAACGGTGGTGCAATTTGGTATATATACATGTAGTAGGGTTGCAGAAGGAGGCAGAGGAGGCGAGGAGGAGGAGAGGATCAAGAAGAAGAAGAAGATGGTAGTGATGTTGGCGATAGGGGCGATGATAATTACTGTGAAGATTCTATCAGAGGCCAACGCTGCTGATCTTTTTCATTTGTCTCTAGGTAGTGGGATTAGTTTATTCTTCTTCTTCATTTGAGTTTTGAGATTGTTTCATGGCTTCTTTTATAAGGATCTTGATGTCTCCCAACAAGTAAAAAACTTGAACAAGCAGCACTTCATTATCCTTTGTTGGGCTCTCTCTCTCTCTCTCTCTCTCTCTCTCTCTCTCTCTCTCTCTCGCTTTTTGTTTTTGGTAGAAATTGTATCAAAGAACAATCAAAGGTTTCATAGCATTAGGGAGTTAGTATCAGTTTAATTGATGTAATCATATATGCTATATATGTTCCCTTATTACTCTTTTTGTTCTCTCTCTCTCTGTGCGCCGGAACGGGCATGTGTAGTTGATGCATGGCAGTTAAGTAGTTAGCATTAATCCAAGGTAATCATATGTACAACAAAGTTTTTTTTTGCTTCTATTCATGTTCTTCTACGCTTTAGGATCTGTTTGACAGTCTTTCTTGCATGTGTACTATGAAATAAAGTGCATCTAGGATATTATATTCCATTTTAAATGTAAAATTAGATTTTTAATTCTTTCAAAATATACGAGGTTTGTTAAAAATTTATTGGTTTAAAATTTACGCGCAGATAATTTCAGTGATTTGGTTCTACACACTTTATTCAAGAAATTGACAAAAAGGGGGTGGTACCCTATGCACCTAAAGTGATGCTACTCTTTGACTTCAAAGTCAAGCAGAAAGGACAAATGCCCAAATAAAAGAGGTACGCGAGCTAGAACCCGGAAAAGATATGAGCTTCCTTCTATGATTAGGTAAAAAAGCCTTCATCCTTCTGGATTCTATGCCAAACCGGACATGATGGCCTTAATTGTCTCCTCTTGCTCACTGTTAGGAATAGTGTTTCTTATTAATCCGGGTAGTTATTTGTCACGCCCCGGGCCCAGCGGAAGCCCACCGGCACGTGCACAGACCCGCCGTGTGCACCAAACAAACACGATGCACACAAGGCGTCTACTAAAACAAGTAAGGAAAATAGAGTAATCCTAACAAGGCTATCAGAGCGAGTAATATAAAACCACTAAGTTCTAACATACAAGATCCACAAAAGTGATACAAAGTATAGAACTAAATCCAGAAACCGATACAAATCTCTAAAACAGATACATAATACATCTTTTCTAAAGGTGCAAAACGAAAAGATGATGACGGGTCCACTATAGTAACTCCGCAGGGCTCTAGCTAGCCGCAAAACCCTTGCCTCGATCCCTAGCCACTCTCGATGCGGATGGCTCTGAAAATTAACAACAAACAGAGGGCGTGAGAACTATCAAAAATAGTTTCCAGTAGGCAATTACTGATCTCAGTGAAATGCTCCACTAGGCCAAAGTAAGCATGCTAAAAGAAAGTAAGAAGCGATAAATATGAAACGAGTACATAACTGAAGTTAAACATATTCATGCTTCTACTACGAGTTCAACAATCATAATCATGATATTCTACTTTTAATGGCACAAACATATGTCCAAATCAATTAACGTGCATAATTAAAGTAGGCTAACATTTAGTTACATGCAGAACCATAAAAACCATATTACTACATAAAGTAAATAATGCATTCCCTTGTTCTCTACCAAGCATACATGTTAATCCATAATAGTATAAGTGTACTACCACTAGTGATAACGATGACAAAATGTTCCAAAGTTTCCAACTACTATACATGCATCAAGTAGTGATTTAAGGCAACAATCATAAGTATGGATATCTACTATGTATGCACAAACCATGACTATATACTAAGTCAAAAGAAGTCTCAAAACCCAATCCATAAGGAATGTACCCAAGGTAACATCCCGGCTCGTGCCATGCCTAGGTGGCCCCGTGGAGGTCGTCGACTTTCCCGCAAGAAAGGAGACACGAGAACACGGCAACCCACTTTCGGCGCTCAGTCCCGCACGGCGAGTGCATCGCGAAGGCCCACTCCGAAGTGCCGGCTTGTAGGGAGCGACCCTCACAGGCGAGGCAAACGAATCGCAAAGGCCCACTCCGGAGTGCCGGCTTGTAGGGAGCGACCCTCACAAGCAAGTGCGAATGAGCATAAGGGCAAGCGAGCGTAATCATCACATAGGGTCCCTATTTGGGATACTCAATCATCAAGTCTGAAACTTGGAATCTCACTCGTCGACTCTACGGTCGGAAAATAGCTCAACATGTCACAACTTGTTTACATCTACTAGGTGATTTGTCTCTACCAAACACATGAGGTTTACAACGTGTACAACTCAAATGATACTATCCTACTTGGGATAAATCATTATATTAAACAAGATTTCCAAGGGGTTCATGACATGAAATTTCATTAATTATCAAATAGATATTCTATCAATACCATAAGCAAGAGAGCTATGAATTAAGCACAAGTATCATAATACTAGAAAGCACATGTCTTTCCACTACAAAGCATACAAATATCACAATGTAAATAGTTTAAATCACTTATATTACATACCATTATCTCACATAAAGATGCCCCGAAGGCTTGACGTTATATTTCCTCATGTCTAAAACATGGAATTAACCCGTCGATCCATAGATCGAATATAAGATCACAATGGCCAAAGCTAGTCATACTATTAGAATATATGCACCACATTACCTCAGGATGATCTTATCATGCTCTATTTCACATTATCACATATGTCTTGTCTACAACAAGTATAAGACAAATAACACTAAGTCTCATGCAAGCCTACGTCCCATTCGCATATGCATGCTATTAACCTCAAGTTAACATCTTTTAATCACAAGATTACAACTCACATTGTCATGTTTCATATCTACTCAAGCATAAAGTACAAACATTAAGTTCTATATACATGCCTCAAACAAGAGCAATGATGTAACTATGAGTGACACTATAAAAGTAACCCAACCACTAGGTTTCCTCAAGGAATGCATCTCACCAATCATATTCTAGCATGCTTCCTAAGGTGCCACAAACAATTAGTCTCAACTATGTCCAATACTATATGTATTTCTCTACTACATAGAGCATAGAAATTCCACTATACATAACATAGTCATTTTATGATCTCATAAATTCAAGTATGTCCTAAAGAGCATAAGTTAACATATAAACATGTCTTAAAACCCAAGGGAAGATATGGAAGAAGTTCACACATTTCGGTGAGATCAAACCCACCGGATACGCTTCGAATCCTTTTCGTTTCGCCGAACGAAGTTGCCCCCCAAGCTCCTAGTACCCTAAGATAATTATTTGAAGGGATACGAGCTTCGACTAAGCATCTAAATAAATCATCCAAAATTCACATGAAAAAGAGGTGAAAATTACCTTTGATCTAGAAAATCTTGTCCAAAGCTCAAATCAACTCAAAGGATCTTCAAATCCAACCTAAAGAAGAGTTCTACACCCATCAATTAGGTTCTAAAAGCCCCAAACAAAGAAACCCCAAAGTAAACCCTAGTTTTCCCAAAACTAGGCTTCATTGCAAAATCTCTACCAAAACGAGATCTAAGGAGTAGATCTAGAGTACTAACCTCTCAACAAGCTCCAATCAAAGCTATCTTGGGCTAGGTTTGAGGATCTTCCCTCCAACAAGCCCCAAGCTCCAAGCCTTCAAGCTCCTCTAATGGAGGAAAGGGCTCCAACAAGCAAAAAGAGAGAAAGGAGATGAGTTTAAGCTTTAAAATCCAACCAAAAACCCACACAAATCCAAAGAGGAATAAGGAAGAGCTCCCTACCTCTTCTCTCCCTACTTCTCAGCACAAAAGAACCCTCTAAGGGCGTGGGTGCTGTTATAGAATAGCACAAACGCGCACAAGCCCCTGCAGTTTCCAGTTTTCGAAAACTGCCAGTTTGTACCGGTACAAATTCAATTTGTACCGGTATAAACCCTGCGAAGAGGCCAAACCCGAGCCTCGGGTTGCCAGCAATTCGGCCATCTGTACCGGTACAAAATCTATTTTATACCGGTATAGCCATCAAGCCTATACCGGTATAGCCTTCAATTTGTACCGGTACAAAGCCTAGAAATCCCAACCCGAGAGCTGACCAAACATCCGTCTTTTCGGATTTTGGTGCCGAGATGCAAACCATCGTTCTAGGGGTTCGAACCATAGGTCGGAGCTCTGTCAACGACCTTCCAGAAAATGTGGAAAGGTTCCGAACTCAAGTCAAATACTCGAACCTCGCAATTCGCGCAAGTTCAGTATGCTACATTCTCCCCTCCTAAAAAGGAGTTTCGTCTCGTGGATCAACCACAACACTAACCCATCTGAAGGGAATGGCCGGTACATTCTAACAGTGCACAAACTAGACCATGAGGTCTCAAGACTGGCGAATTGCTCCAAAGCACAAACGTCGCAGAATCTCGCGGCTCCAAGGTACAGCAAAAAGCCAGCATCTTCTATAGCGACTCCTCGAGCTCCGCTCTTCATTAACAAGTCCCATTGTACATGACCAAACCAGTTTCTCAGCTAGTCCTCAAGAATCCGAAGGCTCCCAAAGGCTAAGTTCTAACCCTCACATTTCTCAACCAAATCGATGGCGAAATCAAGCTCTGTTTTAACTTGTCTTCATACAAGGAACTCTATCATATATCCTTCCAAGGAGGATATACTAGTACTATTCATGAAAGATTCTGGAAATTATACCCGTCGAATAATCCATCGAAACTCCACCGGAGTGTTCAGCTGGTCATCAATCAGTTTTTGACTATGATCTCCCACACAAGGTCAAACCTCATCCAGAGTTTGCATAATAAGTGCAATTCCACTCCAACAGGGATCGAAGATCAACAATTCATCCCAACAACTCACCAATGATAATCATTGGATTTCATCCTATGGTCTGGCATCACAATGCTTCCTCCTCGATCTTAATTCTGTTAAGGAGGTAATAATCTCAATATCCATCCTATGTCATCATAGGGATTAACACTAGTCCCCTCGACTTCCACTAGTCATCTCTTTGATCCAATACTCTTGGTCTCAATTGAGGGAGTCTTCGCAACCGTCGCCCACATGGAATTTTCTTCAATAGCTCAACCTGGTGTCCAATAAAACTCTTCACGGGCCCAGGCTAAGGACTTATCCTCGGGAGATTAACTCTTGACCTTAGCCCTCCAGTAACTCGTGAAGTATCACTCAAAATCCTCGTTCTCAATGCCTTCCTTAGCATTGGGTTTTTCAGGTGTTCACAATCTATAGATTCCAACTCAAAGGATAGAGAGTAGTCCACTCAGACTTCGTTAGAAAGTTCTCTATCAATCCATTTTGTGCAAAGATTGTAATTAGGGCTATCCCGAGCTTCTCGTCTAACCGCCACGGTAACATCAATTCCATAATCTCTTCTCGCTGCTCAAACAGCGTACTCAACTCCTTGTGCAAGAATCGACAAGGAAGGTAGGCTCTTGGTAAATTCCTCTCGAGATTCGAATCACTCAACCCTTTACTGGGAGTTCCATATCTCGGTCTCGTCCATCTGCCAACGCAGCCAGCCTTCACTTATCCTCAACCGGATTCCCACGGCCAAAAGCCTCCGATTCCGCAAATCCATCCAGATGGGCTGGGAATAGCATTCCACCAATCCCTAACGCTGGTGGAGTACTACAGGTTTAGGTAACATCACAATAATTCTCGTGATGTTTCAACCCAACAACAACATCCGTTTGAGGTACCACCTCAAACTCCCCTACAAAACGGTGATACTCAGATTGTATCCAATCTTACAGAGTACATCAACTCACAAGGCCAACTGAACGAATCAACGAGCCTCAACTCGGGTCCGAAATCTCAATCGTGTTTCAATTTAGATCACGATCGTCGACGCACAATCAACACGACCCCAACCGGTCTCACGTCAAGTGAGAGCGCCTCTCGGGAAAACCGAACTCTAGATACCAACTTTCCCGCCAACTGGACTCACGATTTGTGACCCAGTCGGGAAACGACGACCACTACACAAGAGATATCCTTCATTATGAGGATTCTCGATTAACCAACGGTCTCCGGCCAATTAGGCCCCAAATCCACTCCAAACTATCTGATTTTAGATAGGGAGGAAAATCATCGCAACCAGCGGAACCACAACCATGAGGTGCACTAACAGTGCTCAAGTCCCAAAGGCGAGTCAATTCAGCGCGCACAGCTAAGGGCACCAAGTACCAACAACTATCCCATACCGACTTGGCCAATCCATTTCGTTGGCACACAAAACTCTCTCAAGGTAGGGTGGTGAAACAACACACCCAACCATCCAATCATCCTACAAGTATCGCGAAGAGTCAATGCAAACAACTTGGCAAACAGCCGATCGAAGGGTGCAAAATATGCAATCATTATAATTGCGAAGGAATTTCAGAAAGCACTGTAAGACATGATACCTACAGTAGCTCTCTCAGTCGTCACGTCCAGCTCCGGTAAGTCTGTAGGAACACCTCCACCGGATGTCTCTCGTGTCGACGTTGGCGCCGACGCTCCTGTAGTCCTGTCGTTCCTCGGGCATTCGAGTTGGAAGTGGCCCGCCTGGCCACACAAGTAGCACTTGCCCCGATTGTGCGGACACTGCCGTGGGTAATGATGACCACCGCGGATCACACAACTCAGATCCTGATGGCAATTTGATCCCCTATGCTGTGCTGGTGAGCCTCGTCCTCGCGGCTGGCTCTGGCTCCTGAAATATCTTGGCGGATTTCTCCCGTAGAAAGAACCGCGTCCTCGACCCCGGTTCTTATTTACTTTCTTTGACGATTCGCCGACCTGCAACTCCTTGCTCTTGGTGGTCTCCTTGGCCACTCTGGTGTCCACACCTTTCTCTGTGGATATTGCTCGGCCCAGACCATCTTGGGGCCTCCTGGGGTCATCCGTCTGTTGGGTCAGTAGGTTCTCCAAACGTCTGATTCCTTCGTCCTGGCGGCGCAAGGTCTCAGCCTGAAGTAGCACCATGCTCGCCTGTCGCTCCACCACGCCGACCAAGGCGGTCAACTGTTCCCTCAACTCCCGTATCTCGCCGGATCGGGGGGATGCAGGCTTCCCTGCCCCGGTCGCCTCGGCTGCCATCACGATGTCGTCGGCGTCGCAAGCTGCAACAAACATAACAAGCACACGTTAAAACAACCTATGTTGACGCAGCCCGACTCAAAGACACAATACCCCAATCATGCGAAAGTAATGAAGTGACTTCCAACTATTCCTTGATATCACGTTGTCGGCCGCTAACGTGATCCTGCAAGAACATAGATGTCTTTCACTTCGATCCAACTCCAACACGTTCGGAGTCATAAAGACAACCCAATCTTAATACTTTCGCTCACAAATGGTCCCAAAGACCCTGTCTCTCTCGTTCCTATCCCTTAGCGTCCAACCGGCCTAAGGTTTGCTAGGTCCCCTAAGACTCAACCCTAGGCACTGATACCAAATTAATCTGTCACGCCCCGGGCCCAGCGGAAGCCCACCGGCACGTGCACAGACCCGCCGTGTGCACCAAACAAACACGATGCACACAAGGCGTCTACTAAAACAAGGAAGGAAAAGAGAGTAATCCTAACAAGGCTATCAGAGCGAGTAATATAAAACCACTAAGTTCTAACATATAAGATCCACAAAAGTGATACAAAGTATAGAACTAAATCCAGAAACCGATACAAATCTCTAAAACAGATACAAAATACATCTTTTCTAAAGGTGCAAAACGAAAAGATAATGATGGGTCCACTATAGTAACTCCGCAGGGCTCTAGCTAGCCGCAAAATCCTTGCCTCGATCCCTAGCCACTCCCGATGCGGATGGCTCTGAAAATTAACAACAAACAGAGGGCGTGAGAACTATCAAAAATAGTTCCCAGTGGGCAATTACTGATCTCAGTGAAATGCTCCACTAGGCTAAAGTAAGCATGCTAAAAGAAAGTAAGAAGCGATAAATAAGAAACGAGTACATAACTGAAGTTAAACATATTCATGCTTCTACTACGAGTTCAACAATCATAATCATGATATTCTACTTTTAATGGCACAAACATATGTCCAAATCAATTAACGTGCATAATTAAAGTAGGCTAACATTTAGTTACATGCAGAACCATAAAAACCATATTACTACATAAAGTAAATTATGCATTCCCTTGTTCTCTACCAAGCATACATGTTAATCTATAATAGTATAAGTGTACTACCACTAGTGATAACGATGACATAATGTTCCAAAGTTTCCAACTACTATACATGCATCAAGTAGTGATCTAAGGCAACAATCATAAGTATGGATATCTACTATGTATGCACAAACCATGACTATATACTAAGTCAAAAGAAGTCTTAAAACCCAATCCATAAGGAATGTACCCAAGGTAACATCCCGGCTCGTGCCATGCCTAGGTGACCCCGTGGAGGTCGTCGACTTTCCCCGCAAGAAAGGAGACACGAGAACACGGCAACCCACTTTCGGCGCTCAGTCCCGCACGGTGAGTGCATCGCGAAGGCCCACTCCGAAGTGCCGGCTTGTAGGGAGCGACCCTCACAGGCGAGGCGAACGAATCGCAAAGGCCCACTCCGGAGTGCCAGCTTGTAGGGAGTGACCCTCACAAGCAATTGCGAATGAGCATAAGGGCAAGCGAGCGTAATCATCGCATAGGGTCCCTATTTGGGATACTCAATCATCAAGTCTGAAACTTGGAATCTCACTCGTCGACTCTACGGTCGAAAAATAGCTCAACATGTCACAATTTGTTTACATCTACTAGGTGCACATGAGGTTTACAACGTGTACAACTCAAATGATACTATCCTACTTGGGATAAATCATTATATTAAACAAGATTTCCAAGGGGTTCATGACATGAAATTTCATTAATTATCAAATAGATATTCTATCAATACCATAAGCAAGAGAGCTATGAATTAAGCACAAGTATCATAATACTAGAAAGCACATGTATTTTTCACTACAAAGCATACAAATATCACAATGCAAATAGTTTAAATCACTTATATTACATACCATTATCTTACATAAAGATGCCCCGAAGGCTTGACGTTATATTTCCTCATGTCTAAAACATGAAATTAACCCGTCGATCCATAGATCGAATATAAGATCACAATGGCCAAAGCTAGTCATACTATTAGAATATATGCACCACATTACCTCAGGATGATCTTATCATGCTCTATTTCACATTATCACATATGTCTTGTCTACAACAAGTATAAGACAAATAACACTAAGTCTCATGCAAGCCTACGTCCCATTCGCATAGGCATGCTATTAACCTCAAGGTTAACATCTTTTAATCAGAAGGTTACAACTCACATTGTCATGTTTCATATTTACTCAAGCATAAAGTACAAACATTAAGTTCTATATACATGCCTCAAACAAGAGCAATGATGTAACTATGAGTGACACTATAAAAATAACCCAACCACTAGGTTTCCTCAAGGAATGCATCTCACCAATCATATTCTAGCATGCTTCCTAAGGTGCCACAAATAATTAGTCTCAACTATGTCCAATACTATATGTATTTCTCTACTACATAGAGCATAGAAATTCCAATATACATAACATAGTCATTTTATGATCTCATAAATTCAAGCATGTCCTAAAAAGCATAAGTTAACATATAAACATGTCTTAAAACCCAAGAAAAGATATGAAAGAAGTTCACCCATTTTGGTGAGATCAAACCCACCGGATACGCTTCGAATCCTTTTCGTTTCGCCGAACGAAGTTGCCCCCCAAGCTTCTAGTGCCCTAAGATAATTATTTGAAGGGATACGAGCTTCGACTAAGGATCTAAATAAATCATCCAAAATTCACATGGAAAAGAGGTGAAAATTACCTTTGATCTAGAAAATCTTGTCCAAAGCTCAAATCAACTCAAAGGATCTTCAAATCCAACCTAAAGAAGAGTTCTACACCCATCAATTAGGTTCTAAAAGCCCCAAACAAAGAAACCCCAAAGTAAACCCTAGTTTTCCCAAAACTAGGCTTCATCGCAAAATCTCTACCAAAACGAGATCTAAGGAGTAGATCTAGAGTACTAACCTCTCAACAAGCTCCAATCAAAGCTATCTTGGGCTAGGTTTGAGGATCTTCCCTCCAACAAGCCCCAAGCTCCAAGCCTTCAAGCTCTTCTAATGGAGGAAAGGGCTCCAACAAGCAAAAAGAGAGAAAGGAGATGAGTTTAAGTTTTAAAATCCAACCAAAAACCCACACAAATCCAAAGAGGAATAAGGAAGAGCTCCCTACCTCTTCTCTCCCTACTTCTCAGCACAAAAGAACCCTCTAAGGGCGTGGTGTCTTGTTATAGAAAAGCACAAACGCGCACAAGCCCTGAGCTTTCCGTTCGAAATCGTTAGTTTGTACCGGCACAAATTGAATTTGTACCGGTATAAACCCTGCGAAGAGGCCAAACCCGGCCTCGGGTTGCCAGCAATTCGGCCATCTGTACCGGTACAAAATCTATTTTGTACCGGTATAGCCATCAAGCCTATACCGGTATAGCCATCAATTTGTACCAGTACAAAGCCCAGAAATCCCAACCCGAGAGCTGACCAAACATCCGTCTTTTTGGATTTTGGTGCCGAGATGCAAACCATCGTTCTCGGGGTTCGAAGCATAGTTCGGAACTCTGTCAACGACCTTCCAGAAAATGTGGAAAGGTTCCGAACTCAAGTCAAATACTCGAACCTCGCAATTCGTGCAAGTTCAGTATGCTACATTATTCCCCGCCTTATGCAACGGAGGGAGGAATCGCCCGCCGCGACAGCGGCGCCGATTCCGGCAATGCCGCTACCACCGTCGTCGTCGTCATCGTCATCGCATCCCACCTTTTCCATTGGCCGCTTCTTTTCCTTTTTTGTGTAAGATCTCTTATATTGCTTCAGTTTAACTACGCAACAAATGTTATTCTTTTATAGTTTTATTTTTCTACTCTTTTTTGTTCTCTATGTTGCAAGTATGATATATTATTTACATTGTAACGAAGATAATAAACTATTATAAGTTAAATATCGAATATTACCTACCCGGCGCATCGCGCAGGTCACTGCACTAGTAAGGCAATTAAAGGTGGAAAAGCTTTGATGAGGAACGGGACGGCGTGCAAAGTTTTGGGAGTCGGCACGGTGAAAATCCGAATGCACGATGGGGTCGTGAGGACGCTGACAGGTGTGCGTGATTGAAACGGAATTTGATCTCATTAGGCGCGTTGGACTCGAAGGGTTGTGATTTTTTGGCTTCAGGTGGAGCTATGAGAGTCCGAAAGCGAGATCAGGTCATGCGCGAGGCGAATAAGCGTGGGAACTTGTATGTTCTGAACGGGAGCACAGTCAGAATGGGAGCGAAGACGATTTGGGTTTCGAAAGTTCGCGGAGGTACAGTCGCTCGAGGCAAAGCGGCGTATGCGGCGACATCGAGCGAAGGAGACAAGATCAAGGTGGAGCTTGCATAGTGAGCTCGACGTAGCGGTTGAAGATTACAAATCAAACTAAGGTGGAGAATGTTAGGAGTTGGTTAGATTTGTAGTTAAATCCTATTTGGATTAGAATTAATATTTAAATCTATTGGAGATAAATTAAGAATTAAATATTAATTAGAGGATAAACCTAACTAGATTAGGATTAATATTTTGTTCTATTATAGATAAATTAAGATAGATTTAGATATTAATTAGAGTAGAAATCATAAATATACTAGGATTAGGGTACATCTTTGGTGAGCATTATATATAATGCATTGGGCTAATTAATTAGCTATGTGAGCAAGTACGGTAGGTAGCCAAGCCAAAAAGTGCTGTAGGTGGAGTACGGCTGGACCTTTTGGGCTACCGTAGCAGAGAGAGAAAAAGAGAGAGCATGCCAAGAGTTGAGTGCACCTAGTGCACGGGTGCATGTGAAGGATTGTCTTCTTTATGAGTTTATAGAAGACGAGATGTAGCATACCGAACTTCTAAAACCTTGAAGTTTCGGGGTATGCTGGCTTAGAAGGCCTTTGAAATGGTCCTGGAGAAGTTCGGGAGCCTTTGGGTGTTTTCGGTGCACGTTGGTGCGAAAACGGGACCCTAAAGGCTATGTTGGGCCGTGAGCTAAATCCGGCACTAGCGCGGATAAAGTGATGATACGGACATGATCAAAATCATGCGTGGGAAGTCTCGGTGCGATTTCAAGTGAATCGGAGACCCACAGAGCCAAAAGTGAGTTGAAATGGAAAGGGAAATGGACGAAGCTGAAAATGGCCAAGTCCTAGAGTTGGCCGGGAGGTCCCTGTGGGGACCGGTCTCCACAGTCAGAGACCGGTTCCCGTAGGTGTCCCACGAGAGCAAGCTCTCGGGGACCGGTCTTGAGTAGAGAGACCGGTCTCCGAGGGATCGATCTTCCGTAGAGGGACCGGTTCCTGTACGCGTAGGCGGTGTCCTACGAGAGCAGAGCTCTCGAGGACCGGTCCCTAGCTGGGGAGACCGGTCCCCGAGCACGAAAACTGCCCAGTCTGGGCAGTGCATAGGATGGAAAGCTGATGGGCTTTATAGCATTTTGTGTAGGGGTTATGTGTAAAGAGGTGGATAAAACCCTCTTTCTCCCTCACTCCCTCACAGATCTCTATCTCCCTCCCTCTCTGTCGACTGAAAGAAGAGAAGAAGAAAAATAAGAGAAAGAAAGAGAGAAAGAAAGGAAAAAAAGAAAAAGAAGGAGAAGTAGAAGAAGATCAAGGTGGAGATCACCATGGCCATCTTCTTCCTCTCCCTCGAGCTTGGAGCAAGCTCTTGAGAGGTAAGCTTGTGCTCTCTCTCACGGTGGATTTCTAGAGATAGGTTTAAATGCTATAGAGATGATTGGAGTGGGATCCTAGCATGCTATTTAGACAGATTTGCTCCATTTCATAGATCGATTTGGTGGATTTAGCTATAGTAGCATCTAGGGCATCCAAAATAGAATTTTGTAGATAAATGAGATTGATCTCATTTGACACGTAAACCTAATTGGGGGTGTAACGAACGCGTTTGTAAGGTGCCGAACTTCTGAATTTGTGAAGTAAAGGTGGGATGTAGTATACCGAAACTTAATATAAAAATTAAGTATAAATAAAAGGGGCAATTGTTTATATACCCCTGAAAAGTTTCCGATTTTTCGATTTACCCCTCTTAGAAGGCTAATATTGAAAATACCCCTCCTACGTTCCAACCTATTTCTAATATACCCTTAGAGTTAAAATCTGTTAAGTAACTCTGTTATCTCTGTAAAATTACTATTTTGCCCTTTTCAAATATAACCTTCTATCATTACTGTCTTTCTTATTTGCCCTTAAAGTCAGGGGCACAAAAAGTATTTCGACTTTTAGTCTTTTCCAATATACCCCTCTACCATCACCAACATTTTTTATTTGCTCTTAAGTTAAGGGCAAAATTGGTATTTTAATTTTTTTTAACTGTGTTAGATATTTAACTCACATTTAACCCAGATTAACTTAACAGGAGATAACTGCGGGGGTATTTTGCAATAACGGTGGAACGTATGAGGGGCATTTTAGAAAGAAAAAAAAATAGAGGTAGATCGGATATTTTCAGACTCATGAGGGGTAGATAGGCAATTATCCCTACATAAAAATAGTGTGAGATACTATTTTTATTGGACTTAAGGGTGTAAGGTATAGGCTGGAAATGACCTGTGTTGAAATCGGAGCAAAAACAGAAAATTTAGAATTTTCTGTGAGAAACAGGGCAGATAAATTAGCAGAAAGTGTACAGTGTCAGAACATTATAAAAACTGGAGGACATATCAGGATTATTTTTACGAGACTAGATTTAAAGTTTCGTGCAATTCTGACACCCGGAAGATGAGAAATAAAATCCGAATGCTATCTGGTAAAGATTACAGTTCGGCAGAGCTTTCGGTAACCAAACGGGGTCGAAACTGAAAGATTTAAATTTCTTTCGTTAAGTTACGTAAAACCGAGCATAACTATCAAATTTGAGCTCAAACGGATATTCAGAAGGGCAGGCAAAAATATCTGTACCTATGCTGAAAGTTAAGTGTGAATAGTGTAATATTGAGGGGGTTTTATATAAAAAGGGATTTATTCCCTTTTCTTCTTCATCCCGCCACCTCAACCGAGCAACACCCACAACACACACGCACGCATGGATGGGGAGGAGAAAACCCTCCATTTCTCTCTCTAAATATCTCTCTCATATCTCTATATTTCTCGCTCAAATTCGCGGTGTTGGCGGAGAGCGATCTTGCGAACGCGTTGGAAGCGACAGATTGAGCTCTCGTGCGCTTGTTTGAATGGTGTGCTTTCGACCCGGCGTTCACAATTTTGGTAAGTGTTTAGGGCTTCAATTGTATACTCTAGGAATGGGTTTAATTGAATCCTAGGATGCTAAATAAGTGTAAATTGTATGAATCAAGTTCCAATTTGGAGTATTCTTGCAATAGTAAGCATATAGGGTTAGAAATGCTAATTTTGTAAATATAAGGGTTTGATCTAATTTGACCCTTCGTAAACCTAATTGCTAGGTAACCGAACGCGTTGGCGAAGTCGGTTCGGTGATTCGCCGAGCCGACGCGAAGTTATTAAAGAAACGGAGTTTAGGCTTCGTTTCCGCCGGGAGGGTCGAGGCGACGTCCAAAAATCACGAAATTGGATCTTGAGCACCGTAACAACAAAACGAAGACCCTTTTTACCCAAGGCTGCGAAGCGATGCGCGGTTGGTGCTCATTTGCGAGATCGAGCCGAAGCGGGTCACGTGTGCCGCGGGAGGCCGATTGCAAGTGTCGACAAGCAATCGGAACGCGATAACAGGTGGGTTGTGTTTACCGAAGTGACTAGGTCGCCTCCATCGAAGAAAATGTGCTTTCTTGTTGATGCATATATGCATGTATAGTGGTAGTTGATTGCATAGGTGATGCTTAGAGTAATTGCATGAGATTCCATGTAATAGCTACCTTGGAGGAATATATATGCATGTTAACATGATTAAAATAGGTGCATGATAGTATCATGGATGTGTTAAAACATGTGAGTAGAATGTGCATGACAAAATATCATGTTAGAGCATATAAATATTATGTATGCTAGTTGATAGTGCATGTTGAAGCATTAGAAATGCATGCTAGTTGATAATGGTTAATTGATATGTTGATATACATGCTAGATGATATTGTATATAGACATGTTAGCATTATGTGAATGCATGTTAGTTGAGAATTACACATGATACCTTGAGGATACATGCTAGTAGATAGCTTCAAATAGAGCATGTTAGAGTATATAAATGAAATGCTTGAGTAACATCTTATGGAATGTGTGCTAGGTGCATTTTAGCATTTCGAGATTTGAGGTGGATAAACATGCATATTGTCATATTATGAATAATAAACATGCATATTGACATTATAGGCATGTGGCATTTAAACCTAGTGTTGTGAACCTACGATAGATCGAGTGGCATTAACCCACTACAACATTTTCTATTAAGGGCATGTTTGTTTCGCCGAAAGTGGGGTAGAAGTGGGACGGGGGAAGTGTTTTTCGGTGAAAACTGACCACTTCTGCTGTTTGGTTCACCGTAACTTTATTACGCTCGAAAGTCTAGTTCACCCAAAATAATGAACTTGACTTCGCCCTCTCATGGGGCGAAGTCAATTACGGTGAAGTGCAAAAAAGGCAAGAATGGATTAATGTGTTAGGGTTATCTCTTCTAAAGTATGATCAAATTTGATTAGGTAAGTTCTAATATATTTTTTGTTTAATTTGTATATTTAGAAAATGATGAAAAATAAATTTGTTAAATTTTAATAATTTTTTAACTTTAGAATTTTATTTGTTGCATTATTATAATTTATATGCAAACAAATAATATAATTTTTTTAAATTTTATTTTATAAATATATATATAATTATATTAATTTTTATTTATTATAATTTATTAATCACTATAAGTTACAAAATAGATAATAATATTACTTTGGAGGTAAGTATACCGGGGTGAAGAGCTACACTTTTTACGTCATCTAATTTCTACCAAACAAACAACAGAACTCACAGCACTGCACTTTTCACAGTTTAGAACAAACAGCAGAAGTGAACTAATTTTCACTCCAACTCCACTTCAACCCAAAGTCCACTTTCACCCCAAGTCTACTTACATTGAAACAAACATGCCCTAAAGGTGGCATTTATTTAGCGGCTTTTTAAATTTGGCCGGCCCAAAATAGTAGCCCAATACAGAACTTTTAGTCTTCTCTTTCCCACCCTATTACTCTCTCTGCCACTCCATCTCCCCCCATCTTCTAGGGTTTCGTCTTCTCCACCCTAGAAAAAGGGTTTTCGAAATCATCCGCATCCTCTCACCCTCGCACAAGATCGCCGCATTGGGAGGGATTGGTCGTCGGCCTTTGTAATCACTCTTTGCCACTGCTTTTTTTTGGTAAGTTTAGCAGTAATTGTCCCATAGTTTTTTGGTGAAAATTTTGGTTTTGATTCGAATTGATTTGCTGTGTGAATATATTTTTCTTTATTTTTGTGTTGAAAGACATGGTAGATTGTGATGTTGTTGGTTCGTGTGGATTTTATGAAGATTTTTTAAACTTTTTTAACTTCTTGGTGAAGATTTTTTTGAACTATTTTGACGTAGTTTGGGGGTTTGTCCTCTTAATTTCTTCAGATTGGTTTGTGATGATCTTTTTGGGTTGCTAGGGTTTTAGGTTTTGGAAATTTGTTTTGATTGGGGTGCTTACTGATAAGATTCGTTTAGGTTTCTGAATTGATTCATCATGTGGCTTTTTTTACAATTGAAGAGAATATATGAAAAATAGGTGCGATGAACTATTTACGAAATAAAGATAGCCGTGTAGGTAGCTGTATCGCACTAAACAAAACATGCATTAATAGGAGATATATTCCACTGAAGCATATGACTTTAGAACTACAGGCAAGGTTGATCAACTTCACCAATGGTACTGATATGTAATGTTGTTATTGACATGGGTTATATAAATTGATAGTTTGATATCTCTAAGATGTGTCATAGAATCTGATATCTTTAAATTTTTCGTAGAATACAACTTAGCATATGATGACTTCTGATCATCCTTTTCTATCAATTTTGATGCGGCAGATATTGAACAATTTAGTGAGAATAATGAATGGTTATGTAGATGTGGAACAAGTTTTGTGACGGAGACAGTTTAAGGTTTGAACAAAATCTGCTTCAAATTTGAATCCCTCTCATGTTTATCTGTAATCTATCCAAATTAGGGGTGAAAATATATGGGATATTATGACCCTACTATGTATTCAAATTTTATCATATTTGAATTGTAATTTTGTTATCCGACTCTTGAGTTTATAAATATTAGCAAATTTCAGTACATGTATATGTTCGTAGACTTACCATTTCAAAGGAACGTAATACTGTACAGGATCCCATTTTATCCTCAGGACAGGTGTACTAGCACGTGAGAGTCATTGTCTAAACATGTCTTTGGGAATTCGATTGGATAATTTGAGTCACGTAGTTTTGAACATCTTATTTTCATCCCTATGCAAGAACATGTTGTCAAGTGCCACAGAGAACGCCTCCGTGCTTCATTTCAACCACCAGGAAAGGCAATTCCATAGCTTATTGTTTCCGCTGCCCCTTCTTCATAAACAACTCAACTCCTCAATATAAGATCCCATCTCCATCAAATACAAATTCCATCTCTGTTGCCCAAAATTTTCCGCAAAAGGTATCTCACGTGGATGGAACAAACCATCTGATGCATGAATTAGAAACGCTATGCAAGGAAGGGAATACAAAAGAAGCCCTTCAACTAGAATAGCAAATGGAGAAAGAAGGTTTGCTGCCCCACCTAGCCATTCTACTACTACTACTAGCTTGCTAAACAAATACTTCACTCAATTTAGTAAAACATTACAAATAAAAAAAGAAAATTAAAACTTCAGGACAATATCAATAAAACTGTAAAATGGCCTATAGTTGAAGGATCTGAGAGAGATTACATAAAACTTGCAGGGGTCAACATGGATTTAAACATAGAGTTTGATTAGAATTTTGTTGCAAAATAGCCTATAGTTGAAGAATTTGAGATAGCATTTGGGGTTTATCCATGTAATTACTTTGAGTTAGTTCTTGGGAGATGTCTTTTTTTTATTCAACTAAAGGCTGTATATATAATGCTTTATTTTCAATACCTCTTGTATGTGATTGACTTTGGAAAACCTCTGATTTTTGGACCATGGTTCATGAAACAATGTTTGCAGTCTCTCTTTGACTTAATAGTATCGAGATATAAAAAGGTAGATGTCACGCCCCGGGGTCCCTTTGGTACATAAAACACAGCGAATTATTTTTTTTTTTTATAAACCTTGACCCCCAAGGACATGACAGACCTGCCACAAATACAGGGAGGCCACTGTACACACGGACAGAGTCTCCCCTGTATTTGCACGGCATCGCACAAGTACAGAGTATATACAATCATCCAGGAACACAACCACAACAGATGAACAATAAGTAATAATCAGATACACGAGTTCATTCACCAATCACCACATTCACCACTTTTACTTATTCAAAAACCACCAGAAAACCTTTTTAAAACCATTTTCTTTGAGAAGCTACCACGAGGGGTAGAAAACCCTTTTTTGCAGACCTTTCATTTTGAAATGCTACCACGAAGGGTAGGAGACAGTTTATTTCACAAAATATATGTCCTTTATCACATTCCGAAAAATATCATAAGTTTCAAACCACCACAGTAAGTATTTCCAAAGTATAATCAGAACTGAACCAGAATATACTCTAAGTAAATAAAGCAGGTAAAGTAGAGAAGTAACCGATACGGGTAGGAGCTACACGCGCACTAGACTCGCTCCTCACCGTCCCACTATGACGTAACGTCATCCGAAGAAGGCGAGGGGGTGAGAACATGTAAACATGTCTCCCCTCCCGGTGGGTATCTACTAGTAACGAGTAAAACAAAGGAAAGGCGATAAGTAGATACGGTAGTCAAAGTAAACGAGAGAGATATATGTAATATAAACAAAGCTACTGTATGTATGCATCGAAAAGCTGAGAAAGTAAATACCCAATTCATAACCGCCAATATTGGTCCGCAGACCTCAGGCAATGCCCCCTGTCTCTAAGCCTGCATTCTACCCATATCAACCTATGGTTGCCTATGGGCTCACGGGTTGGGCAAAGTCCCGTAGACAGTCCCAAACCACTTTTCCGGAAAAGAACACCCAATGCCGGTGGATCAGACCGCTGGTGTTCGTGAACTGCGCTCGAGTCCTGGGCGATCGATGCTATTATGCTCAAGGGCCAAACGTCATCAACTAGCTGACAATCCCGTCCCTAAAGGGACATCGACCCCTTTTTGGGTCATCAAGTAAACTCGCCGACCACGTAGGTCACAGAAGCACTGGAACAAACCGACCGAACAGGTCACTGAAACTGAAGCAAACCGACCGAACAGGCCACGGAGAAATTGTAAACAAGCCGACCGAATAGGTCACTGAAACTGAAGCAAACAGACCGAATAGGTCACTGAGAAACTGTAAACAAGCCGACCGAATAGGTCACTGAAACTGAAGCAAACAGACCGAATAGGTCACTGAGAAACTGTAAACAAGCCGACCGAATAGGTCACTGAAACTGAAGCAAACAGACCGAATAGGTTTAGGTCACTGAGAAACTGGAAAGGATCGACCAAGTAGGTCGCTGAAGAGCTGTAAACTCAAACCACTCTACTCCTATCAAGTATACTAAGTATGCATATAACTGAGTAGAGAATAGAAACGACTGTAAGGTGCAAGTAAGAAAAGTAAAGTAGAGTAGAGTAAAGTGAAGGAGTGTCACCAAGCGTGTACCACTGTACCGACGACAACCCGGATACCCACCTGTACGACTGTAGAAGATCAGATCTGTCGTCGAAGAAACCGGACCTACGAAAAGGTCCACTGAGTTAGCGTCTAACCCACCAACACAAGTACTGACTCCACATCCCACAAACTAATCCCACGGAGATTGGTTTTCCGAACCAATTACCGTAACTCGCCGGAAATCCCGTAAACCGTACCGGGACTCCGCCGGGACCCACGAACTGTCCCGAAATGCACCGACTCGTGTCACGAGTCACCCGCTGCCATAAAACACTCTTATTTGGATGTTTTGGCAGCAAACACAAGATAACACTACAATACAATTATCGTCGGATAATTATACGAATACAGGTTCCCGAAAGTGTCTATTTCGACACCGGAACCAACCTTCGCTCACCCGTCATTTCCAAACCCTCTAAATGACGCGGGTGACCAGCCAACAAGGCTCAGCGACACCGTAAATAATCTCTAAGAGTTGTCGGAAGAAATCCGAACCGTAAACACGTTTCCGTCGGCGAACTTTGCCGAAAAACGCTCCGAAAATCACTTCTGATTTTCTGTAAATATTTAGGACCTTGGACGATCAGTCCAGAGGTTACCCGCAACATTCCTACGCTGTCTACAGTGACCACAAAATTTTAAATTGCATAAAAGTCCCTGAAGCTCCATAAAATCGCATTATTTCATGCGATTTAGGGCTATTATGGGTCGTGCACGCAAACCAGTGCACCATAAATTCTGAAATCGCACTCGCTGTAAGTCTTCGACATGCTGAAGACCGTGCTCGCCTTTCGGAGCACTGTCGGGCATCGTAGTGCGCGCACAAGCGACCTTAATTTCTGTAAACAGCACGCACAGCGCGTAAAGTGCGTTCGTCTCGCTCAACGGAGCATCGAGGCTCAGCACGGAGGTGAGCAACGCGTTCAGCACGAAAAGTCCTTGACCGGGCTCACCTCACATGGTCTATTTGACCAACGGGGAGCCTCGGGAATTAAACCTAAGTCCCGACTTAGGTCGTAACAGTTAAACACTCATGGAGCCGAGGAGCTAGGGCTCGGTTGCCGGCGGCAAGGAGCGCGCACGCCGGCCGGGGAGGAAGCAGGGTTCGGGAAGTCGGGAAGTCGTCGACGGCGGCGGAGGTTAGCCGGTGGCGCGGCGGCGGCACTCCAACCCGAGCAATGCTCTCGGGTTGGGAGCACCTCGGCGATGGCGCGGCGGCGGGACCTCGGGCCGGCGTGGATCCGGCGGAGGAGGTCGAGGAAGGTCGTGCTCGACTTCCTTGTACGGTGGAGCGCACCGGAAGCGAGGGCCACCACCTCGATGCTGCACCAAATCCGAGCGGCGCCGACTTCCAACGGCGGCGCGCGCCGGAGGTGGCTCGTCGTCGGAGGAGGGGGTCGCTCAACTTCGGGAAGGCGGCGGCGGCGCTCTAGGCCGAGATCACCCGGGATCGGCCCGGGTGACTCGGGTTGGCCGCAGGAGCCACGGCGGTGGCGGCGGCGCACGGGACGCCGAGCCGGCCGGGGGGAGCACGCCGGCGATGAGTCTCGGCCGAAGGATGCTAGATCCGAGAGTTAGAGTCTCCCCCTTGCCGGATCTAGGTTCTTCGGCCAAAGGTGGATGACATGGCCGAGGGGGAAGGAGGAGGAAGGTGGCTGAGGGCTCGGGGAGGCTCTCCGGCGGCCGGGGAAGCACGCCGGCGGCCGGGGCGCGCACAGACGGAGCGGGGGCAGAGGGCTGCTGGATGTGTTAGGGTGGCTGAGGGGAGAAGGAAAGGCTAGGGTTAGGGTTAGGTCCATGAAACCCTAGAAATCCATCTATATACACTTTAGGACTTTTTGCACTTTAGCCCACCACAAGCCACCAATTATATTTTAACCCCTACCAGCATGACATTTATGCGCTTAGGACCCTCTGTGTTCAACCCTTCGCATTTCGGCGCATAAAATATAGCGACTCTTCGTTGCTCCGCTCGTTACGCGATTTCAACCTCTTCGCATTCTTTTCGCGATTCCCGGAGATCCGTCCGTCGGATTCACGATCGGATCGCGCCAGCGCGTTCAACGCGTCGAGAACATCGAATCTAGCCTTTTACTTCGTTTGTTTTGGTCTCGGATTCGTGAAAAAATCCATCCCCTCTCAACAATCCGATTATCGCGCATCGACCCCATTGCGATCATCTTGTAATATCCGATGATCCGTCCGTGGATTTCCGATCGGATTGCGCCAGGCGTTCGACGAAGGAGACATCGAATCTAGCCTTTTATTTCATTCGATTTGGTCTCCGTCTGCGACGAACCCATCTCTCCATCAATTCCCGTAATAAACCAACTTATTAACATATATACTTTATATATGTAAAATCGTTCGGGACCCTTTTCCTCGACAACCGTGCATCAGAATCTGATTCTGTCAGTGCCATTGGTTCCAGAATAGTTGAGCCGTTCGAAACGAGCTACTGAAGTCATATTATCGGAGTTCTGTACGCATCTGGACCCATCTCTACTCCGCGATTTCTCGAAAATCCGGAGTTACTATTCACTTTAAGTCAAACTTCCGGGTAGCGTAACTTTTCCGTTTTAGCTCGGTTTCGCCTGAAATTTGACGTGTGCTCTTATAATACAATTACTCACACATTCACCGTCTCTAAATATTTTATTTCTTGTTCTGAAAAAATGCCAGTTATTACAGTAGATTACATGAATAGTGTTCTATTAAGATAGGCGCAGAACTTATTTTTTAACTTTTTCTGCATATTTTATGATTAATATGCCCCGATTACACTTCAAAGATTAGTATCATCCGACGTGGCCTTTCTTGAGCATACTAGTCACAGTGTCATCACTAAAGTATAGTCAGAACAGGGTATTGAAAAATGTCTTCAAATTACTATAAGTTACCTTTCGGCCTCTCATTAGCCCTAGCAATTTTATTTTATTTTATTTTTTTTTGCTTCTGTCCCAATTAAAGAATAGGTTCACAAATTTAGCCAATCTTAGAGCTTTCACTTTGGTTAGCAAAGGAGTGTAGTGGAGATAAAGATAAATAATGGCGAGATTAGTAGCTACAAGCAAACAAATAGAAAATAATTTTTTTTTTCATCATTTTATTGCAATGATATTCCATGGCTATTTTGTTGTGAGTCTTGTGACAGTTGAAGATTTGCACCTTACTTACTGCTTAGACAATGGATGTGCTTCTTGAGAACTTTAATTTATATAGGGATGCTCTCTATAATGCTGATAATCTTAATGTAATTATTATTAACTAAACCAGCTTTAGACATTCAATACACATGGTCATTTTTGGAACCTGCTTATGTAGCTTGTTAGAATGCATATCTATTCCTACTACGATGCGGCTTTTACCTACCGCAGCGGAATCAACTTGAAGAAGTCCCATGTACTTATGTTAAAAATATCATTTTTTGCAAACCGTCTAGTTTCTTCAGAGTGATTTGAACAAAAAGAAAGCAAATTTTGTTATCTTAGTTAAATTTGTCCTCTTTTTGGCTGTTCTGCAGCATATTAAATCTAAGATCATATAGTTATCATGTTGCTGGCAGTGCCATTGATGGACAACTCACACCTGCATTGACTGTGCTCTCTAGTTAGTCACACTTATAAATTTATCACAACCATTATTTTGTAGGTTTAATGCATTTGGAGTTGATGGAGGACCAATTACCAAGGTATACGGAACCAAGGTTGACTTTCTCAAAGATCGAGCGACCTCTTACTTGGAGTAGAGGGCGCCGGCAGTTGAGGTGAGAATTCTTCCACACACCATCTTCTTTTCTCTTTAGTCAGATGTAATGAATATTTTACACAACTTACATGGAATTATCAACTGTGGTCTCTTACCAGATTAAACATGTAGTAGCTGCTGGTATAGCCTTGAAGGGAATCGAAGGCATTCTATTTATCCTCAGCAGTTCAGTTGTACTGACTTCTTGGTTAGATTACATCCTTGGCTTAGTTTGCTATATCCCATCATTTTACTTTTAATTCTTGAAACCAGTATCAATGTGTCGCAAAATGTTTTGTAACTTAAGAAATCTTTATTATTAATAGCTGCTACATTTGGCTATCATCACTCCCGTCTTGCATGATTTTGATAACTATAGTAATCCTTAATTTCTCTGGGTCTTCACACAAGTAATGAATCTCTTAAATTGATCAATTACTTTGGTTCTCTTGAATTGATCAACTACTTTGGTTTTGTATACTCATGACACGTTGGTTTTCAAACGCTCGTGGGATTTAGCGCTTTTTGGAACTCTGTTGTTTTTTCTAGATATAGACGGCAATTTGACAGTTCCCTTAACATCACTGTTAGTTGGTGCTTTTGTATTGTAATGCCGGTATTTGTACAAGTAATTTGGTATAATATCTTGTTCACTGATGCATATCTATCTTTTCTTACATACCATGTATAGATTTTAAAGTCCTTACTAGATTTCTTAAACTGCTAGCAGAGTTGGTCAGTATGTAAATATGATAGATGGTTACAGGCTTGAACATTTTTCTGATATACCTTATCCTGTTGGAGCAACAAGACCCTATCTTATGCTGTAGTACTATTCATAAAACTTCACATAAATACCTTATGAATCTAAATAACTCAGTTTGAGGATTTCGCCCTCTTTGTTTGAAGAGTGATAGTTAGGATGGAAAAGTTAAGAACTATTATCCAACATTTTACATGTTTGAAGTTCTCTTGAGGTGATACAAGTGGTTACACATTACCATTTTACACATATTCACACATAAGATTTTTGGTAAAGAATTTGGTTGATTCGAGTGCTTAGTGGTATGAATTGCTGTGTGATTATATTACTAATTTTACTTGTTTGAAAACTATTGATCAAGGATCACATGTTGTTAATCTGGTCCTGCTTTTGAAACTTTCAGATTGCTATGCTCTTGCCTCTTCAAAAAAACTAAGAGGAGTTGAACTCTCAGTTTGAGCTCAAATCATATGATCTTTCATTGTTCTAGAGCAGAGCCGAGCAAAATGAACATCACGAGGTAGTAATTTGCTACCATGTATGTTTCACTATTAATGTCATTTATAAATAATTATATTTGCTTAAAGATTGTTAAATTTGACAGAATGAATATCTTTTACCAACTTTTTTCTCAAAGTAGTTAGGTGAGATAGTGGGGAAGCTAGAGCAAGAGCTTGAAGAGGCAAAACTGTTAGCGAAAGAGAAGCAAACTCGGTACGAGAATTGCATTTCCACTGTTTCAGAACTTGAGAAGGCTATCGGTGAGCACGGCAATCATTGAAATCTGATTTGCAATCAGTAAGAAAGTTACTTAAGGTTATTCTTTTGTTTGCTTTCTTTAATAGCGATTGTTTTTTTTTTTTTTCCTTTTTCAAGCTTTTAAAGTGTTGCCTCTATTCTCACATAACTTATGCATCTATTTATTTGTCTTTGTGTTTTATATCTCAAATAATTGGAGTCTAAAATTTCTGAGGCATGAAATGTTGTTAGATGGTTCATTATGGTTTCCTATGTTATACCTTACTGTAGTGCTTTATACCAATTTCAGGTTTGTAAATATTACCATTAAACTCTCAATATTTGATATTAAAACTAATCAACGGGCAATTTCTGGTAATTGATTCATATTCCTGATCACGCCTTTATATGTGATATATACATACATAAAAAGAGTGATTGCGCGGAAATTTTATATAATTGAACTTAATTATTGTACCTGAAATGCTTAGAAAATAAATCACTTTCTTCCATCTTATGCCACCAATATATATAGTAGGTAGTGTAACTGTGGTGACAAATTAGTTTTCTTCTGTTTATGTCATATAGTTGCTTGAAATTGCGGACAAATGTTAAGAGAGGAAGAGCCAGAGGAAAAGAAATTGGTTTCCCAACTGTAGTCACACTTAGTTGCCGTAATGGAATTTATAAGACAAAAAATGCCAGATTGTAACCTTGGTGGCAGTCGTTAGGTAGGAAAAATGGCTTTATCTATATAATTTTATTGATTTTATCATTATATTTTAATTGTTAACTATATTTTTATTTTATTGAAAGAAATTTTTATTTTTGTTATAGGATCTTGAGTTTTCGGGCACTTGCTATACGTCAGCATCATCAAATCCTACCAGCGATATTTGATCATTTCTTTTGTATTTGGACCTACTATGGCTTTTAGTATTATTTTATGTTTTTTTTTTAGCTACTGTGTTATTTCTAAAAAATTATTTTTGGATATTATAGTTGTTTATCGTTTATTGATGTTGAGGATGTGAAGAATAGTTAGTATTTTGGTTTCATTCGATACTCTTGGCTTATATATGAATGAAAAAACTTTTTTGCTATGAATGTGTCATTATTGTATTGTATCTTCTATACAACTACTACCCCTAGCTAATATATATATTAAAAAGTCCATGCATTTCAATCAATTATAACTTTATAAAAAGTCATTGTATATGCATATTAACGGCTTTCAAAAAGCCACAACATAATTTCATTAACAGCATTGAAAAGCCACAAAAATTATAGTATTGTGGCACACCAAATGTCGCTATACTAATTAAAGGCGGCTTTCTAATTGCCATAGCTCTTAAAAACGGTAGTATTGTGGCACACCAAATGTCGCTATACTAATTAAAGGCGGCTTTCTAATTGCCATAGTTCTTAAAAACGGTAGAAATCGCAGTATTGTGGCAAAAAGCTACTACAGATAATGAAAGGCGGCTATAATAGTGCCACAATTTGAATGACGATAGTGGCTTGATAAAGCCGCTATAGACACTAAAATGGGGCTTTTACAAGATGCCGCTATATTGACATAGATCTATACCGACTCAGTTTTTGCCGGCTTTTTTTGTGACTTTTTTAGAAAAGCCGGTATTTTTTATTGCGGCTTTACAAAAAGCCGCTATAGATACCCATAAAAGCCACCTTTAATACAAAATGTTGTAGTGACCTAGTGTTGTGAACCTAGGATAGATCGAGTGGCATTAACCTAGGGTTATGAACATAGGTTGAACAAGTGAACCTAGAATCAAGATCTAGGTGGATTGACATCAAACCTAGTGTTATTAAACATATATAGGTCGGATATGAATCTAGTATCGTGAACCTAGGATGGATAAGAATGACAAAGAACCTAGTGTTATGTAACATAGGTTGACAGTGAACCTAAAGTCAGTTAGATCTAGGTGAGTGACATTTGATATTGGTGTAAAGAGACACTTTGATGCAATAAACTTAGGGATATGTGAATTTTCCCTAGAAGTGACATGATGCATGAAGACTTAATATAGTTGACACACTATGATGTTGAACATAGGGATAGTTGGATTCTATGATGATGACAACCCTAGTTGGTAGGGTCTTTCCGGTTCACAGGATTTGGATCGTGCTCACATGGCCTGTCTATGCCTGGGGTGGTCGCTCCACACAGGCTGTGCACTCCGGAGTTGTCACTAGAGGGGGCTAAAGTATTTGTCCTTGGACAAAAGTATCTGTCCAGCAGGCGGTCACGGGGGTAGTTAAGCAGTGGGACTCCTCCCCTATGGGACTTAGAGACGTGAGACTGATGGCGAACCTTCGGGTTAGCCAAGTGATTGGGTGATCAGCACATGAGCTGTAGAGATATCCTAGTTGAGTGGATTTAAGGCCGAGGTGCAAGTGAGACGTCCTTCGCCTCGGGCCTGGCTTTACGCGGTATTCCGCAGATGATTGACTCAAGACTGAGTCGGGTGGATAGTTTGATAGAGGTAGATGAAACCTTATGATTAGAATTACAATTGACATGAAATCTAAGATAGAGGAAAACTTAGAAGTCAATTAGATGAGCTATGGATAGCAGGATTGAAAGTAGTATCGACTGAACTACTAGATTGTGAATTAATTGCATGATTGCATAATTTGCATATAGTTGGCATTGCTACATTTAGCATTTCATTGTTAAGTTTTGAGGCAAAGCATGGTATTGTTAGTTGCATAATTTAGATATTATATCTATGTGTTTATTGAACTAACCTGCTGTTTGCCTCCTTCGGACCTGTTGGTCTAGCTTTTCCCTTGGGTGGCCGTACCCACTAGGAATCATGGAGTTGGTTCTCACCCCACGTTGTTTCGGGTGTTTTTCAGGTACACACGTTAGCGGCATGGCGGCGCGAGGCGAGGGCGTAGCTCCGTAGATAGCGTCCTACCCCAGAGACCAGAGATAGCGGTACCCCGAAGTCGGCTTAGCTGGTGGTGCAGAAAAGGAAGGAAAACAATTGTAATAAATTTGTATTAATAAAGATGATTGTATTTGGAAGAGCAAAAGATGTAAATGTATAAGCGGGTTGAATGCTTGTAATAATTTAGGTGTTTATGTTTTCAATACTTCATTATGCAATCTATGGTTGAATTCAGTTCCCGGTTGGAACATCGTGAATTGTATTGATTGCGACGCCTAGAACGTACAGGAGAAATTGTCATACATTCGACGGCTTTAAGATACCCGAACCCCACCAAATAGGCGGGGCCGGGGCGTGACAGGTAAGATTGTATCAGAGCATAAAGTAGAGAATAGGCAAATGGTTTAGGCAGACCTAGGAGACCCTAGGATAGCAAGCCATAGGAGATTAAGGCTCGTGAGAGACGAGGACTTGAGATGTGCGGCGAAAGGTTAATTGATTGGGTCTAGTGTAGAAACCTCTAGAACGGATATTAGAGGTAGACTCGAGGTGTCGTTTATTCTCAACCGAGGGTGTTCATGTTGGATGCATACAACATGAAATCGAGCGATGAGAATATACGTCCTTGCGTGACTTTCGCCTGGTTTGAGTCAGTGTCAGTTGTTTCGCGCTCAACCTTGAGGGTCGAGAGTTGACCAAATAGGCGGGGCCGGGGCGTGACAGTGTTGATGCGCTCGGTTCGGTGATCCGACGAGCGTACGCAGAGTTATTGACAAAGTGGCGTATTTTTAACAGATAGCCGTAGCGCGCGAAATTGAAGTCCCTAATTCATGAAATCGGATCCGGGGCGTCGTGAAGTCGTGGAATAGCGCTATGAGGTCTCGGATTGCGAATCGGTGGCCGTTCGATTGGTTGCACAAGAGTTCGGACCGAACCGGGTCACGAGTGTCGCGGGCGGTCGATTGCAAGTGAATACGAGCAATCGGAGAGTAAGTTAAGGTGGGTTGTGTTTACCGAAGCGACTAGGTCGCCTGCATTTCAAAGTAGATTGTAACCTCTAAATGATGCATGTAGTTAACACTAAAGAAATGCATGACATGGTAAAATAATAAGAAACATGCTAGTAAGTAGATGCATGTCGATGTGTAGGCATGTAGTGAGCATGCTAGATGAGATGTGGGTGCATATGGACTCGAAAGACAAATAGGATGTCAAGTAGATCGAGTGGCACTTAACATAGTGTTAGTAAACATAGGTTGAACAGGAATGACATGTGAACCTAGTAAACATAGGTTGCAATGAACCTAGTGTCAAGGACCTAGGAGGAATAAGAACAGTATGTGAACTTAGAGTTGTTAAACCTAGGATAAACAACGAGTGGCATCTAACCTAGTGTTAAAGAACATAGGTTGAGTATGAACCTAGAGTCGAGATCTAGGTGTGTGGCATCTAACCTAGTGTCAGGAACATAGGTTGATAACTGAACGTAGAGTTAAAGTAAACCTAGGTTATGAGATTGTGGCATTAGACCTAGAGTTAGTTGGACCTAGGGTGGAAAGTGCATTGGACCTAGAAAAGTCAATAAAATAGGGTTATGGATCCTTGACTTGGGAAGTGGATTTCGGAATTCTAGTACTTGTGAGCTTGATAGTTCTTGGTCCGCGGGTGTATGCGGCATGTTCCTCTCCTACCGGAAGAACTTCGAGGATTGTGATTGAGCAAGAACAAAGAGCGCTAGGGTGTATGCGGCATGTTCCTCTCCCATTAGCAAATCCCTGACCACGGTGCACGGACCTTCGGGCGGACCGTTGGGCGATGTGGTTCTTAGTTTGCAGGCTGAGGTGCATGTGTGAGATCCTTCACCTCGAGCTGGGTAGAGTGCGGATTATCCGCCGTTGATTGACTCGAGGCCGAGTCGGGTGGCTAGCTGGAATAAGGTAGAAAGAACCTTGAGGGCTAGTGATAAATGTGATGGTCCTAAGGTAATAGAAACCTTAGAAGCAAGCTGGACTTGAAATGAACCTAAGGTAATAGACACCTTAGAAGTTAGTTGATCGAGAGCTAGTGATGAGATAGAAGTAGAATAAATAACTCTACTTGTGATTGTAGCATATAGCATTATATTGTTACGGTAAAGCATGATAATTTTAGTTGCATGTTTATGATATATCTATCTGTTTATTGGACTAACATGTATTTGCCTCTTTTGAACCTGTTGGTTGAGCTTTTTTGTTGGGTGGCCGTTCCCACTGGAAACCATGGAGTTGGTTCTCACCCCATGTTGTTTTGGGGTGTTTTCCAGGTACACACGTGAGCGGCGCAGCAGCAGCGCGAGGCAAAGGCGTAGCTCCATAGATAGCATCCTACCCAAAAACCAGAGATAGCGGTACCTCGAGTCGGCATAGCCTAGGGGTAGAGGAACAAAAGTGAAAGAACAAAATGTATCAAACTTGTATTAAATGTAATAATAACTTAGATTGTAGTAGGAAGTTAAATGCAAAATGTATAAATGTAATCTGAGATGAATGCTTGTAATAGCTGTAGTTGAATTTATGTTTTTGATACTTTCTTATGCAATCTCTCATTGGTATATGTTCCTGTTTGGAACCCTTGTAATTGTATTGATTGCGACGCCTTGGACGTACAGTTAAAACTCTATCCGTTCGGCGGTCTGTCGGTGTGCCCGAAACTGACCAAATAGGCGGGCTGGGGGCGTGACAAATAAGATGGTATCAGTGAGTGCGGATTATCCGCCGTTGATTGACTCGAGGCTGAGTCGGGTGGCTAGCTGGAATAAGGTAGAAAGAACCTTGAGGGCTAGTGATAAATGTGATGGTCCTAAGGTAATAGAAACCTTAGAAGCAAGCTGGACTTGAAATGAACCTAAGGTAATAGACACCTTAGAAGTTAGTTGATCGAGAGCTAGTGATGAGATAGAAGTAGAATAAATAACTCTACTTGTGATTGTAGCATATAGCATTATATTGTTACAGTTGTGTGGTAAAGCATGATAATTTTAGTTGCATGTTTATGATATATCTATCTGTTTATTGGACTAACATGTATTTGCCTCTTTTGAACCTGTTGGTTGAGCTTTTTTGTTGGGTGGCCGTTCCCACTGGAAACCATGGAGTTGGTTCTCACCCCATGTTGTTTTGGGGTGTTTTCCAGGTACACACGTGAGCGGCGCAGCAGCAGCGCGAGGCAAAGGCGTAGCTCCATAGATAGCATCCTACCCAAAAACCAGAGATAGCGGTACCTCGAGTCGGCATAGCCTAGGGGTAGAGGAACAAAAGTGAAAGAACAAAATGTATCAAACTTGTATTAAATGTAATAATAACTTAGATTGTAGTAGGAAGTTAAATGCAAAATGTATAAATGTAATCTGAGATGAATGCTTGTAATAGCTGTAGTTGAATTTATGTTTTTGATACTTTCTTATGCAATCTCTCATTGGTATATGTTCCTGTTTGGAACCCTTGTAATTGTATTGATTGCGACGCCTTGGACGTACAGTTAAAACTCTATCCGTTCGGCGGTCTGTCGGTGTGCCCGAAACTGACCAAATAGGCGGGCTGGGGGCGTGACAAATAAGATGGTATCAGTGAGTGCGGATTATCCGCCGTTGATTGACTCGAGGCTGAGTCGGGTGGCTAGCTGAAATAAGGTAGAAAGAACCTTGAGGGCTAGTGGTAAAAGTGATGGTCCTAAAGTAATAGAAACCTTAGAAGCAAGCTGGACTTGAGATGAACCTAAGGTAATAAACATCTTAGAAGCTAGTTGATAGAGAGCTAGTGGCGAGATAGAAGTAGAATAAATAACTCTACTTGTGATTGTTGCATATAACATACAGTGTTACAGTTGTGAGGCAAAGCATGATAATGTTAGTTGCATGTTTATGATATATCTATTTGTTTATTGGACTAACGTGTATTTGCCTCCTTTAAACCTGTTGGTTGAGCTTTTCCCTTAGGTAGCCGTACCCACTAGGAACCAGGGAGTTGGTTCTCACCCCACGTTGTTTAATTTTGGGATATTTTTCAGGTACACGCGTGAGCAGCGCACCAGCAGCGCGAGGCAAGGGCGTAGCTCCATAGATAGCGCCCTACCCAGAGACCAGAGATAGCGGTACCCCGAGTCGGCATAGCCTAGGGATAGAGAAAGAAAAGTGAAAGAACAAAATTTATTAAACTTGTATTAAGTGTAATAATAACTTAGATTGTAGTAAGAAGTTAAATGCAAAATGTATCAATATAATCTGAGATGAATGCTTGTAATAGCTGTAGTTGAATTTATGTTTTTGATACTTTCTTATGCAAGCTCTGGTTGATATATGTTCCTGTTTGGAACCCTTATAATTGTATTGATTGCGACTCTTTGGACGTACAGTGAAAACTCTGTCCCTTCAACTATAAGCAATTATGAAATAACATCCTCAACTTTTTTTTATTTACTTTTTTAGCAAAAATGTATGAAGAGATCTTATCCTATAGGCCATTTCTAAATAGGCCTCTCTAATGTTTTTATTTTTTTTGCTGAGATCCTCAATTTTTACTTTTTTTTTAATTTAAATTTTATATTTACTTATATTAAAAATATATCAAATTTAATAACTTTATATAATTATTAATTATGAATTAGTCAAGAGCTTCTAATCTAAAAATACTATTTATTTTGTTGTGAAAAAAATATTAATTATTTAATTATTATATAAATTTAATATTATTTAATATATATACATAAATTCTTAATTAAATATTAAAATAATTTAATATATTTTTAATTTAATATACAAATTAATACGGGCGCTCGCCCGTGCATTGACTAGTATAGATAGATATAGATTAGACGCACGAATTTGAAATTTCTACATTTCTGACTCAGAATCTTATATCTTTTCTCGCTGTAATTTGTTACAACTGCCAGGAATAGCGAAGGATTAGGAGTAGCAGTGGAGTCTTTTAACAGGGTCAATAAGATGCTGAGGTGAGAACTTAGCTTTCAAGGTTATGATCTCAAGCTCGAAGACGTAGCGGGAGCAGAGGCATTCGGTGGGAGCAGAGGTCGAGGCAGATAGCTTGAACAGAGGAAGTGGACAAGGCTGGAGAAGAGATTGGCGAAGCTCAGGGGACCGAGGGCCATGGACGCTCGGTATTGACGCGCCGACAAAGGAGATAGGGCTAAATGAAGGCTTGCTTGGAGCGGGGCGGATGGTCACAGAAGGGCGGATCCGACTCCGCTTACTCGAACCCGCTTACTCGAAAATATTGGGCCGAGGGCCCAACATGCCTGGTTGGCAGTAGGCCAAAAGAACCCACCTACCTTGGGCTCATTTCTGGTTTAGGAATAGATATTTTTATTTGAATGTAGGGGAATAAAAGGCAGATTGTAACCCTAAGAACATATGAGAAATTTAATGAAATTCTTTCCTTCTCGTATCTTCTTCTCCTGATCTTATATTCCTTATCTTTCTCTCTCTCAACTCCCTCCCTGTCTCTAATCTCTTCTTATCTCTCTTTTTTCCTTATTACATTGTTACTTTCAATCATCATATCTGTGTTACCTTCCTGAGTATACGGTGAGCGGCCTATAGTTGGACCCATCATCCCCAACGCCATCCTCGTCTCAGCGAGATCTCATCATCGACGGGTTGCGTTGAGTCAGGTTCGTAACATAATTAAACTGTTTTTTTTTCATCAAATACTCCACTAATATCTATGGCTAAGAAAGTAAAAGCAAAAAGTTCGTAGGACGAAAAGTGCTGTTTATTTTATTTTATTTTATTTTTGAGAGAAAGATAGTATGCTATTTGTTTTATTTATTTTCTTTTAGAAATAAAAAGAGCTGAAAATGTGAAGGAAGTAGATTTCGAACTTGGGACCTGGGTACCAACCATCAAACCCTTTATCACTTGCAAGTGAACGATCAGTTTGTTGATTTATATTTGAATAACCAAATTAATGGTATTTCAATACTAAGACATTTGAATAAAGTGTGACAAAATTATACGTTTAGGTGGCGTCTGGTTCGGGGTTAAAGGGGGATAACCTTTTATCTACATAATTTTTGGGGGCCAAATGGGTTATCCCGAGATAACCCATTTGGGGTGGAGTTAGCTAACCCCACCTTCTCTTGTAATAGTGGTGGGATTAGCTAATCCCATCCCTATTTAATTTTTTAAATATAAATTTAAAATTTAAAATTTATTTAAAATTTATTTAATTTTTAATTTTAAAATTAATATTTAGATTTTAAATTATTATTTTTTATTATTTAAATTTGATATTTTATATTTGTAAATTAAGATTTGATTTAAAATTTAAAAATTAAAAGTTATAACTTTTAATTTTAAATTTTAAATTTAAAAATATAGATTTTAATGCTAAATTATAAATTATAAATTATAAAGTTTAAAATATTATTTTTAATTATTTAAATTTTAAATTTAAATTCAAATATAATAATTAGGACAATATTATTATTTTTGATTTGTAATTACTTACTATTTTTCTTATTCCATTTTAGCTATCCAAATATTATTTTTTTAATTCTGTAAATAACTTAATTATTATCGAAACTTAAAATTGATCTATTTTAGATTTAACTCTGAATTTAATCCTAAACGAAACGAAGGTTTTGTTACAAAGAACTTCAGTAGAATTTCAGAAGAGCGAAAAAAAAAAAAAAACATCATCTTGCCACAGTAAGAATCTTCCCACCATCCCGGTGAGCTTACCCTCAAAACTTATTGCCTTTCCCTCCCTACCCCTAGTCTCTCTCACTGCCCCAACAGTGGAGCGAAGCATTCTAGGGCTCCCTATGTCTGAACAGGAAGATGAAACGCATGATCAGGTGCGTCCATCCGTCCACACAAAACCAAATCGCACGGTCATCCGCATCCTGAACATCCATCCGTTTAGTAGTGTGGGGGTGGGCGAAAGAAACAGACAGAGAAAAACGGGTGGTTGGTTTTAACCTTTATTATTATGAACACCCCTTCCCCTTCCCCTTCCCTCTGAAGCAAAAGGAGGGGCCGTGTAAGAAAAAGAAGAAGAAGAAGAAGAAGAAGAGAAGAGGGTTTGTGAGATCTTATCACAACTACAAGTGAGAGAGATATAGAAAGAGCTAGTTCATTTGAAGAAGCGGGGAACTCCCCTCTATTTTGTACGCTTCCTATTTATCCTCTCTTTTTTTTTTTGGTTTTTTTTTTTTTTTGCCTTTTTCTACGCTTTTCTCACGCACGAGATCTCATCTTTTCTCGATCAATCTCTGATGGGTACTCTCAATCTACAGGGGAATCGCCTCAGTCTCCCTTTTTTCTCCTCATTTCCCTCTTTTTTTCGCCGTAAAAACTGGATCTTGATGTAAGAAATATGTTGTTTTTGTTCTTTTTGCAGTTGTAAATCTGAAGGTGGGGTTTTTCTTGTTCATTTTCTATATTTTTTTCTCTATTTTCGTGGGATTTAGATGGATCGGGAAGCGAAGAATCCACCGAGGGCGCCGCGAGGAGGCGGCGGCGTAGGAGGAGGAGGAGGAGGAGGAGGAGGAGGGGCTGCGCCGGAGCCGAGCTTCCCCCTGCAGTGGGGGAGCCGCAAGAGGCTCCGGTGCTTGAAAGTGCGCGAGGAGGGCGGAGGATCCCCTGCCAAATCCGATAGCAATCCTCGGCGGTCCCTTTCCCGCATCAATCGCCGCATCATCGCCGGAGGCGTCGGAGGAGGAGGAGGAGGAGACAACCACTTCCCTTCACTACCCCCCCATCATCACCCTGCCCCTCTTTGCCTCAGGTTAATTTGAATCAAAAACACAAAGAAGGATATCTAAAAAGTTGGGAATTTGAACTCATTGGAATACCCAAATTTGGAATTTGTCATCAGGAAGGCGGATTCGGCGGGCTGCGAGAACGGGGGGAAGTCGCAATCGATGTCGTCGTCGCCGGAGAAGGAGGACCGGTTTTATTCGACGAGGGGCTCGGCTGCAACGGTCTTTGAAGAGAACGGGGTGATCGGGAACGGGGAGGAGAGGGGTGCAGCGGTTTTACCACGGTTCTTCATCTCCTTGTCGAACAAGGAGAAGGAGGAAGATTTTCTTCTAATGAAGGGGTGTAAGCTCCCCCAGAGACCCAAGAAGAGGTCCAAGTTGATACAGAAGTGCTTGCTTGTATGCTCTCCTTTCCTATTTTTCAAACACAAAATCTGCCCTTTCGCGTATACTTAAACTTCAAAATGTGACCTTTTAGTTCATTTTGGCTTTTGATGGGTGTAGTTGGTGAGTCCTGGTGCATGGCTATCGGAAATCTCGCAGGAGAGGTACGAAGTTAGGGAGAAGAAGGGCTCGAGAAAGGTATACTAAGCCATTCTAATTTCTCATTTCAGTAGGGTTTTTTTCGATTTAATCGGTTGTCTGATTTACTGATCTGTCTAATCTTGTTGCAGCGAAGGAGAGGATTGAAGGCGATGTCTATGGAGAGTGATTCAGAATGATTCGGAGTGGTAGAGGAGAGTTTTGGTATCGAAATAGATCTTGGGGTAAGTGGGGATCGATCATTAGGCATGTAATTTGTGTTCTTACTCAATATGGCACTGCAAATCCACAATCCGTTGGGATTCTTTTTTGCCATTATGTCCTCTCATCTTTTATATTTTGGAGAACTTGAAGCATCCTCTTTCTTATTTGTGCTACCGAAGGAATAGCGAGATGATCCTTGTTTTGAGTTTAAATTGGTGGAGAAGAAATTATGAGGACAAGGAAAAACCTCTGGCGATTAGGCATTGCACGGTTGCACCTACTTTCTTGCCCTGTCCTCTCTGCATCCGAACCCTTACGGAGTTGAATGTGATGTTTCTTTTTTATTAGAAGAGACAAATGCCATCTCAGGAGTGGTCGGCGAATGCTTGCCTTTATATCAGCTTATCGTCCTCATTACTATTTTCAATTGTTAGTTCAGAAAGATTCCTCAATAATACTGAATACGAAGGTAACGTCTAATCTTTAAGTATTGCGAGCAGCAGGAAACTTTCAAAGTTATTCCTAATTTTTCAGTAAGTATATTTGATGAAGAATTAATTACTGCTCCCAAATTGTTTTCTTGAAATCTTCCTTGCATTTGATAACTTGAAGAGTTTCTTGTGCTACATATTTGAGTTTCTTGTACTACTAATATGTAGCCTTTAAATTATGTCATAAGGCTCCATTTTTCCAACAGTGGAAATCTTCATAGTTAATAGCAATGTGTTTGTTATAATTTACTTCCTTATCAAGTCCTTTGTTCTATACCTAAATATAATCATCAAATTTAGTCTTACATTTACTTTGGATACGTATATTTTTTTTCTACTGTCCTTGACTATCTAGTTTACATTTTACATTATAATCATAATCAATATTTATGATGCATACATACTTCAATACATTTGACACGTCTGTATTGGAGATTGTATGAGATATAATACTCTGTTGAAAGCTTAACATTACTTGTTAGTCACTTTTTTTTGTTTTTGATTTTTTTTTTCTTATATAAGGGTGAAAATGCGAATGTGGCTTGGATAATTTTTGAGTACTTCTCCGATACTTTTAAGAGAAGATATTAAATTATTAAAAATGACAAGAATCCTCGGAAGATAATGCAAATTGAAGACATTATATGAATGTATTTGATTTGTACAATTATGGGTTGCAGTACTAATTTCCTTACTGTATATACAAGCAGACAGAATTAAACTTTTTGTAGTATGTGCATATATATGCGTGCGCCTGTATATGTGCGTGCTTGCCTGTGCATGTCCATTGTCGTATCCTTAGCTTATAATGTATGTCGTGGCAGTGTATCCAGTGTCATGTCCGAATCCATGCAACATAGAATATGATATCATTGTTATCCCAACTGTATAGTGACTTCTAGCTGTTGCTCTGTGAAATCATTATGATTGAATCACTGTGAAATTGTTACTTATTTAATTGTTGCCTTTCATTATTTGGCAAATTTGTGACGGCTGAAAGGTTTTGTGCTTCATTGGTCTCAATGTTGGGCTGTGAGATTGGGGCTCTAATTTATTGTATCAGTTCAAGATAAGAGAAGCGTATGCTACGGTGATCATCTAGTTCCATCAAACTTTCCTCTTCAAAATTACAGGCTTAAATTATTCTGTTGGAAGTTTAATCTGAATTTGTTTTGTTTCTCTAGTCATGTGCAACAACGAGGGGAAACAAATTCCTTTTGGGGTTGTAGAAATTTTGACCTAAATATCATGTTATGTTTCGCACCGAATTGCTGATTTCTCCTGTTGAATCACTGGAAATATTTGCAGAACAGTAAACTTGGTTCCTATCTTTTTGCGATGTCAAGATTTGTATGTTTGTAATCCACAAAGTGAGGCTGGAAATTTTGAGGGTTTATGGGTTTGAAGTATATTTGATTAGAGTTCGGAAGTTTGGCCTTGCAGTGGCAGAGAGTGTATGTTTGGATTCTCTTATCTGACCATAGAATGTATGTTTGGATTCTCTTATCCAACCCTGACTCATTTTCATAAATCTCTTAACTATATTTTTCTAAAGCCAGGTGCCAAATAAGACTTTTGTCTAGGTTTTGAACCCACTGTATCTTGTTGTACTGCAAACTCCATTCAATAGTTATGCTTTGTATTAAGTTGTTGTGACAAAACATGAGCCCTGCATTTAAAAATGCTGATGAGCACATTTTCTATATTGATGAAGAAATTGTCTAGGCAGATTACGTTTTGCCTCAAGCACTCACATGTTATATATATATATATATATGTATGTATATATAGTATTGTCATTTGAAGAATTGGAAATACTTGTCTAGTCATTAGATCATGTATTTGAATATAATCACTGAATATGAACTATTCTTGGTTTGATGGAGCACTCTTGGACGTGCAGTCGTTTCTGCAAAAACTCTTGAGTGTTGTAGGGTTTTGATTTACTAAGTCTGGGTTTAGGATCTTCGGTGCTTTTGGTTATATGTTGTGGACGTGCGCGAGTTTGCAAGCTTTGTGCCCCAAAGCTCTCCTCAAAGTTTATCTATGTATCAGTAAAGTTTTCTAAATGGTATGCTGTCATATGATCTATGCCTGCTTCCATCTATGTTGTATGCTGGCAAACACACTTGTAACACTGTAACTCTTCATCCTCCTCAGGTGTCATTCACACAAAGTTAAGTCGTTAAATCTGACACCGCTGTGTTACGCTACATTGTACCCGTGAATGATGAAACCAAAAGGATGATGGTAGGGTTTATGCATTTCGTCATGCTTTCAAGAGCAAGCTTCATTTCTTACTTGTGCAGGCAGATTATGTTTGATGATTTTACTTTGGTTGCTATTCGGACAATGTTGATTTGTTGTGATAATGCAGATCTGCGCATGCTTTGCTTTGTTTCTTGAAGCTACTTATGTTTCTTCTTTGTCCTTCTGTATGGTATGAGAGACATTTGCAACTTCATTTCTTGCATTATGCGCCAGATTAGTGTCTGTTGTGAGAAGTGAAATTTTATTCTAGGCATTTTTCCGACTAAACGACCTGCTCTGAAGCTCAGCAGAAGAGATTCAAGGGCTCAAGGCAGATTGATAAAACTCGGCTTTAGCTTTTTTTTCTTTTTTTTTTGGGGGGGATAACATTGAAGATATTTTCCATCTTATTTAGATATTTTATTTTATGGGACATCACGAAAGAAATAGGTATGCTATGTGGGCATGACTGGTTTGGATGTAATCGCTAGTACGGTGAGACTAGAGATCCATGTAGCTGAACTTACAGCAATTATATTTGCATCTATCCTGTTTGATAATAATATGTAATGGAAAGCTCCACGGCCAGAAATTTTGTGTTTGCTTCTATGTAGTTGAAAATTGTATTTATAAATTTTGTTATTTGATGTATGACAAAGTAAGATAAAACCTAATCTAAAATTTTTGGCTTAATCAATACTACACTGTATTTTAAAGGGTTTTTTATTTTTTTATTTTTTTTATTTTTTTACTGTATATACGGTACTGTTTTTTATTTCAAAGATATTACTCAACTATTCTTTTTTTTAAATTTTTAATCCCTACATTATAAATAATAAACTTATAATTTTATATGAAACTGATTAAACATACTAACTAAGATTAGCAGAGCATATATTTAATTTAGGGGCAATTGCTTATATATGAAAAGTTTCCGACTTTTCGATTTACCCCTCTTAGAAGGCTATTATTAAAAATACCCTTGCTACGTTCCAACTTATTTCTAATATACCTCTAGAGTTAAAATTTGTTAATTAACTCTGTTATCTTTGTAAAATTACTATTTTGCCCTTTCAAATATACCATTCCACTATCACTGTATTTCTTATTTGCCCTTAAAGTTAGGGGCACAAAATATATTTTGACTTTTGATCTTTTCTAATATACCCCTCTACTGTCATCAACATTTCTTATTTCTCCTTAGGCTAAGAGCAAAATTGGCATTTTAATTTTTTTTAACTGTGGTAGATATTTAACTCACGTTTAACTCAAGTCAACTTAACACGGAGATAAGCTCGGGGTATTTTGCAATAACGGTGGAACATATGAGAGGTATTTTAGAAAGAAAAAAAAGAAGTAAATTAGATATTTTCAAATGTTCCAGGGGTATACAGGTAATTATCCTTTTAATTTATTGACATGAAAAGTAGCAAGTACATAAAAATAGTACAAAATTAATTAAAAATAATTGATAGAAACTTTCAAGTAGTTTATTGTGGAGATTCATTATATATTTTTTAATTATTTAATCAGTGCTTTTTAATAAAGTTTTTAGATTTGATCTAAAATAATAGATTTGTTAACAGTAATACGGTGGTTGATAAGAAAAAAAAAAAGTTAAGTGATAACTATGAAAAAAAATAGAACGAGGTGGAAAACAAATTAAAATAAATCTAAAGTACAGTAAAAAAGAGGGGCAAAATATAAATATAATAGTACAATAGTATCTTTGAAAAAAAAATAATATAGTAAATAAAAAAAAAAATTAAGTACAGTTTATTAGAGTGTACTAAAGCCTAACTTTTTTGCCCCCTTTGGTAGATATGATTCAAGTTAACTTTGTCAACTACTTCACTTGGAATTTGGGATACCTTAGGATGTTTCAATTAGAATTGCTGCTAATTTGGCCTCGGTCTTATTTACAATGGGTGACACTTTTTTTTTTTTTTTTCTTTTTTTTTTTTTTTTTTTTTTTTAATTACAACTCTAGTAGTTGATGGCAAATGCAATAATCCAAATAATAGATTTATGGCCTATTTTGTTGCGTGTATTTTGAATTGAAATGCAGGTCCAATTGCAGTTGGGCTAATTTTCATTTTTTGTTTTGTTGCAGTGGCCTCTTTAACAACTAGGGTTGCCCCTGCAGGTAATATTTTATGATTATATGTTCCATAAAAAATAATTCTTTATAATTGATTATAGTTAATATAATTCTTTTAAAACTTTTACGTTTTTTGGAATTATAATAATTATGCATATTTTAATTAGGGGTAATCTTACTGCTGAATAAAAGAGGTGATGTGATTTAGAAATGTGTTTTGACTCTACTCACGTAAATATAATAGTTTACATTTGCAGTGTCTCCGTCTGTATAAAGCCAAATTGCTGCATCTCGAGTTGCATGCATCTTTAATTAGTCGCAAAGTATTCATTTACAACTACGTCGAACCGAATGGCCTGCTGTTGAGATACGTTGCTAGCAGCTCTCTAATCGTGGGAAAAACTATTGTATATATAATGTCTATGCTCCATTCTCTTCAATCTCTAAATAAAATTTTGCTACAGATTTTTTAAAATTAGAGGAATGCTTCAATACACCATAAATATTAAAATTTAATACTTAATTAATTAGTAAAGAGAATAATTAAATTTTACATGAAGTAACCTGTTGAATATGCTACCAATTTGAATAGTCAATATGGCAATATTGGAAAAAAATAGTAATATATACCAAATTTGTCAAGATCCTATAAATATTGAATATCTGATTTACTTTGGTAACTTACCAAATTAGATAATCCTCAATTTGTTAAGTATCCAGTTCAAAAAACTATTGAATTTAAATTTAATTTTTGAAGTTGGTATTGTAATGTAAAATTTTAATTTTTAAATTTATATTAACCTTTTAAATTTGAATCTAAATTGAACTTTTAATCTAAAAGCCAAATTTTAATTTTTGATTTAAATTAAAATTTTGAATTGGAACTGAAAGTTTTATTTTAAATTTGTATTTTATATTTAAAAAAATTGAATTTGATTTGTAATTAAGTTTCAAATGTTGTTTTGAATTTAAATTTACAATTTGGTTGTAATTTGAAATCCAACTATTGTTATAGGTATTTGAAAAGGTTGCGTATTTTTAATTGGATAAAACTGGTTTTGTAGACCAAAATATTTTACAAAGACCAAAATAACCTTTAAATAGATACCTAGTGAATGGTATCTATACTTTAATAGTAGGTCACCTCTAGAGTCATATTAAATTTAAACTATCTATTAAGAAAAATTAATAGTAGGTCACCTCTAGAGTTATATTAAATCTAAACTATCTATTAAGAAAAATAAATGGTCACGCTTCGTTTATTTCATTAAGAAATAAACTTAGCTGGAAATGTCATTCAACAAGGATTTGAACTTGGATCTCGGGTATCAATCACCAAGTCCTGTGCCACTTGCTCTAGGGACGGTCGGTATTGAAGCATTATTCTTAGGGCGCGTTTGGTTCGCACTATGAAAGATTACTAGGAGTAAAAAGATATCCGAGAATCTTATTCCTATTCATTCTATTACTAAGAATGTAGTATTGCGGTGTTTGGTTCGTACATTCATATTATTTAGTCATGTTATTTAAGATTGCGAAAAATATACATTTAATTAATTTATTTTTTTAATTAATTTTAAATAATACTATAAAAAATTTCAACATAGCATAATTTTAAAAAATAGGAAGACATTATAATTTAAAAAATAGGAAGAGAAATAGAATCGAGGTTAGAGAGAATGAGATGGTTGAGATTTTAGAAAGAGAGGGAGAGAAATACCTTAGATTAGACTTTAGAGAGAGAAAAAGAGTTGAAGTTTAGAGAGAAAAAGATAAGTTTAGAGAGAGATATGAGGTTAGAGTGTAAAAAAAAATAGGGGCAATTGCTTATATACCCCTGGAAAGTTTCCGACTTTTCGATTTACCTCTCTTAGAAGGCTAATATTGAAAATACCCTTACTACGTTCCAATCTATTTCTAATATACCCCTAGAGTTAAAATCTGTTAATTAACTCTGTTATATTTATAAAATTACTATTTTGCCCTTTCAAATATATCCTTCCATTATCACTGTCTTTCTTATTTGCACTTAAAGTCAGGGGTACAAAATACATTTTGACTTTTGGTCTTTTCCAATATACCTCTACCGTCACCAACATTTTTTATTTGCCCTTAAGTTAAGGGCAAAATTGGCATTTTAATTTTTTTTAACTGTGGTAGATATTTAACTCACGTTTAACTCAAGTTAACTTAACAGGAGATAACTGCAGGGATATTTTGCAATAACGGTGAAACATATGAAGGATATTTTAGAAAGAAAAAAAAAGTAGGAGTAAATCGGATATTTTCAAACATATGAGGTGTATATAGGCAATTATCCCCAAAAAAATAATACCAACTAGCCAGCGGGCAAGAAGAAAGAAATAGATTATACATATTATAATTTCTCCAATCCATTAATATAAGGATACCCACTCCTCTCAAAGTAATGAGATTAGTACTTTGAGATGCATCTTATTCCCAAGTAATTAAATCTAATATTACCAACTATATTATCTAGTGCGTTTAGTCAAATACCGTCATATTTTTTTTATTCCTATTGGATTACTAGGAATCTTGAAAAAATAGCGCGAACCAAACGCAACCTTAAAATTAAACTTTACTTATGGATTGTGTTGTATTCTATAATATTCTAAAGACATCATTAAAAATTGTTGGAAATATTAGGGTAGCGAAAACTTACAAACCGGATAGCCAACGTATTCAGGAACCCAAATCGGATCGGTCTGCTTGTTTTACTAGCCTTCTTGGATCGTCCTGTCTCGATGCTTCTGGATCTCCCACGTTTCTCGCATTCTCTCACGCGTACGCCTTACGTTACGGATCGGATGCGGATCTGATGCCGGATGCCAATCGAAGAGGGCTACCAGAGTCCTCTTCTATGTCCACACTCCAAAACTCCGGGAACGTAGTTGGAAATCCCAGAGAGAAAGATGAGAGACAAGAAAGAATATTTTCGTGGATTATCGAATTAGATAGTATTTTATCGTCACTGATCGGAGAGAAGAGGGACGTATATATAGAAATGCCGGAACCCCTAAATATCCTGAATCTCATAGAGATTAGGATAAGAATCAGGATATCTATTAACATATAATAGATATCCAGTGGTAGATATGTTTCTTAACTGATAAGAAACATATGATTCATTCTTATCCTAAACTTATTAGGATAAATCTCAATCCACAACTTAAGTGGATCGGGTTCAATTTAAGACTCGCCAATATGGACACACCACATGGCTACAATCTCCCACTTGGCCATATTGGCCAATTCTTTCTCACTTATTCATCTCTTTATACGGGTAATGGAGCGTGCGACCTGACGAAAGAACCACATGCAGGAGTGCTATATTAAGTCACCACCCAACTAACATAGCACATCACTGACTTAATTCGTCTATACCCTAGACGTTTCAACACATACCGGATCAAGCAACACAAAGTTCCTCTCCTGTAATGATAGGGCTCGACCCCACAGTTATTTCTTGTACTCATGATTATCTCAAGTAACACAACCGAGATAACCGCCCGGGCAATGAGTCACAAGACTTACGTGGTGTGTTATCAAAACATCTTACTCAGCCCCTCACGTTAATCCACATTGGTCCAGGCATTTTACTAGACATGCTCCGCGAGATCGTATTTTCTCATGATCCTGAGATACACGCTAAGTTAGTTACTTTGGACCTCCATTTCATAACGTAGTTCTAAGTCGAGGGCACAAAAGGGTTAGTGCTCACACGGTGACATGGAGGGAAGAACTTATGTCACTCTACTAACTGGTCGACAAGCACATACAGTATGATATGTATGCTATGGCAGAGCTCCCACTCAATGGGTCATGTCACGCTCTAGAAAATACGCCATACGAACCTTGGTCTAGGTACCACTTGTTAGTTATATGCCCTATAAGCCAATCTCAATCATAACTTAAAGGGATAATATCAATGTACTTTTCTTTTATGATTAAATCTGGCATTCTTCATTCATATTATTGCCAAATGCATATTTATGAATCGTCCATAGAATTAATAGTAGAAGAATTAACTTTCTAAGAAGTTAGAAATTTGAGACATATATTCTTCTGTAATTAATTCTTAAATGCTCCTGATCATAGGATTATCACGAGGGCGGTGGTAAATCCGGATAGATCAGTGTATGCTGTACTTCCCTTATGGGATGATGAGTCTCACGTCATTAGTGTGGTGACACTAGAGTAAGCATACAGGTGAATGTTGGAGAACAATTTCACTGAGCGTGACCAACTATAAACAATCACATGGATGTCTACTCACTCGTCAGTGAATTGTTCCATACTGTAGTAGTGTGAGTGATCCTTTGACCTGAGGCACTACGGTTATCTTGCGTGTGGGTTATTGTAGTTTGACTGTGTAAATCCTTATACCCTAATCATGGGGTAAGTCAACACATGTTGGCTGCAGTGGATCATACGTGGAGGTAGGTGTGTGTCAAGATGGAATCTATCACCCTCGGTAGAGAGGTAATTGTCCTATGCTATCTGTTTTACAAGTCCTTGGCCAAGCCAGTATGATTTTATGGAAAGGAGTTTCCATATTAAGTGTTAATCCGATAAGGCATATGATTGAGTAATGTGGTTTGACGAGTTATCCATAACCTCGACTCAATCGGGATAAGTGATAGAAGGATTTTACCACACGGTAACTACACTTAGAGGTTCTGTCTATTATTAATTCTAATTGGATTGCCACGATATACTGCTAGGTGTCACTCGTGGATTGTGGGACCCATGAGAGTAATTAAGACAGTTAATTACACTCAATTGGGAGAGCCAAAAAGGTTTTGGTCCATCGAGAAGAGTTCCGATGGTGACACTAAAAGAGTTTAGTGTCACATCTCACTACCAGATAGAATTGAACCTATGTGGTCACACACAATAAAGGCTGCGTGTGATCAAGTGCTTGGAAATTAATAGAGATCATTTTGCTAAAGTAGCAAAGAAAGGATTTACTTGCTAAGTTGGTTAGCAAGAGGGACCAATTTGTGAAATTGAAAGTTGTTGAGTTAAATGCAATTGTTGCATGCGATGCACTTGCACTTAAATTATTCTCTCATCAACTCAATTAAATTTTAATTGAGGAGTTATGAAGTGAAAGGAGAAGAGGATGAATAATACTCTCTCTTAATTAATTCTCGTACAAATTTGTTGGGAGATGAAAACGAGTAAAGATTAAAGAAAGAAAAGTTTTCTCCGTATTAATTGGCGTATTAAGTGGAGGAGAGTTTTCGATTTCTTTTCACTCTCTCTTTCCGCTTCATCACTAAATGAGAGGAGTTTACTTTCCTCTCATTTATGACGACGGTTTTCTTTCTTTTCTCTTCACTTGTTTTCTCGCCATAAGGAGAGTTTATTTGCACCTCATTTAGGGGCCTTATGCCTATAAAAGAGATTCGAAATAATCTCTCTCAATTACAACAACGCAAAAGCGAAGTGCGAGAGAAACAGAGAGAAAATTCTCCCAATCATATAAAGCTCTCTTTTAATCATAGGAGAGTGGCCTCCTATATTAATTGATCTCTATAGTTAATCCTCTTCGAATTGCTAGCACAATTTTGAGGATTAATTTTTCTCCACATTGACACAAGATATCACGAAAGAAGTTTCGAGATTACACTGTGATTGTGTGAAGCACAGATCCCGGAGCAGCCTTGTGTGGATACATATAGAGGCCGAACATTTGTGCGGCTCAAAGGACCAGAAGTTCAGATCCACATCAACCGTGAAATAATTTCGGTAATTTGCACAGGTTGAAATTCAAACCCTTCTTCTAATTAGATTAGAATAATAATTTTGTGTGTCACACGAGATGATCTTGGTACATATATATATACTAATATCATAAATGTTATGATATTACAAAGACATATGATTGGATCATATTTTATAAATAAAATTTATTTCCGCTGCATTAAATGCACATGCAGATGCATATATTTTCTTACAGTGGTATCAGAGCCACCCTCGTGTCGCCACAAAATTTTTTTTATTTATTTGAATTTGGGGTTGTATGATTTATGATGCGAGAGCATATACAAAAGATATTTCATATATTTGATATATGAAAATAATTGATGACGATCATAATTCCCGGACGACATAGTTAATATGTCATTATCACATGACGGTTGATTATTTAAGTTAGCATGCAATTAATTAAAGGATTTTAATTGCATATAACTTAATCTATTAACCTAAGTAGGTTAAATATAAAGGCTAAATCAAATTACATATGGTAGGGCATGAGATGCACTATATGATTTCATCATATTACCAGAGATTATTTAGTCATCAATATTTAATATTATTTTGTATTATATACAAAATAATTGCATTAGATGCAATTTAAAAGTAAGACTGATGAGATTGAAATAAAAGATCCAAACTCTCTTTTATAAATATTAAGTTGAGTGTTATGAACACCCTATTGTGGCCTTCTACCGTTGTAAGGTGTGGGTGTTTTCTAAATGTTGAGTGGTACGCATGGTTACATGGGCCACTTGCATGAAAAAGTACGACCACCTTATCAACATTTGATGTTATGTGGTAAAATTAGTATTGTATCCAATAACTGTTAGGTGAGGGTTCAATATTAGTTTTAAACACATATTGAACGGTAGGTCAAACTTAACTAGGATGTGAGGCCAATAACTGTTAGGTGAGGCTTTATGTCCTAGAGGCCAAGGAATAATTGCAACATGTTTTTGAAACATTGGACAAGAGTTGCCCACTCATCTATTTGCTAATTACCAATAACTGTTAGGTGAGGAAATTTACAAAATTGGTGAGATCGCAATTCCCACTAGAAATCAACTTAAAAGTTTTTCGTTTCTTCAAGAGTATGGAGATCCGTAAAACTTAGTGGGAGATACCATTTGATTAAAAGTCCATAATCAAATGGAATAATGAAAAGTATATGACTAACTGAATATCTTTACCTTCTGCAGAATATGGTTGCTTCTAACCCTCTTACTAAAATTCTTGATGCCAACCGCTTAACCGGCCCTAATTTTTCTGATTGGCTGCGGAACTTGTGAATCGTTCTCAATTCTGAAAAAATTGCCTATATTTTCACTACTCCTACTCCTGAACTTCCAGCCGATGACAATGAGCAAGAGATGGCTGCTTATGAAAAATGGATAGATGACGATAATAGAGTCAGGTGTTACATGTTGGCGTCGATGAGCAATGAGTTGCAACGCCAACATGAACACATGAACAGTGCGTCGGCCATTCTACTTCACTTACAAGAATTGTATGGTGAACAAAGCCGCTCTACTCGATATGAGATATCGAAACGACTGTTTCGAGCAAGAATGTCCGATGGCCAATCTGTTAATCATCATTGTTTGAAAATGATTGAGGATGTAGAGGAGCTTGAGAAGCTCGGCCTACGGATGGACGCAGACTTGCGTACGATTTAATTCTCGTTAGCCTTTTACCGACTCATTTTCAGCTTCGTAATGAACTTTCAAATGAATAAGATTCAGTGCACCCTCTCTTAGCTCTTGAATATGCTGGTGACGGCGGAGGGAACAATAAAAGGTAATAAGGGGTCCATCTTGGCTATGGAACGGGCTTCATTCTCCAAAAGAAAGTCTAAATGGAGAAACAAGAAATCTAATAAGAAGCCAAAGGCCGATAGCAAAAGACAAGTTCCTAAGAAGGTTACTAAAGGAAAATGTTTCCACTGCAATAGAGATGGCCATTGGAAGAGGAACTGCCCCGAATACCTTGCTAGCCTAAAGGAGAAGGCAAAGGACAAGCCTTCTGAAGGTATGTCCGACCTGCTCATTGTTGAGACTAGTCTGTCGGTATGTTCTACTACTACTTGGATAATTGATTCTGCATGCACTTCTCACTTGTGCATCTCGATGCAGGGTTTAAGACAAAGTAGAAGGCTAAAGGAAGGAGAAATCATCTTACGAGTGGGTAATGGAGCAAAAGTTGCTGCATTAGCCATAGGAACCTATCCTATACTATTACCGGCAGGCATCGTTTTAGAATTAAAAGATTGTCTCTATGTTCCTAATGCTAGTAGAAACTTAATTTCTGTTTCCTCATTGGCATTGACTGGTTATAAATTTATTTTTGAAATAAATACTTGCTCAATTTATTTGAGAAATAAATTGATAGGTTATGGAACAATGATTGACAAACTATATCACTTGCATTTGGATGTAAGTATAAATACAGTTGAGCAGGAAGTAGATGCTGTAGGGTCTAAGAGACCTAGAGAAGAGGTAAATCACAAGTATATGTGGCATCTTAGATTAGGTCACATCGGTGAAGATCGGATTAACAAATTGGTTAAAGATGGGCTCTTGAGTTCATTGGCTTTCGAGCCATATCCAATTTGTGAATCATGTCTTCAAGGAAAGATGACCAAATTGCCCTTCATTGGACAAGGAGAAAGAGCCACTGAGATACTTGCCTTGGTGCATACTGATGTATGCGGACCATTTGATGTACAAGCCAAGGGAGGTTATGTTTACTTCATTACCTTTACTGACGACTATTCGCGGTATGGGTATGTCTACTTGATGAGACAAAAGTCTGAAGCCTTTGAAAAGTTCAAAGAATTTAGACATGAAGTAGAAAAACAAACCGGAAAGTTTATTAAGATCCTTCGATCAGATCGAGGAGGGGAATACTTAAGTTCAGACTTTCTAAATTACCTCAAAGAAAATGGCATCATCTCTCAATGGACTCCTCCTGGCACTCCACAACTTAATGGAGTATCTGAACGGAGAAATCGCACTTTATTAGATATGGTGCGATCCATGATGAGTTTTACAGATTTGCCTATATCACTTTGGGGGTATGCTCTCCTTACTACTGCATATATCTTGAACAGAGTGCCTTCAAAATCTATTTCTACTACTCCATATGAGATTTGGTTTGGTAGAAAGCCATCTCTTGGTCATCTCAAGATCTGGGGATGTCCAGCTTATGTTAAGAAGCTTAAGACGGACAAATTGGAAGCAAGGTCGGATAAAGGTAGATTCGTTGGTTATCCCAAAGAATCATTGGGATACTATTTCTATTTTCCCCATGATCAAAATATTATTGTGAGTCGGCACGCCTCTTTTCTTGAGAAACAATTTATTCAAGAAGGAGGTAGTGGGAGGAAAATAGAGCTTAATGAGAATGTCTCTGATAAGCAACGAATCCACAATGATCCACCGGAAATCTCTGTTCAATTGGAACCAACATACACACAGCCACTTCGAAGATCTAGTAGAGTCTCCCAACGTCCAGACAGATATTTGGGATTTGTCATAGAAGAGGTACAGGAAATGTTTCTAATGGGAGATAAAGATCACAGACATGATCCTACTGGTTATGATGAAGCTATGTCAGACATTGACTCTGAGAGATGGAAGGAAGCTATGAATTCTGAAATGGACTCCATGCATTCCAACCAGGTTTGGACACTAGTTGATTTACCAGAGGGTATAGTACCTATTGGATGTAAATGGATCTTTAAGAGAAAAATTGGTTCAGATGGAAAGGTAGAGACCTATAAAGCAAGGCTTGTGGCGAAAGGTTATAGTCAACGAGAAGGTATTGACTATCAAGAGACCTTCTCGCCAGTGGCCATGCTAAAATCCATTCGAACCTTACTCGCTATAGCTGCACATTATGATTATGAAATATGGCAGATGGATGTGAAAACCGCGTTCCTTAATGGATATCTTGAGGAAGATATCTATATGGAACAGCCTCAAGGTTTTACCTCTAGCAAAGATAATCATAAAGTGTGCAAGCTTCAGAGATCCATATATGGATTAAAACAAGCATCTCGAAGTTGGAACACTCGTTTCAATGAGGCAATCAAATCGTTTGATTTCATCAGAAATGAGGAAGAACCATGTGTGTATAAAAAGATTAGTGGGAGTGCTGTCACATTTCTCGTATTGTACGTGGATGATATACTTCTAATAGGGAACGACATTGGGATGATGTCATCGGTTAAGTTGTGGCTATCTCAAAATTTCTCCATGAAAGACTTAGGCGATGCGTCCTACATTTTGGGCATCAAGGTCTACAGAGATAGGTCTAGAAGGTTACTCGGCCTATCTCAGAGGATGTACATAGAAGAAGTGCTAAAGAGGTTTAGTATGGAAAATTCCAAAAGAGGTCTATTACCTCTAAGACATGGAATTTATCTCTCCAAAAAGATGTGTCCTAAAACACCAGAGGAGAGAGAACGCATGAGTAGAATCCCATATGCTTCAGCTATTGGGAGTCTAATGTATGCAATGCTATGTACGAGGCCTGATATCGCACATGCTGTGAGTGTCACAAGCCGATATCAATCTAACCCGGATTTGGAACACTGGTTGGCTTAAGAATATCCTGAAGTACGTGAGAAGAACTAAGGATATGTGCCTGGTCTTTGGAGGTGGTGAGTTGAAGTTGGAAGGCTTTACAGACTCTGACTTTATGTTAGATGTTGATGATAGAAAGTCTACATCAGGATATTTGTTCATATGTAATGGAGGATCTATTGTTTGGAAGAGTTCCAAACAAGTGACTACCCCCGATTCAACTATGGAAGCTGAATATATTGCTGCATCAGAAGCCTCGAAGGAGGGTGTTTGGATCAGAAAATTTATTACAGAACTTGGTGTTGTTCCAGCTATTGAAGAACCAACACCACTTTTCTGTGACAATAATAGCGCCATAGCATTAGCTAAGGAGCCAAGATCTCATCAGAAATCCAAACATATTGAACGGCGATATCATATCATCAGAGATTATATTGAAAAGAAAGAAATATCCGTGCAAAAGGTTGCTTCACGACAATGTAGCGTACTCCACTAACCAAAGCACTCACTCAGCCAAAGCTAGAAGGCCATCTTGAGAAGCTGGGAATGCGCTATATGGGTGATTGGCTTTAGTGCAAGTGGGAGATTGTTAGTTATATGCCCTATAAGCCAATCTCAATCATAACTTAAAGGGATAATATCAATGTACTTTTCTTTTATGATTAAATCTGGCATTCTTCATTCATATTATTGCCAAATGCATATTTATGAATCGTCCATAGAATTAATAGTAAAAGAATTAACTTTCTAAGAAGTTAGAAATTTGAGACATATATTCTTCTATAATTAATTCTTAAATGCTCCTGATCATAGGATTATCACGAGGTGGTAAATCGGATAGATCGATGTATCTTTGTACTTTCCTTATGGGATGATGAGTCTCACGTCATTAGTGTGGTGACACTAGAGTAAGCATACAGGTGAATGTTGGAGAACAATTTCACTGAGCGTGACCAACTATAAACAATCACATGGATGTCTACTCACTCGTCAGTGAATTGTTCCATACTGTAGTAGTGTGAGTGATCCTTTGACCTGAGGCACTACGGTTATCTTGCGTGTGAGTTATTGTAGTTTGACTGTGTAAATACTTATACCCTAATCATGGGGTAAGTCAACACATGTTGGCTGCAGTGGGTCATACGTGGAGGTAGGTGTGTGTCAAGATGGAATCTATCACCCTCGGTAGAGAGGTAATTGTCCTATGCTATCTGTTTTACAAGTCCTTGGCCAAGGCAGTATGCTTTTATGGAAAGGAGTTTCCATATTAAGTGTTAATCAGATAAGGCATATGATTGAGTAATGTGGTTTGACGAGTTATCCATAACCTCGACTCAATCGGGATAAGTGATAGAAGGATTTTACCACACGGTAACTACACTTAGAGGTTCTGTCTATTATTAATTCTAATTGGATTGCCACGATATACTGCTAGGTGTCACTCGTGGATTGTGGGACCCATGAGAGTAATTAAGACAGTTAATTACACTCAATTGGGAGAGCCAAAAAGGTTTTGGTCCATCGAGAAGAGTTCTGATGGTGACACTAAAAGAGTTTAGTGTCACATCTCACTACCAGATAGAATTGAACCTATGTGGTCACACACAATAAAGGCTGCGTGTGATCAAGTGCTTGGAAATTAATAGAGATCATTTTGCTAAAGTAGCAAAGAAAGGATTTACTTGCTAAGTTGGTTAGCAAGAGGGACCAATTTGTGAAATTGAAAGTTGTTGAGTAAAATGCAATTGTTGCATGCGATGCACTTGCACTTAAATTATTCTCTCATCAACTCAATTAAATTTTAATTGAGGAGTTATGAAGTGAAAGGAGAAGAGGATGAATAATACTCTCTCTTAATTAATTCTCGTACAAATTTGTTGGGAGATGAAAACGAGTAAAGATTAAAGAAAGAAAAGTTTTCTCCGTATTAATTGGCGTATTAAGTGGAGGAGAGTTTTCTATTTCTTTTCACTCTCTCTTTCCGCTTCATCACTAAATGAGAGGAGTTTACTTTCCTCTCATTTATGACGACGGTTTTCTTTCTTTTCTCTTCACTTGTTTTCTCGCCATAAGGAGAGTTTATTTGCACCTCATTTATGGGCCTTATGCCTATAAAAGAGATTCGAAATAATCTCTCTCAATTACAACAACGCAAAAGCGAAGTGCGAGAGAAAAAGAGAGAAAATTCTCCCAATCATATAAAGCTCTCTTTTAATCATAGGAGAGTGGCCTCCTATATTAATTGATCTCTATAGTTAATCATCTTCGAATTGCTAGCACAATTTTGAGGATTAATTTTTCTCCACATTGACACAAGATATCACGAAAGAAGTTTCGAGATTACACTGTGATTGTGTGAAGCACAGATCCCGGAGCAGCCTTGTGTGGATACATATAGAGGCCGAACATTTGTGCGGCTCAAAGGACAAGAAGTTCAGATCCACATCAACCGTGAAATAATTTCGGTAATTTGCACAGGTTGAAATTCAAACCCTTTTTCTAATTAGATTAGAATAATAATTTTGTGTGTCACACGAGATGATCTTGGTACATATATATATACTAATATCATAAATGTTATGATATTACAGTACATATGATTGGATCATATTTTATAAATAAAATTTATTTCCGCTGCATTAAATGCACATGCAGATGCATATATTTTCTTACACCACTAAGGTATCTAACCACCACAGCTCAAGTCATCTCTCTAACCTGAGCACTTAGGTTCGGCTACTATACAGGCTCGATATGAAATTTTAAAAAATTTTATATCCGACTCTTTAGAGTCTCATCTCAAACTAATTAAGGCGACGTTAAGTTATATCAACACTTCATTGATAACATATATGAACAAAGTAATCATATTACAACTACTCAAGTTTAATATGATTATCTAGTCTCATCTTGCTCACCACCTAGGTGCCAAGGCGATCACCCATGTGAGTGGGCTGATCTGAGCCTGGTGACTTATTGAATATGTGCCTACTAGTATCAATTATGCAATCACATTAAAATAAGAAAAACATATTTTCATTAATAAAGCGTAAGATACAAAAGAATGTCCATATATCAAAACCTACGGAGACCCAAACTCCTAACGTGGGTCTGGAACATATCCTTAGCTATCGGCTTGGTCAACGGATCCGCCACCATCATAGTGGTGGAGATATGTCTAAGAGTGACCTCGCCTAGCCTAATCATGTCTCGAATGTAGTGAAACCGAATGTCTATATGCTTGGTCCTACCATGATACTTGGAGTCTTTCACATACTCCCTGGCAGCAATGCCGTTAGAGAATATCTTAACAGGTTCATCAGCTCGAATCACAAAGTTGAGGTGTTGGAGAAATCTCCTCAGCCAAACAGCCTCCTAAATGGCTGTTGATCAAGCAACATACTTCGCTTCCATAGTAGATAAAGCAACGCAGCCTTGCTTCTTACTGTACAAGAAAATTGCACTGCCTCCAAACACATAGCCTGAGGTGGACCTGCACTCATCTCTATCGCCGCCGTAACTAGTATCGCTATATCTTTTCAATCTCAAATCCCCAGCTTGAAAATATAGGACAAGATCACTGATTTCTTTTAAATATCGAAAGATTCTCTTGACCGCTTGCCAATGAATAGATCCTGGGTTGCTCTGGTAACGACTTACCAAGCCAACAGCGAAGCAAATGTCAGGTCGAGTACACATCATAGCGTACATCAAGCTGCCAATTTCACTTGCATAAGGAGCTCTACTCATTTGCTCATTTTCTTTATCCGTTTTAGGGGACTGATCAAGACTCAGAGTTTGGAGTGATGCATCCTAAAACGCTCCAGAATCTTTTTAATATAAGTTTCTTGAGACAAATTAAGAAGCTTTCTAGAGCGATCACGGATGACTTTTACTCCGAGCACATAGCTTGCCTCACCCATGTCTTTCATTTCAAAGTTGAGAGACAACCTGTAAGGTACCGGACTTTTGAAGTTATGAAGTTACGGTGGGATGTAATAAGCCGAAATTTAATATAAAAGTTAAGTGTAAATAAAAATAGTGTGAGATACTATTTTTATTGGACTTAAGGGTGTAAGGTATTGGCTGGAAATGACCTGTGCTGAAATCGGAGCGGAAACAGAAGATTTAAAATTTTCTATGAGAAACGGGGCAGATAAATTAGCAGAAAATGCACAGTGTCGAAAAATTATGAAAACTGGAGGGAATGTCAGGATTATTATTATGAGGCTAGATTTAAAATTTCATGCCATTCTGACACCCGAAAATGCCCGAGAATGGGCTGTGCATTGAAGGGTAAGTTGAGGGGTATTTTGGTAAATAAAGCACCAAGAGAGCTATTTGAGTTTGAACTCTCTCTCTTTCCCCTCATTTCTTGCAGCCTAAGTAAAAGAGAAGGCTTCTCTTTCTCTCTCTTGGGTGATAGAAGGAGAAGAAGGAAAGGAAGGAGAAGTTGAAGAAAAGCTTGGAGAGTGAGATTTCTCTCCCTTTGATCACCTTCTTCATCAAGTGGAGAATCTCTTTGAGGTAAGCTTTGGATTTTCTAAAGCTTCGTGTTCTAGGGTTTTGGGGTTTGGCTCTAGAAAGGGTTTTGAATGAACTCTAGAGTACTAGCTAGTTGCTAGAGGCATGAATCTAGAGTTCGTTGCGGCTGTTTTTGCCGTAGTTGCGAGCTAGGGCTCCGAGTGGGTTTTTATGAAAAGTTGGGGTTTGATCTCGATTAACCCTACCTTTGTGATGGATTTAGGCTCACGAATGCGCCGGTGAAGTCAGTTAGCTGATCCGACGAGCGAGCGCGGAGAAATCGAGCCGAGAGCCTATTTTGGCTCGGATTGCCGTAGAGCGCGGCGTGGTTTTCGAAAAGTCGGCGAAACGCGTCGGTAGAGTCGACACGACATTAGAGGTGGGTGGTGACCATCCCGAAGCAGCCGGGCTACTCCCTATGTCTGTATGTGTATATATATATATATTATCGATCTATCTCATGTTGTCGAATGCATGATAGGGTAGAGAGATCCCTTTACTTGCATGTAATTCTAGCTAGGGTAGCGAGGTAAGCTTGACACTAGGGTAGAATACATGGATAAAGATGAATGATGACATAAAAACCCTAGAGAAAAGAAGGATAAGAACAAATGACAATATAGAGCGAGTGGCATTTAGATGAATGATAACTTAGATCGAGTGGCATCTAGTAAATGAGAACATTGAACAACTGGTAAGTGAACTAGAGTCTAGGTGAATTCTATTGCATGATGAACTAGAGGTGATAGTTCTGAGAGTTATTAACCCTAGTTGACAGGGTATCCTCGAGTTGAGAGGATTGGATTATACTCACGTAGTCTGTTTTGGGCTTGTGGTGGTCGCTCTACACAAGCAGTGCACTCCGGAGTTGTCACACGAGCGGGGTAGCTCACCGGGTGAGATACGAGCGGGGTAGCTCCTCACCCATTGGACTGGAAGTGAGTCGGGCGAAGGGCGGGGTAGCTCTTCACCTGTGAGATTTGAGCGGGGTAGCTCTTCACCTGTGAGATTTGAGCGGGGTAGCTCTTCACCTACAAGATTTGAGCGGGGTAGCTCTTCACCTACGAGATTTGAGCGGGGTAGCTTTTTACCTATGAGATCTGAGTCGGGCAAAGAGCAGGGTAGCTCTTTACTTATGGTATTCGAGACATTTGAGTTGTGAGATGGGTGAGACAAGAGCGGGGTAGCTTTTCACCTATATGATTTGAGATCTTAGGCCGGTTAGCCTAGTGGATTGGGTAATGACATGAATTGCATAAGTGGATTTGCATTCTTACCATGAGTAGACATAGTATATGTTAGAGGATTGCATAACTATGTTATGTTTGTATTCATTACATCGTTGAAGCATACTAGCATGATGATAGGCTCGTTGCTAGATGATATTCCATGCATACTTATATTTTTGGGCATAGTAGAAATATTGAACAGCATAATTTACTACTTTTCATATCTATCTATCTGTATATCTACTTATGCCGTATGGACCTAGTGGGGAGATCGGTGGAGTCGGCGGCCGAATCCACTGGGAACTATTCGTAGTTCTCACCCCACCACTGTTGCAGGGCCTAGCGCGAGTGCCCCGAGCGAGGATCGTGGCAAGGGCATAGCGCCCTAGACCGAGGTAGTAGCCACCTTTACATTAGAGACACTGTGACGCACTGAACTTTTGCAAATTGCAAGGTTCGAGTGTTAGATGTGAGATCTGAGCTTTTCCAGATTTTCTGGAGGGTCGTTGACTGTGTTCCGACCCATGGCACGAGTACCGAGGTTAGTGGATGATTTCCAAGCACTAAAGTCCAAAAAGCTGGATTTTAGGTTGCTCTCGGGTTGGAATTTTATGCCTTTGTACCGGTACAAATTGGTGTCTATACCGGTACAAAATGATGGCTATACCGGTACAAGCCGAGATTTATACCGGTATAGATGAGCAGCTGGGCAAACCCGAGGCTCGGGTTTGCTGTTTCGTAGGGTTTATACCGGTACAAACTGGATTTGTACCGGTACAGCCTGGCAGTTTCGAAAATCCGAAACTGCAGGGCCTTTTTGGCAGTTTGTTGCTTCTTATAACAGCACCCACGACCCCTTAGGGTTCTTTTGTCTTTGGGATCAACGAGAAAAGAGGTAAGGAGCCCTCTACTTCTCTTGGTTTCTAGGGCTTTGGGTTGGTTTTTAAAGAGATTAATCACTCTCTTTTCTCATTTTTGCTTCTTGGTGCATTTTCCACCATGGGTGAAGCTTGGAGCTTGGATTTAAAGCTTGAGGGAGGATAGATCTTCAAGCTTTGAGGGTTTTGAGCCTTGTTTGGAGCTCCTATAAGGTAAGCAACTCATCTCCTTCCCCTAGATTTGAGTTTGGTTGCTTCTTTATAGGTGAAACCCTAGATTTGGCATATTAGGGTTTATTTTGGGGGTTTGCAACCTAGGGCTTTTAGAGTCCAATTGATTGGTTTAGAACCTTGATTTAGATTGCTTTGGAAGGGATTTACACTCCATTTGAGGATTGGAGAAGGATTCTTACACTAAGGTGAGTTTTTCCTTATTCTTTGTATAGAAGTTTAAAGATTGAACACATGGTTCATCTTTAGAGGTTGTAACTCCTAGGATTTACTTTGTTGGGTACTAGGAGTAGGAATCGAAGCTTCGTTAGCGGTTCGGAGCGACGCTTGGAGCGACGGTGGGTTTGGCCTTACCTAGCACAATGAGAAATTCTCATTGGAGCTTATATGCTTACGGTTAATTAGAAAATCATGTGTTTTCATGTTTCATATATTATTTGTGAATTTTAGAATGCTTAAGATACATATGTTATGTATAGTGCAATTTTCCTCTATATAGTAGAGATGCATGCTTGCGAGAGCTGAGTGGTGGTAGCATTCTATTTGAGAACTTGAACTAAATTGTTATAGTTAGTTTGACATGTGTTTGAGAACATAGAACTATACATGACATAGGAGGAGAGCCCTTGTCATTAAGCGGCATTGGCTTGGCATCAAAAGTGTAGAATAGTGAGCTAATGTCATCAAGCGGCATTAGGCTCGTGAATGAACTTGACATAGAGAATCTAGTGTCATGAGAACAATTGAACTAGACCTTAGGGATACTAGTTACTATTTCCATGTGAGACATGAGGTTTGGACTTGAGACTTGACTATACTTGTTGCCATTTGTGCTCTTTCGCACATACTTGTGAGGGTCGCTCCCTACAAGCCGGCACTCCGGAGTTGGCCTTCGCGATTCGTTCGCGCGTGCGGTGTTGAGAAACCTACGGGACCGTTGGGACAGACTCATTCCTTGCGGGGGATGTTGGGCTACCACGGTACTTAGGTGGCACAAGTTGGATTACTATGGATAAATCCTAGAGAGAGAGAATTGAACTTGGACATTCAACTTTACTAAATAACAATCACTACTAGATAGGACTTAGTAGTTGGATTATGTGGACTTTACTTGGAGTTATAGTATACTTGGTAATTCTCTAATTACATGTTAGTATACTCGTTGGTTATAGTTAAAACATATCATCTTATATATGTTGGAACGAGAACTTATGACATTTAAATTTTGAGAACATGGTTATTGTAGCATCTCTTTATGCTTTAATTACAAGTTTAATTATATCGCTTACTTGCTCTCCTTTCTTTGGGCCTAGTGGTGCAATGGTGCAGGTCAGTAATTGCCCACTGGGAACTATAAATTTATAGTTCTCACGCCCCCTGTTTCTGTTTCCTTTTCAGTGCCTTCCGCATCGGGGGAGGTTAGGGATCGCGGCAAGGGTGTTGCTTCGGGTTAGCGGCACTCGGCGAGGTTGACCGATGGGTGGATACTTCTCTAGTTTTGTTGCTTTTAGAGAGGTTGTGAGTTGTTCCGTATTTAGAGAGTCCTCCTCTTTTTGGGACTAATGTTGTATTATCCTTATGTTCTTTTTGGTTATGTTGTTAGTCTCCTTATGTTTATAGTTTTCCTACTCTCTACTTGTTGATAGGGCTAGCTGTATGTTGCTCTGATACCTATAGTTTTAGCCTATTGTATGTTTTAAATTCCGTTGTTTTTATGTTAGACGTCTTGTATGTGTTGGCATATGGCGGGTCTGGGCACGCTTTGGGGAAGGTCTTGCCGACCCCGGGGCGTGACAGATTAATTTGGTATCAGAGCCTAGGGTAACGTCTTAGAGGACCTAGCAAACCTTAGGCTGGTTGGACTATAGGAAATAGGCTCGTGAGAGACGAGGTCTATTTGACTTGTGAGCGAAAGTACCTGATTGGGTTTTATTACAACTCTAAAAAGTTAGAGTTTAATCGAGGTGTATAGCTTCTAACTTCGCGGAGGGTTACGTTGGCGGCCGACAACGTAACATCGGGAGTTAGTTGTGAAGCACACTTCACTACTTTCGCATGATTTGGGTATTGTTGAGCGGGGTTGCGATAGCGTGGGTTTTATTAACTTGCGCTTTAATGATGTTGTGGTGTCTTGACGACGACCCGCTCTAAGCTTGCTGGAGCGGATGACGCGACAACGTTTGAGGAAGTGGAGACATCTACTACCACGGATCCAATGAGGTCCGTGAGTGAGGTGCCTATTTGCGGCTCTCCTTTGGTTTGGCGGCTCGCGACGACGGCGGCTCGGCGGTCAGCGGCGCGCATGCATGATGCGTGAATGAAGCACACAGGAAGGCCCTTATCGCGACGGGCGGTTTTCCCATGATGGTTGAGGGAGCAGTGCGAGAGTGACTCATGGATCGCCCAACGAGTTCGAGAGGTGTAATCCCAGGAACCTCGATGGAGAGAAGGACGACCACTGGATCGTAGGGAAGTGGTCGATGCAGATGGAGGAACTATTTCCACGACACAATTGTGGATGAGAGAGGCAGAGTTGGCTTGCCGATCACCACCTGGAAGATGTGATCTATAGCTGGTGGTTGGATATCCAGAATAACACCAATGCTGATATTGTGGCGGCTACTTGAAGGAGTTTCGGGGAACTCCGGTTGAAGCTTTACTTCACTGACAGTGTTAAGAGAAAGTCGGAGCAGTATCTGTGTGGTATGCCCCAAGGGAAGCGGACTGTGGCCGAGTACGAGAGGGAGTCCCCTTGGCTCCCACTTGGTGCGCCGTTGTTGTACGAGATGGCGTGGACTTCAGCCGTTGATCTTTCGGACCTTCCAATCTCTAGACGTACCAAGATGTGGTAAACCGCACGCTCGTCGAGGTAGGCGGTGTGGCGTATGTGCAAGAGCGTCGAGAAGGCTTAGACTAAGAATTTGGGCTAGAGGCCTATGGCCGAGGGTGTGAGTCAGACGCACTCCGGGAGGCAACCTGTTTAGAGGCAGACGGAGGAGTCACAACAGGCCCTGAGCGGCCGCGTGTATACGGCTCAGACTGAGGAGGCGACGGCAGTCGAGATAGTGACTACGTGTTTTGGTTCGTACTATGGCTTTCGAGTGTGCATTGGTTGATGTCGGTGCATTGCACCTATCCTTTGATCGGCTATTTGCCGAGTTGCATTGCATCACGTTGGTTCGCTGTTTGCGATGAGGATTAGCCTTTGACTGAGACGGTTGGTTTACGGGTTGTGGGTAGCTTTCTGCTATGCTTTTTGGATCTCACGACGACTGCATTAGTTGCATCCCTGGATCGGTATGTCTGTAGGATGGTGCTCGGGGACGATCCGTACACTGGACCGATTGTAGCTGCGAACTGGGCCCTTTGGGCAGGCGTGGTTGGCTGTGAGTGACAGCGGCCCGGTACCTTCGGGTAGGGTAGAGTTTTGGCCAGAACGGTAGTCCGAGCTTAGACCTAAGGGCGTGGAATGCCACGTGAGGGATCGTGAGATCGAAGGATACACCAAGTGTGTAGTGAACCAACCGAGGATTTCTAGCATTGATCATTCTTCGATGTTTATAGGATGATCGATGATCGGGTGTGTCGTTTCGAACACCCTACCTTGCGAGAAGGTTTTGCGTGCCAACAAATAGATTGGCTTTCGTGGTGTGGAGTTTGTGAGGTACTTTGTACCTTGGGACTTGCGAGCTGATTTAACTCGCCTTGGGATTTTGAGCACGAAATAGTGCATGTTGCGGGTTTATTCCACTGGTTGTGGTGACTATCTCCTTACCTAAAACTAGGTAAGTATTGGAGAGGATTTGGGGCCTAATCGGCCATTACCTTCGGTTGTTCGAGAATCCTCAGAATGAAGGATACCTTTAGAGTTGTTAATGCTCTCCTGACGGAGTCACGAATCGTGAGCTCAAGTGGCAGGGAGATCTTTGCATTTCGTGTTTCGCTTCGTGAGAAACACCCTCTATTGAGGTAGGACCTGTAGGGTCGTTTCGACTATACGTCGGCCATCGTGATCTAAAATGAATCACGAATGGACAATCGCTCGGCTGTAGAGGCTCGTCGATCATTTCAATTAGCCTTGAGTATTGGCGTACTCGATTGAATCGTATTGCAATCGGAGTAATACCATTTTGTGTTGGAGTTTGAGGTTGTACCTCAATGTTGGTACTTGTTTGAAACATCGTGGGGATTAGCATGACGCCGTTTGAAGCACGTAGCACTTCACCAACGTTAGGGACTTGCGGAATGATAATTCCAAGCCCTCTAGATGGATTGGTGGAACCGGTCGTAGATGGCCACGGGTATTAGATGAAGATGCAAGGATCAAAGCGGAAGCATCTTGAGGTGAGCGGAGTGTGAACTCTCACCGTTGGATCGAGTTGTTGTGAAAATTCGTGAGGGAAAGTACCAAGTACTGATTTTCCCTTGTTCGGATGTTGCATGTGGAATTAAGTTCCTTGCAATGGAGACTTCGTGGAAGAGTGGTTGAGATCGACGTTCTGGTCGATAGTCACTTCATGGAGGCATTGATAGAGAGCTACTACTAATTGTAAATGGAACCCTCTCTATCACTTGAGTTGAGCTTTGTGACTATGGATACCTGGGGTATCTAATGCTAAGGGAAGCATTGTAGAGAAGAATTTCGAATGATTCGTTTCGAGCGCTTGAGCAGTTAGCGCTATGAGACCCTCTATCGAAGATAAGCTCTCGGCGTAAGCTTATGAAGAGTTTACTTGAGGCATCAAGTCGAGACTAAGGGAATGACCTTAGTAGATTGAGGATGTGTGTGGGTTGTGGTTCTTGACTATATATATAGAAGAGAAGCAGCGAGTACCACCCAGTGGTGGAGTTGAGACTGCTGTGGAGGCATTGGGGTGCAATGCCGATTGGTGAATCGAGTAACCACTTCTGGAGAACCAATTTGGACGATTTGTCAGGTGTCGCGACTATCGGAAGAGATGATTATTATGGATTTTGATTGCCGGACTGTTCATGCCAAGCAGGTATAAAAGTATAGCCATATGGAAATGACGTTATGCTTAATTAAGGATTGGAATTACACTCAGTCGTGCAATCTTTTGACAAGATCTGACTTTGAGCTGAGCAAGCACTGTTGGGATTAGAGCCAACGGTTAGATATTGTATCACATCTCTTTAGTGAGCATCCCGATGGAGTGTTGATGGATCAGGTAACAGGTCCAAACCCCGGGTTCTTGCTATGAGCGGTATTGTTGGATCCGCCTCAGAGAGCTATATAACGGAATTCCAATTGTATGAATAAATTGAGGCGAGCTAAGTTTCGCCCTCGACCTAGATGTCGCCACCACGAATGACGTACCTCGCACGGTGAAATTTATCTTGAATTTCCGTGGGGTAGTATTCATGATTCAGATTAATATTTATGTATATATAGTTATCAGGTATTGCGGATCCATGGCTTCCAATAAACGCAAGCATCTATTGTTAATTACCCCTATAGAATGTTAGGGTACCCTCGATTAAGAGACCAAATATAAGTGCTGATATTAAAAGAGACAAAATGGACAAATAAAATTTTATTAATATGATTTGCCGTTTACATGGCTTAAGCAGGGGCATACTCCCACTGTACATTTATAAAAGTAGGATAGTCAGTTTAGCGACTTGATGGTCGATAGTGATTAAATTACTCAGTTTAACGACATGGCGGTCAAAAGCAGTTTGGGTTGCTCAGTTTAATGACATGGCGGTCGGGTTTGATTTTGTTGCTCAGTTTAGTGACATAGCGGTCGGGTTTGAATTTGATGCTCAGTTTAGTGACATGGCGGTCGGGTTTGATTTTGATGCTCAGTTTAATGACATGGCGGTCGGGTTTGATTTTGGTGCTCAGTTTAATGACATGGCGGTCGGGTTTGGGTTTAGTGCTCAGTTTAATGACCTGGCGGTCGGGTTTGATTTTGTTGCTCAGTTTTGTGGCATGGCGGTCGGGTTTGAATTTTGGTGCTCAGTTTAGTGACATGGCGGTCGGGTTTGATTTTTGGTGCTCAGTTTGGTGACATGGCGGTCGGGTTTGAATTTGGTTTTGAGTTTAGTTTAACGACGTTTCGGTCATTTGGCTGAGATGTTTATGAAAATTGGATTTAAGTTTAGTTTAACGACGTTTCGGTCGATAGTGAAATTTGGGTTTAGGTTTAACGACGTTTCGGTCATTTGAATTTGGGTTTAGGTTTAGTTTAACGACGTTACGGTCGGGGTTGGATTAGGTTTAGTTTAACGACGTTACGGTCGGGGTTGGATTAGGTTTAGTTTAACGACGTTACGGTCGGCAGTGGATTTAAGTTTAGTTTAACGACGTTACGGTCGAAATTGGGTTTGGATTTAGTTTAGCGACATTTCGGTCGGGGTTGGGTTTTAGGTTTTATTTGTAGACTTTGGGATTTGGTTCATGAGATTGGGTGAACTCTAAGTATATGTATTAGAGTTTGATCGGGTATGAAGCACATTGGATTTAGTTTAACGACATTTCGGTCGATGAAGGTGCGCGCGGGCATGGCTCGAGTCCGGCGAGGCGCCAAGGTGCGCCGCGGGCATGGGGCTCGATCATCAAGGCGGAGCTCGCGGGGCTCATGGGCGGCGAGCTTCTAGGCGGAGTGGGCTTCAGAGCGGTGGCGGGCTCCAGAGCGGCACGGACTTCAAGGATGCCGAACTTCAAGGCTGCGCGAGCTTCTAGGCGGCGTGGGCTCCAGAGTCCGGTCAAGGGCGGCGAGCACGGACGGGCGAGCCGGCGGCGCCTCGGGCTCGACGAAGAAGAAGGAGCTCGCGGCGGCGCCTCGGGCTCGACGGAGAAGCGAGAGCTCGCGGCGGCGCCTCGGGCTCGACGGAGAAGAAGGAGCTCGCGGCGGCGCCTCGGGCTCGACGGAGAAGAAGGAGCTCGCGGCGGCGCCTCGGACTCGACGAAGAAGAGGAAGCTCGCGGGCGGCGGGCTTCAAGGAGAGGCCGAGCGGCGGGCCGGCGGCGCCTCGGGCTCGATGAAGAAGAGGAGCTCGCGGACGGCGGGCTTCGAGGAGAGGCCGGCGGCGGGCTTCGGCGGCGCTCTTTAAGGCGGAGCGCGCGGTGCGGCGCCTCGGTGGTGCGAGTGCGATCGGCGGTGCGTTAACATCGACGGTGCGACATCAACGGGGCGGCCGAGGGAGAACTCGAGCGATGGGGAAGGTGGCGCCGACCTCGGGTTCACCAAACACACAGAGAGTGAGAGAGAAAGAGAGAGAGGACTTTTTTCTTTTTTTTTTTATACCGAGAGAGAGAGAGGTTTTTTTATTTTTAATGGGGAATTAGAGAAGGAGCTTTGATGGATGCTACATCAATGGGGGAACTAATTACCTCTTCTTTTTTACGAACGGGAAGAAAACTAGAGAATGGGTTTTCCTTTCTTTTGAGATTCCAAAAATCGTGTTCTCTTCTTGGGATTTTTTTTTAGAAATCTCCATTCGGTTCCTCCCTTCCCTCTTTTTATCGCGCACGATGGTATGTGGGAAGTTGAGGAGGAGTGGATGCCGATCATGCGAAATATGGGGAGTTAGAAAGATCGTGGGCGCGTGGGGAGTTGGGGCGATCGTGCGAAGGAAGTTGGGATAATGGGATGGTGGTTATTTGGTCGTGGGGATCGGGATTTTGGGATTTGAAATTGAGATATTTGTGAATCTCAATCTCAACTAACTCCCATTCATAATAATATCTTATTATTATTATTATATATATATATATATATATGTATATATATATATATATATATCTATATATATATATATATGTATATATATATATATATCTATATATATACATATATATATATATATACATATATATGTATATATATATATACATATATATATATATATATATATATATATGTATATTATATATGTATATATGTATATTATATATATATATATATATATATTTTTTTTACTCCAACAAATGCCCCCCGGCTTTTCAAACTTATGGATTTGAACATGATTGAAAAGGCGATAATTTCCTCGCGTAGTCTCCACTTTCGTATCGCCATCAGAGATCTTCGGTAATTTTCATGTGAATTCCTCTACGCGATTTTCGTTTTCCGATTGCCATCAAAAACCCGAGGTGAGTTTACCATGGCTAAATCTTTTATCATATTGATCATCGTTTTTCGATCTCATATACATTCATATCTTCTTCTTCCTCTCTTTTGTATGAATCTGATCCGCATATAAAGTAGATAGTTTTGGATTGCGGGTTTTACTTATCTACCTGTAATCATCTTCTCGTTCTAGATCATGTGGAAAAGGAGCGAATCGTTAATTCATCCAGATGATAAAACCTTAGGCGTGTTTAGAGGACTTTCTTTAACACGTTCACCTCCAATACATGGTTATCCCACCGAACTTGTAATCCCTTATGAGACACCCACGTTCAAAGAATGGGCGATATTTAAGCAAAAACAGTTACTGGGTCGTTTTGGAGGCGACTATTATGCTTCGATGGTGACGGCGATGTTATATTGTTGCCGCCGTTAGGTCCTCCGAAAGAAAGAGATACATTGCAATCTCTTGGATATAAAATACTCAATGATCATCCAGGTTGGTGTGGAATGATTAGATCTTTTGGAGATAGCGTTGATGTCACTACAAGAAAATATAGTATTGGTGGCAAAAATAAGATGGCGATAAAATTTATCGCCACTATATAGCTACCTATGGTGGCGATTAAAAAAGTCGCCACTGATTTGTTAACTTAAAGTGGCGATCCTAATTTCACCACTAAATCACTATTTTGTTGCCACTATTTGGTGAACTATAATGGCGATAAAAAAAATTGCCACCAATTAATTAACTTAAAGTGGCGATAGTATTTTTACCACTAAATTACTATTTTGTTGCCACTATTTTCTTATTTATGGTGGCGATAAAAAAAAATCGCCACCGATTAATTAACTTAAAGTGGCGATAGTATTTTTACCACTAAATTACTATTTTATCGCCACTATTTTCTTATTTATGGTGGCGATCAAAAAATCGCCACCGATTAATTAACTTAAAGTGGCGATACTCGCTTCACCACTAAATGACTATTTTATGGTGGCGATAAAATAAATCGCCATTGTTTTGTTAGCTATAATGATAATAAAAAAAGTTGACACAAATTAATAAAATTTAATTTAATTTTTAAATTGAATTAAATTAATATTTTAATTTATTTTTAAAATTAATAATTTGAATTTTTAGAAAATTAAAAAAACCCTCACTCTCAGCTCATCTGGCCTCTCCCCTAACTTCTTAAATTTAATTTAATTTTTAAATTAAATTAAATTAATATTTTAATTTAATTTTAAAATTACTAATTTGAATTTTTAGAAAATTAAAAAAACCCTAACTCCCTCAACTCATCAGCCTCTCCGACCTCTTATATTTAATTTAATTTTTAAATTAATTAAATTAATATTTTAATTTAATTTTTTAAAATTATTAATTTAAATTTTTACAAAATTAAAAAAACCCACTCCCTCAGCTCACCTCCTCGGCTCACCCTCCACTTCCTCTAACCTAACCGATCCGCTCCCACCCTTTCCCTCTCCTCCTTGCCGATCTCTCGTGGCGAGCTCGCGCGTCACGCCGATCTCCCCCGCCGGCGATCTCCCCGCCGACCTCCTCGCCGGCGAGCTCCTCGTCGGCGACATAGGCAACAAGCCCTCTCCTCTCCTCCTTGACGATCTCTCGTCGGCGAGCTCGTCACGGCGAACTCCTCACCGGCGAGCTCCTCGCCAGGCAAGCTCCTCGCCGACGAGCTCCTCGTTGGCGACATAGGCAACAAGCCCTCTCCCCCTCCTCCTTGACGATCTCTCATCGGCGAGCTCGTCACGGCGAACTCCTCACCGGCAAGCTCCTCGCCGACAAGCTCCTCGTCGCTAATTTCCTCTGCCTCAAGCCCTTCATCGACCCTCGCCCAAAGAAGGACATCAAGAGGTCGTGGTTTCATCTAATTCCATGTTTTCTTCGATTCCAATCCTTATTCGTTTTGTTTGATCTCATTGGATCTGTTGTGGGCGCTTTGATGTGTGGTCCATGTTTTGTGTTTTTGGCTACCGTAGATTTTGTTGAGAATAGGGGGAATTACGTTGAGGTTAATTATGTTAATTGATTTATTGTTAATATTACTATTGATGAATTTATAATTACTTTGAGTATTGTTAGCTTTTAAAGATGCTATATCTGTGATAAAGTAGGTTCATGTCACTACAAAAAAAATTGACTAAGAGAGAAATTAGTCTACCTTATTACTAATTGGGAATGGAATTCCCAAAGCTTTCCAGATCCAAAACAAAGGAAAATCCCAATTGAACTTCACCTCAATTCTATAAATTACAGAACTATAAGTGAAAATCACTAAAATGTTAACTAAATGCAATTTTGACTTCAGAACCCAATTCTCTCAAAACTAATGAAATGCAATGTTTATTAAGGTATATTAAGGTTAATATACCTTAATAAACAGCAGATGATAGAGCCAATACAGCTGGAATTGTAGCTCAGACCAGCAAGAAGTTCCAATTACTCCACTAGAAGAAATTAAAGTTGGAAAACTAATGATTCATCAATTCCCATAAGATACTCAATTTCAGCATCAATATACAATGATACCTGACATTTAAATATAGATAGAATATCAGTGGTGACCTCCTCGCCACCATATTCGGCGATTCGGCCATGTGACTCGCACGTGGCTGCAGGACTTGCGACTGATCGCCCCTATTCTTTCTTTTTTTTTTTAAGTAAAATTACTAAAAATTACATTATTACATGTGATGAAAAAATATAATAAAAAAGCATGTGGTAAACTCCATAGAAGAAATTAATTTGATTGGTTGAAAAATATACCACGTCATCCCATCTAATTAATTACTACTACACTTTAGACTTTTTCCTTCACCGTGACCTTGTCAAAATTTGCCATAACCATCAAACCTAAACACGCCATCAGCAAGCTTGGAGGTGCCATAGAGGAAGATAGATCCCACTGCTGCTGTAGTTGGAAGGACTGCAAAATTGCAGCTGTAGCTCACAAGGAACAGAAAATTAACATGCATGAATTAATTAGAGCCGCCGCAACATGACCACCAACCCAAAAGAAACATGGAGGACTTGAACTTAATTAAGAGCTTAATTAGGCATGGCTTCACACAGAGATCCCACCGTACGGACCACCAAGCAACGTAGACTTAATTAATGGATGACTTCTTAATTTTGATCGCGGCGTCATTAACTTGGACGTAGCAATATACAATACATATCTCCTAACTAGAGTTTAATTCTAATTCAATTCGAATTACACTCCTAGGTATAATCCATAAATGCCAAATTATATTCAATCCCAATTAGATTAGGATTTAACTCTAATTTAGGGAACTACAAATCTAAACCAAATATAACACATCAAAATGAAAATTTTTCGGTGAAACAAATACAAAAAATGGGAGAGATCTAGTTCCAAAACATCAAACAAACAGCAATGAAAGAATAATTTTTACTTAAACTTCAATTCAATTGAAAGTCATTTTCATTCTAAAAATCAGCTTTGGGCAGAGAAACAAAGCCAAAGATATGGATGGATTAAGTTCATGCAATAATTTTAACAGTAAAAGTGAAATATATGTTTCCAAATGTTTCAGTTGTGGAATACCAAAATGGAACTTGACTAAAAGTTCAGGAACTACTAGTTGGATTTTCCCTTAATATTTAATTAGTGGATCGATATTGCTAAAATAACAAGTTTTATGGAACATTTTGAGTACTTGTTCAAACAACTACAACACTAGTGAGACATACAGGAGAAATAGGATTTGTGTTAGATTGAGGGGGTTGAATTTAAAATTAAAAAAATATTAGTGAGATCAGATTTTTGTATGAATCTTATTGAAGAACTTTACATAAATGCAAATAAAACAACTAAAGAACAATGCTATAAACCATCTAAACAGTGAGATCACTGTACCTGCTCGTTGAGGCAGCATCATGTCCTGATCCGCAACATTGAGGGCACTGAAAGAAAAACAACCAAGCACCTATTAGTTAAATGTGAGCAAGCAAATGATTCTATAATGGAAATTTAGATATCTAATTTTTTTTAATATAGAAAATTTCTTTTTTCCCGATTACTTGGTAATCTTAAGGCCAAAACACAATAAAATTATAGTGCAAATTATCAAAGATGTTCAGTAATTGCTCCCAATTAATAGTGCAAATTAACTTGACATCAACGATGTTCACCTGAAATATAATGAAATCCACTTTACTTTTGCAATACCTTAATTGCTGATATCAGGTACCAATGAGGCATCAAATGATTATTGGTTGATCTATAGTCCAAAGCTTTAATCTACTGTTGTCAGATCTAAGACATTAAAATGACTAAATATCTATTATGAAAAACAAGGACACCACTTAAAAGACATCAATCTACTGTCAGTTCTTACTAAAATAGAGCTCATGGGGCCTAAATGGATTTTCATTAATAAGGAATACATGGCGAAATGGCTTACCCGCTGTAAAACAACATTCTAGCTCGGTGAATTTGCTTAGTCATGTACAAGGAGCAAAACAAGAATCCTTCAAACTAACAATAAGAACATTTTAGTGCATTAGTCAAGTAAAAAGCAAGAGTTAGCTATCCGAATATTTTATCAACCAAATCAGAGATTAAGAACTACTTACTATGTGAGCAATATGATATCATCAGCAATACTTTACAAAGTGCTGAGCTTCAATGTGCTTAGAAAATAGGCATACTTCATGGCCTTCTCATAGCAGGTGGTTTTTGAGCGACCACATATAATGAATTTGTGAGCATTCGCGAAGAAGTCTCTGTTTAGTTCTTTACGGTTGTTCCCTTATTCTCGGGATTCATTTTCAAGATCCGCATAAGAGTGCCAATTTAGACTCGAATTTATGAAACTGCACATATCACACAGCCATTAAAAAAAAAAGATAAAATGTAAGGAGATCCCTAGGCTATTTCTGAAGGGTAGTTCTCAACTTTTTTTTCTACTTTACGATTGGCACAGTCTCAACTTTCAAATGCTTTAATTTGGGTTATTTCCAGTAATCGAATTGAGTATAGGGTTAAATTAACACCAATAGGCCTGCATCTTGCATAGTTTAAAGTATCAATATTCAAATATTAACAACTATGATATCAACACTTCTCAAACTTCAACAATTAACATTCCAGCTGACGAGCCTCAACTGATAATACTTTTTGTAATCTAGCTATGAATGTTAGAATCCTGCATTAAAGTGTATCAGCCTCTACAGTAGCCTATGCTTCTATACTTGAGAAGCATAGACAAGACTATTTCGCTAGTCAATGTCCTGAGGTTGGATCACAATGCTTAATGAGCTTGTAGGCCAAGGAAGCAAAAGCTCCAAAACATTTACTAATGTTTTCAGCAAGAAAGCTGCAGCAGTCACTAACATGAAAAGCATGAAAAGCAGCAAAACTGCAGCTGGTTATGATTTTGTTCTCAGACTATTATGATAATGATTCACCCTACAAAGCATGTGAATATTTTTGGTTCTCAATTTCTTGTCTTTTCTTGTCGTATCTATCTTGTGAAACTGAAAAGAATTGCTCTACCGATATTGTTTTGAACGAGGAATTCCCCATAAGCAGATCGATTGGTAAACTCATTGTTGCTAGTAGTGATTAAAATATCACTTTACAATTTTTTAATTCAAAGCTGGCTCATCCCATTATTAATAAAAATTGAATGAAAAATTGTAGTTACTAAACCTTAGGTGGGGATATCAGAAAAGGAAAATGTTTGTAATTATTTTTAGTTGCATTGATATCCCCACCTAAGGTTTAGTAACTTGTGGATTTTTGTGCTTAGGCGGTCCAGCATGTGTGTTTTCTTTTATTATTACAATAACTTCACATTCATGTTTCATGACTTTTATATAATAGTAGTGTATGTTGTTTATCAAAAGAAGAGAATTGTATTCTACCCACAACTTGTTGGACAAATAAAATGGATACTCCAGAGGATCTTAAGACACTAGATAATTTTCAGTAATATATGCAACATTTAAGAAATCTCTAACTATTTTTGTCTAATAATTTTCAGTAACTTTCACTATTACACGACAATGGGAATAGACAAAAGCTGGATATTTCTTCAAGATAGAACTCTTCCTGAATTTGAGAAAGGTGTTGATGAGTTTTTAGACTACGCTTTTCAGAGATTAGGGGATGTAAGGAGAATTCATTGTCCTTGTACTAGATGTAATAATGTGATACTTAAGTCAAGGGATGATGTTAAGTGATTTATTCTTCAATGGAGTGATTCAACATTATACCATATGGAATCATCATGGTGAATCGTTGAATGAATCTAATTGTAGTAGTGAATCGGCGAGATGAGGACACAACAAGTGATTATGGGCGTGAAAACATGAATAGAATGGTAGATGACTTATTTGGACATAATGAAGCAACAGAGTCTCGTCAACCTGAGGAGCCTAATATTGATGCACAAAAATATTTTCACCTTCTACAAGAATGCGAACAAGATGCCTATCCAGGTTGTAAGAAGTATTCTAAACTAAAACTTTTGGTGACCTTATTGAACTTGAAATGTCTTAATGGATGGAATGAGATAAATCGAGTCACAATGTTATTAGAGTTTCTATGTGACTTCTTACCGGATGGTGCGAGATATTCCTAAATCTTACTATGAAATGAGAAAAATTATCAAGGACTTAGGATTTGACTATATTAAGATCGATGCGTGCAAGAATGATTGTGTTCTATACTGGAAGGGCCTTACCGATGCTAGTGAATGCCCAACTTGTGGTGAGTCCAGATGGACAACGAGTTTAGGAGAAGAAGACACAACATTAAGGAGGAGAAAGAAAACACCGCATAAGGTTCTTCGATATTTTCCTCTAACACCTCGACTACAAAGATTATATGCAAATGTAGAGACAGCAAAGTCTATGAGGTGGCATAGTGACCTTCGACCTGATGATGGTGTTTTAAGACATCCTGCCGATTCAATGGCTTGGAAGTTTTTTGATCACAATTATCCTGAGTTTGGTAAAGAATCACGTAATGTTCGACTAGGACTAGCAAGTGACGGATTTAATCCCTTTGGGAATATGAGTACTTCACATAGTGTCTGGCCTGTTGTTGTCGTGCCATACAATTTGCCTCCATGGATGTGTATGAAGAGTCATTATTTTATAACTACCTTGATCATTCCCGGTCCAAGAGCTCCAGGTAATGATATAGATGTGTATATGGCTCCTTTAATCGACGAATTGAAGAATTTGTGGGAGATAGGTGTTGAGACATATGATTCATCGAAGAATGAGAATTTTAAAATGCATGTTTCTATACTGTGGACGATAAATGACTTTCCTGCGTATGCCAACTTGTCCGGCTGGAGCACAAAAGGGAAATTAGCATGTCCTTGTTGTAACAAGAACACTGTTTCCTTAAGATTAAAGTATGGAAAGAAATTTTGTTATATGGGTCATCGGCGTTTTTTGCCATCTGATCATAAATGGCGGGATGATACCAAATCATTTGATGGAGAAAAGGAAAAACGATATGCACCCAAGACCTTATCAGGTGATGAAGTAGTTGAGCAATTGAATCAATTTCAGCAAGTAATATTTGGAAAAGGATCTAAAAAGAGAAAACGAGCACAAAAAAATGAGTGCTTTTTAAATTGGAGAAAGCATAGTATTTTTGATTTACCATCTTGGCGGTCTTTACTAATTCGCCACAACTTGGATGTCATGCATATTGAAAAGAATTTGTTTGATAATATTATTGGTACATTAATGGTTATTGATGGTAAAAATAAGGATAATGTGAATGCTCGTATGGATTTAATGGAGCTAGGAATTAGGAAAGAGCTTCACCCGATTCCTATTAATGAGAGTGATGCTAGCATTGCAAATAAGTACAAAATTCCAGTGGCATGCTACACTATGTCTAAACATGAGAGGCTACGTTTTTGTAACTTCCTGAAGCATTTGAAGCTACCCGATGGATTTTCTTCAAATATTTCTAGATGTGTTAACATAAATGATGCTAAGCTCCAAAACATGAAAACTCATGATTGTCATTGTATGTTGCATCGCCACCTCCCATTAGGCATCCGTGGATTATTAAGAAAGGATGTTTGTGATGCTTTGATTGAGTTAAGTGCTTTTTTTAGAGAGTTATGCTCGAAGTCATTGAAAATAGAGGATTTGGAAAGACTTGAGCACTCAATAGCCATTACATTATGTAAATTAGAAAAGATATTTCCTCCTTCATTTTTCGATATAATGGTTCATTTGACGATTCACCTGGCTAGTGAGGCGAAGATTGCGGGTCCCGTGCATTATCGATGGATGTATCAATTTGAAAGGTGAACTTATACAACCAAATATTATTTTTATTTGGGTAAAATGAACAATCAAAATTAACAATAATCTCTGTAACAGGGATTTTCGCAGGTTAAAATCATATGTTCGAAATAAAGCTCGTCCCGAGGGATCGATAGCTGAAGGAGTAATCGCGCAAGAATGTCTTACATTTTGTTCTAGTTACTTGAAGGGGTTCGAGACAAGGTTGAACCAGGTTGGAAGAAATTATGAAGGTGAATCAGCATATAGAAGATCGACCTTAACTATTTTTAAGCAAAGCGGGTCGCCACTAGGTGAGCATAGGCTTGAACAAATGAGCATAAGTGATTTTAGTCGGGCAAGCATGTACGTGTTGAAGAATTGTGTGGAAGTTATGCCTTTTATAAGGTAATTTTCTTTTCCTAATGCTATAGTTTCGAAACAAACTTATTTCATAACAATCATTTGTATATCTTACCTACACAAATCTTAAATTTGGAACAGGGAACATAGAGAATTGATTGAAAGTCAAAGTAGTAGAAATGTTGATGCAAGACACGAAGAGCAATTTTTAGAATGGTTCGAAGAAAAAGTATCAAATATGTATAATAACAAAGACAGTAGGGTCTCGATGGAGCTTCTACAATTAGCAAGGGGACCGACGAGTATATCATTATTCTGGTTATTTAATAAATGGCTTCAGATTTCATACAACAAAACGTGAAGAAACATTAAAGATTCAGAATAGTGGAGTATGCGTACAGGGGGATGATGGTTATTATAGTAGAGACTTTTTTGGAAAACTTCTTGATATAATTGAACTTCAATATCAAGGATCCAATAAAGTAGTCTTATTTAAGTGCCATTGGTGGGATGTGTACACAAGTGGCCGAGGTTATAAAGAAGACGATCATGGTTTTTTTGCTGTGAATATTGAACGCGAGTTATCCACCAATGCGACTGATCCCTATGTGTTGGCATCACAAGCACAACAAGTTTACTACGTGGAGGACATTAACAATCCAAAATGGCATTTTGTGATAAAGATAAAACCACGTGATTTGTATGATATTCCTGTGGAGGAGCGAGGTATGGCTGGTGATCAAAATAGTCCAATATTGGAGGCTATTCAAGAAAATGATAGAATTGGGACTTCTTGTGGGTTCACAAATATTGAGGATGATGACGATGAACTTAATTGGGCAAGAAATGATGCAGAAGGGAGTACTATAGATGCTAGAGTTAGACATTAGTTTGTTAAATCGACAATGATATGACGATGCTACTAATAAGAGATATGCTCAAGGTTGGTCTCTTTGTAATATATATATATAACTTATAAAATTAGCTCTAGCTACGTGATTTATTGTTTTAATCTCTTTATGAAGGTTAGTTTAGTAATTTCATAAGTTAGCTTAGTATTTTTATAAGATACTTTTGTCTTTCATTTCTAATTTGAAGTATATTGCTTGTTGATACTTAACATATCAATTATGGTTGGAATAATATATTGTATTTTTATTTCTTCAAGGTGATGGTGAGAGCTTCGACATTACGTACTACGGTGGGTTCAAGCGCCTCTTCGTCATGGGCAACGACAACACCAAGTCATGTTGGGACGTCTTCAATTGGGTCGATTTACCTTCATCCCTTTACGATACAGGTAAGATAATCGCATTTTGATTTAACTAACATTAATTCCTAGCTAACTAATTCGTTTATATATTCCAATACTATGTTGAATCAACCCGCAGATATATCCAATAGAAATCGAATTAAGAGATTTAGCTATACTATAGCTCATAAATAGGACTGTTTTTTAAGCATGGTGTGTATATATATTTATGTATCTTGATGTATTTTTTTCAGTTTATATCTAAAGAACAAGTGAAGTTGCATTTGTGTATGAAACAAGTGCCAATATTTTGGCATTCTCCTTGCACTCTCTCCCTTCTTATAGTCACACATAAAAAATAAGTTTGCATGCATCAATATGTTGAATAACATATGCTTACTGGTATAGATTTCTTCATGTCAAAATGTCTAAGCACTTTTAGTTCTGAAAGTTTCAATTCAGTGTTTCTGATTCTATTAAAGAAATAATTTGCCAATTGATTTATTTGTTTGTATTCTTCATTAAATTTTTATAGATTCTACTATAGTGAGGAAGAAGGGTCGGGGGGTGACTAAAAATGTTAAGTGGTTTAAAAAGTTTAAGCCGGGAGAAAAGAGTGCAGTAACGATCGACAGTGACTTAAGAAGAGCAGTGGCAGGTGATGTTGTACCTTTTATAACTGAAATGGGAGTAGTTCTTCGGCAGTACGCAGTATTATCAAATAAAAGATGGAAGGAGGTGCCAAATCATATAAAGCAAAAGATGTTTGATGATTTACTTGTATGTAAAACTATCACAAGTTAATATTAGTTGTGTCTTATTCAAGTTTTTATTATACAAATTCTTACCTTTTATAACATCAAAATGTGAAACAGGAAAGTTTGATGGCATACAGGAGAAAAAGCGAATGTGTTGGACCACCTCAAGAAGATGTACGAGAGAATGGCGACATCGTCGCATCGATATTATTTACGTTTTAACGGTGACGAAGAAAGGGTAAATAAGGTTCGAGGAAAATGTTACGAGATAATGATTGGAGATATTTGGTCAAATATTTCGGTTCGGAGGAGTTTAAGGTAGATCTCAAAATTTCAATATAATTGCAATTATATTATACTTTTGACCAGTACTGTATGCTTCTTTGTAGTATCTATCAACTCGTAATAAAAACAACCAGCCAATCAAGGGAATTCTACCATCAAGGGTAGAACATCATTTGTTAGGATTAGATATAATATGGTATGATTTGTTGCTTTTATTAATCATTTTATTTATCTAATTCGTTATGCTATTTTTTGACTAATCATATACTTTTTGATAGAGGGACCCCGTGACTCAAGCGGAGCCAAAAATGACAGACTATTGGAAACGACGCATTTACGACATAATGGAGATTGGATGAATGGTCAATCAAAAGATGTTATGGTGATTATACTAATGTTTTTACTTGCTTACCTAGCTTATATTTATCTTGATACTAAATACATTATAATTAATATAGGGGATACTTGAGGATATTGAAAATAAGCAGTTGCAAAGCGGGGGACCTCTACTAACCCCTGAGGAGCAAATGTCTAAAGCTTGTGGGACACGTTCGGGTATATTCGGGGATTAGGGTGTGGACCTCGTCCTAGTTCGCGTAGAGGTGCGGTATTTAGAGAGGCTTATCGGCGAGAGGTTGAGGATTTGAGGGTGCATTAGAGCGTCAACAACAAGAGGCGGAGAATCGAGAGCAACGTTTAAGGCTTGAAGCGAGAGGAGCGCGAACAACGTTTAAGGCTTGAAGCGAGAGGAGCGGGAATGTCGCACGATTAGAGGCGAGAGGAGAGGGAGCGGCGGATACGCTTAGAAATGCGTTCGTAAATTTGTGCAATTTCAAGCTCAATTGCAAATGATCATGGCGCATATTCCTGGACTGCAGAATGTGCATTCTACATCATCAACATCAGATGGCTATCCTATTAGTATAAATACACTATTGCTTATATTAGTCAATTGAATTTAAGTTTTATTTATCGACTATCTAAATCTCTATTTTAACTGGTTGTAGGTTCACAAATAGGGGAGAGGGCCTCAACTAGCTCCTAGACAACCTTGCCAAGAAGTTTATGACTTTGCAAGGTTTGCATTTTATTTGTTTCTTTGACACAGTATGATAAAGTCAATGTTCTTAGTTAGAATCAGTGCCAAAGAGACCCTGGTGGCTCATGTATATCTCATTTGATTAGCTTGTTTATTCCTGATGGCGATAATCCTTAATACGGTCAATCTAATTATGAGTTATAAGCTAGTCGGACAAGCTGTTTGACTTGGCCACAGATCGACTGATCGATCTTTCCGTTGAAAGATATTGAAATGGGAACCAAAAGCAGAATGATATGGGCATGTCCTGGAGTTTCTCTATCGTCTGTCTTCAAATAATCCAATTTCTCCTCTTTTACTGTTTGCATAGTGTATGCAATGAAAAAGGAATGAATGTTCTGGAGTGTTTACTGACAATTTAAGCCCTTAATGGTGCGATAATTCGATGTAAGAATAGCATAAACGACATGAGAGATCATTTTGTTGGCAAGCTTAATACTCTGCTGATCTTCTCCCTCAAATCCTACTGAGCTCCATGTTTTTTGATGTAGAGGATTAAATCAAACTTGATGTGATAATTGATTTTCTGTGATTAACACAAGCTACACCGAAACTTTTTATCATTTTACTGGCCAATCTCTTCTTTTCAACTCCTTTCATGAGTGATTTGTTTTTGGAATCTAAGCTTCAATTGTCCATTATCATGCTTTGTGCTTCTGTCATGATCTATTATATTTGGATTCATTTGTCTATGAGATCATATCCTATGTTCAGGAGTTTTGTTCTATTCTAGCTTTACGCAAAAATAGAATTATTACTTGTCTCTTGTTCATTTGGAATTAGAAAAGCTAGAGTTAATCGAGTAATGATTTGGACATTTGGCCCTAAAATTGGATGTTTACATGATATTCTCTTTTAATCTCTTGCTTAGCAGATTGATGTTGAACTTGCAACACATACATTTGGGAGATGATGGACCCAAAAGAAGGTTTGTTACATTTCACACTTCTATTCTTTTAGCTATGCATTTATGATCATAAAGTCTAATATGGGTATAGACACCACTATATTTAGTTGTTTGATAATGTGCTATGACCAAAAGTTTCTGATTACTTTCATATGAACTATTTCAAATTTCCTTTCACTTCTTTAGCTGTAAGTTGTCATGATAGTCATCTGAATCTGCTGTAAGGTTGGAATGCCATTCTATTCCAGCAACCGGTTATATTAGTAAAGATAAATCCTCTAGAAAACATCATGGGCATTTAGTTCTACATACCTGCAGATTTCAGTGTGTATCTTATCAAGCTATTTCATATTCACTTATAACATATTTCTCGACTGCTTTATCACACTATGATATGTGTCATTTACTCGGGCAATCATTAACATTTGAAGTCATAAAAATAAGGAGTCGTATGAAGGCCTAAATGAAACATGAAAACAGAGAGGCGGATGTCAAATTCATACTTAGGTTTCGTAATGTATAGCATGTCATGTCATGTATCATTTACTCGGGCGGTCGTTAACGTTTGAAGCCCTAAAAATAGGGAATCGTATGGAGGCTAGCTATGGAAAAACATAATGTTGCTATTAACTAATGTTTAGTTTCTCTTTTTCAATTTCGTGCTTTTTCTTTTTTATATATATCTCGAATGCTGGTGTTTTAGTAGGCTTTGTTTTACTTTAATGTAATGTTTACTTTGTGCGTGGCTTTGTGTTGTTGTAACTCACAAAGAATGTGTGTCATCTTGGGATGAAAATCTACTGAGTTTTCTTGACGATTTAGTTGTAATTCTCTAGCATTCAAGTCAAATTACGATCTCAATATCACAATGAATACTTTTCTTTTGTGACACACGGGGTCTTTTTTAAGTTTCTCTTATCTAAAGAACCAATCCAAGCAACAACCTTCTCATATTTGTAAGGGTGTTTCTCATTTATTTAATTGGATCAATAGGCCGCATGACATTATATAATGGAATACTCTAATCCACCAATATAAACATGCCCAAAATGTCTTGCAATAGATGTCTAGGCACTTGATTTTTATTACTCTTTACCATAGATAACCAAACTATTAATCCTTAGCACTCGTTAGCACATCCACTCAGGAACTTGTGTCTAATGGTAATCTGAGACATAAACTCTTTTTGTTCCACTAGTCCGTATGTAAAACCCCATGCATACATGCAGGATACAACACACAACTCACCTACTCTAAAGTATCCTTTGCCTCAAACTTTTACTAACAAAGAAATTATGAAGTTCCCTTCATAATTCTCGTCGAGTGTTGAAAAGGTGATGTCACATTAACCAAGCAAACAATAGCATCAAGATGACCTATAATTTGATTTCAAATATATAGCATAGTGGAAACGATTTTTCTTCATATGCAAAAAATACTCCAACTTTTGTTGTATATTGTTTAATTTATATAATTTGCTTTTCTTTCTTTTGTTTATTGCAGGAAATGAATTGCTGTTGAAATAGGAGCTGAAGCATTTTTTTTTATCGTTTTTAAGTACTTTCTATTTTCAAAGTTAGAGAGTCATGAATAATGTTGAACTGTATATCGAATATTATACCCTATTGCCTTTAAATTGATTTTGCTATTATTTTGCTTTTAAGTCGTTGTGGATCAGAAGTTAATTAGTCTTTTAAATTGTTGTTAAAAGAATAATTTTGTTTACTTTAATATTTTGTTTGTTATTTTGTATATGTTCTGTTTATAAAATATAAGCTGTATATTTTTATAATTAGTTTATTACCTTTTTATTATTGGTGATCATTTATTGCATAATTGGTGGCGACAAAATATTGCCTCTTTATTTTCAACTAAGGTGGCGACTGTGATGGTTGCCACTTAAGGTAAATATTTGGTGGCAAAAATGTATTGCCACCTTATCTCTATTAAAGGTGGCGACTAGTAAGGGCCACTAAAAAGTCATATTTGATGGCGACAAAATATCGCCACGCTATCTTTAATAAGGTGGCGAAAGTCATATTTGATGGCGACAAAATATCGCCACGCTATCTTTAATAAGGTGGCGACTAATAGTTGCCACTATTAGTTATATTTGGTGGCAACAAAATATCGCCACGGTATCTTTAATAAAGTGGCGATAAATAATGGCCACTAAAAGTCATATTTGGTGGCGATAAAATGTCGCCACGTTATTTTCAAAAAGGTGGCGATTTTTCATACTTCGCCACAATTTCATTTAGTGGCAACACTTTTGGTGGCAGCTTGTGGCGACTTTAAAAGTCGCCACCTTTTGTAAAGGTGGCAATTTTTTATACATATGGTGGCGACATTAGTCGCCACCAATATATAATATTCTTGTAGTGTGTAGAAGGTCTGATTGAATGGGGAAATTATATTCTTGCTCATTATACACCTCAACTACGTCGTGCTGGTATTTTGGGAGGTGTTGTAGCTTCGCACGGGAAGTACAATAAAAATATTAATATCATTAAAGCATTGGTGGAACTGTGGTGTTCAGAAACGAACACCTTTCATCTTCCATATGGCGAAATTGGGATTTCTCTATGGGAAATTAGAGAACTTAGTGGGCTTCCTATTATCGGTGATATGTATGATGAGTATATCCCGCTAAATTCTGAACTTTGTAACAAAAACAGTTATCCCAATTGTGTTAGGGAGCTTTTTGATATTTATCAATGGCTTGTAGCTCGATCTTCGAACAAGCGTGTACGGTATGACTTGTGGGTGAATTTCTTTTATACAAGTAAGAAGTTGAGTCGATCGAGATCTCAAAACATAAGTAATAGAGCGCGCTCCATCATATACCGAAGATACAACTCTAGCAGCCTTCATTTCTTTATGGCTATGCAATTTTGTAATGCCTTCCGGGTTAGATCATTTTATCAGACCTGAAACATTTGTTATGGCTTCTAAGTTAGCTTTAGGTGAGAGGGTCGCCTTAGCTCCTGCTATCCTTTGTGCCATTCATATCGGTTTGTCTTTTATGAGCGATCATCCTGAAGGTCCTGCGCATCCTGGGCCTCAATTTCCTGTCAATTTTCTGTATGCGTGGATTGGTCTTCACTTTGAGCAGACTTATTCTAGAAAGATGATTAGCGACAATATCAAAAACATCGCCGGCTTACGAAGCCCTCCTCAGATGGTATTTTTTATGGATGCGGCGGCTTCTCCCTTTAATGCTAAGCGAGCACGAATTCACCTAAGATCAAATACCTATTTTGTGTGGCGTCCCCTACCATATTCTTATTCTTTTGTCAATGATGGTTGGCTTTATGATGTGAAATTATCTACCGGAGAGTGCAAATATCCAAAAGAGGTCTATGAATATATCATTTCCATCGAGTAGCGTGCTTCCACTTCGTTTAGGGAATAAGTTACACACACAATCATATAACCCTCATCGTTTTGCTCGACAATTTGGCTTTGACCAATCTTTCTCTCGAAAGTATCAATATTCCTAAATTAGCCGATCATCTTGGGACACTTGGTCGGATCTTTGGAATCATTTCATTCGACATGGAACTTCTATCAATTATTTCGTATCGAAGAAAGATCGGATTAGCGAGACCAACTTTACATTATGCGCGTTGGTGGTCTAATAGCGTGCATTCGAGCTTCAAGCATGGAATAGGCTATTTACTAGCTGAGATGACCCCGCAAGAAGAAGAAAAAGTGTTGCTTATTTAGCGGAAGATTCTATTCCTGAGAAGAAATCGACTTCGTCACGTGTTATAGGCGAAAGAGCTCTAAATCCTCCAGAATCAAAGGGAAAACAACTCGCCTTATTCCCAGAATATGATCATGTTCAGGCTGATCTTTCCGATGACTCTCCTCAACGTGAAGTTCTCAGCCTCAGTTTTCCGATTCACGAAGATGATAGATCTAAGGTATGCTCATTAGCAAATTTTTCTTTCTCTCCCTTTTACTGAACTTTTTTTTTTATTTGTAGGGAGTGCACATTATGGATTCGATTATCACAGGTGGAATGCATTTGTCAGATTCTACAACAAAACCAAATGTACGATATAGAATCCAAATGATTCGAATGTATTTGTTCCGGCATTTTTTCCCTTTCTATATTTACATATTAACCGTATATATATATATATATATATATATATATATATATATATATATATATATATATATATATATATATATAGGTGTGCACCGTGGAACCATCTTTAAGAAGTCTAGAAAATCCATCTCCCGGTGCTTTAACCGAAGTAGCTCGGGAAACTTCCTTTTACCGTGCCTCCGATGATAGGTGACTCCTTCATTCATGTTCTATTCATAACTAGCATATTTATGAATAACTTATTCTATTTATAACTAGCATGTAGTGTACACCATATTTATATGTTGTACTTATTTTGATAGAACCGCAAATCGGAAAGAGTGGGTCTATTGAGGATGATATACCTTCGGACAGTGACGAATTTGCTGACCATGTTTCAATACCTTCGCCGTCAAAATATACTGAGGTAATTTCATTCATCTCCTTTCTTTAAATCCATATGCCTTCTATTAGTCTTAAATTGAGCATCTACTTCTAGACTAAAGAAGGGAGTAAAATATGGATAATATTGTGTGATTTTTCGTTAGAAATCCGTGGCCACAAAAATTTTGTAAATCGGAGCTATAACGAAAATGTTATGGCCCGTTTACATTTTGGTCCCTGCGTTTACAGAACAGTCCCTGCGTCTTTATTTTTTTTATTCTTATTTTTGATGCACATCTATATTCCGATCTTTTTCCTTGGATAACAATGTGTAATTTTTCGTCAGAAATCCGTGGCCGCAAAAATTTTGTAAATCGGAGCTATAACGAAAATGTTATGGCTTGTTTACGTTTTAGTCCCTGCGTTTACAGAACAGTCCCTGCGTTTACAGAACAGTCCCTGCAGCATGTATCTTTTCTCCTTTGCTCTGAATATCAGCATATGGTCTTCCTCCTTGTTTTAATTGCAGGATCCACTCACGGATGTTGCAGATATTGGAGTGTCTCCTTTCACCGAGGCTTCCCCATCTCGTCATGAGGTATTTTATTTCAAACTTCATCCACATATCAGGCGTATTCACTATTCTTTTACACCGAAACTTTTATATAGGATAAGGGTGCTAAAGAAGATGGTGGAAGTAAAGACGAAGCTACAAATGTAAATGCCTCCACTGGGTAAAAGAGAACGGGTCAGCGATATATCGACCATGGAGCCGCATAAAAGAGCTCGTTTGGAGACCAATTTGGATTCAACTGGTAAAACCTCGCTCTGCCCTTTTTTTAGTTCATGAAAGCACTCTTTATATTATACATATTCTTGTACAGATTTGCAGGTAGAATCAAAACCGACTGATGATCCAGAAGATACTCTCTCACCTTATGGGGATGAGGTGGATTACGAACCTACGCCTTCGCCACCAGAAATTAAAAATACGGTGATTTTACTTTATAGTTGTATATCTCTTCTCATTCTTTTTATTCTCTCTTTTTTATACATTGTCTTTCTTCCTTTCCTTTCAGGATGTATCATTTGACGAGAATGTTGATGTTCGCTTCGATAGTGGCGCAGGAGGTTCCCGAATTATAGCCAAATCATTTTTAACCGATCGCATAATAGATATTATGAAGACATTCGATCGTCGTCAATTTAAGTCGGCTCAAGAAGAAGTATCGAAATACTGCCATTGTCTCTCCGCACTTGGGTTTGATACATCTGAACTGGAAAGGCGTATGAAACCCATATTTGACCATGCAGAAGCCATTGAAGAATTGGCATCAAGTCCGAATTTTGCTCCAGTTGTTCAGTTAATGGAGGCTGATGAAGATTTGGCATTAAGTAGAAGGAAACTTGCTTCATATAGAGCTACCAAAGATTCTCTTCTTCATGCTACCAAAAACGTCTCTTCACACTTGACAAACTAGAGGAAGATAGAAGAATTGGAAGAGAGTATATCACATTTAAAGAGCACCGAGGCGGAATTGTCACTTAGACTTGAAGTGGCCGATGATTCTTTGAAGAAACTACAACCGTCACGGAAGAAGAAGCGCAACGGGATGTCGTCAATGCGGAAAGAAGCGGCTAGACCGAAGTTTATAATGTTTCTAAGGAATCCACTGGTCTTCGAGAATTAATAGAGTTGTTTGAGGAGCGTCGTCAAATATTTGAGATTTGACTTCTTCTTTTCTTCTCTTTTTTTTGCTTTTCTCTAGTAAGAAACAATATTATGTAGTCCCAGCAATTTGAAATTTTGAATGCTTTAGATTATGCTTTAATCTCCTCTATTTTGTTGTGTGATGTTTGTGATGATAATTATGGTGTGGGTTTGTCTGTTCATTTTGTTTTAATAAACAACTAAAACTCTCGTGCATAGCCATCAAAGTTTTCTTGCACTGTAGATTATCGAAGTCCCAACATAGAAACTCAAGTCCGCCAGTGGCCCATATTATCTAAAAAGTTTAGACAATATGTCCTCCACTCTTTTTTCTTCTTCTCTTTTTTTTTTTTTTTTTTTTCTTTTTTTTTTGTTTGCTTTTTTTTATCTCATCCGAACAATATATTCCAATGAGAGTAAAGTAGGCAAAGTTATATTTCCCAAAAAGAGAACGGACATATGCCTTCAAGATGAAGAAAGGTTGATTGCCCCCGAACGTTTTCTGTGACAATTGAGTGATAGAACATTCTCCGTTATATCACCAAATGGAAAAGAGAATGAGCTGATATCTTTAGAAAGACGAAGGATTGAACGCCCTTGAAGAATAGTCAAGATATGCATTTGGGAGGAAGAAGACCACGATCATCAGCAAGAATCGTCTTGCCCCCTGATAATTTGACCAGTATAACGTCCTTTGTGGTGATGCCAACTCATTTTGATCTCCACCGAGGTAGAGGATATGGTGTTATTAGAAGTCATTGCTCATCTTAGCGGCGAATAGCCAAGATATGATGTTAAGAGGGAGAAGACCATGATTCTCAGTCAGAATAATCCTGCCCCCTGATGACTTGAGTGGCAGACAATGATCAGCTCATTCTCCGGAAAATTGAAACTCCTTGCTTCGATGTGGTGTTGTTGGAAACCATTGCTCCTCTTAGCAACGAATAGCCCCGATACGATGTTGATAGGGAGAAGACCACGACTGTCAGTCAGAATAATCCTGCCCCCTGATGACTTGATTGGCAGACCAGGACATGATGTTAGCCAAAACGTCCTTCATGGTGATGCCAACTCATTTTGATCCCCACCGAGGTAGAAGAACCAATATTGTCGGATTTACATTGCTCCGCTTGGATGAAGTCATATTCATCGGTCACATGTTTATTCATAAGTCTCTTATCAGCATTGTTGGATTTGGTCTCAAAGATGGAAGGAGAAGCCATGTCCCACCGGGCGTGCCATTTTGTCTGCCACCACGAATGACGTACCTCGCACGGTGAAATTTATCTTGAATTTTCGTGGGGTAGTATTCATGATTGATTAATATTTATGTATATATAGTTATCGGGTATTGCGGATCCATGGCTTCCAATAAACGCAAGCATCTATTGTTAATTACCCCTATAGAATGTTAGGGTACCCTCGATTAAGAGACCAAATATAAGTGCTGATATTAAAAGAGACAAAACGGACAAATAAAATTTTATTAATATGATTTGCCGTTTACATGGCTTAAGCAGGGGCATACCCCCACTGTACATTTATAAAAGTAGGATAGTCAGTTTAGCGACTTGATGGTCGATAGGGATCAAATTACTCAGTTTAACGACATGGCGGTCAAAAGCAGTTTGGGTTGCTCAGTTTAATGACATGGCGGTCGGGTTTGATTTTGTTGCTCAGTTTAGTGACATGGCGGTCGGGTTTGAATTTGATGCTCAGTTTAGTGACATGGCGGTCGGGTTTGATTTTGATGCTCAGTTTAATGACATGGCGGTCGGGTTTGATTTTGGTGCTCAGTTTAATGACATGACGGTCGGGTTTGATTTTGGTGCTCAGTTTAATGACATGGCGGTCGGGTTTGATTTTGTTGCTCAGTTTGGTGACATGGCGGTCGGGTTTGAATTTTGGTGCTCAGTTTAGTGACATGGCGGTCGGGTTTGATTTTTGGTGCTCAGTTTGGTGACATGGCGGTCGGGTTTGAATTTGGTTTTGAGTTTAGTTTAACGACGTTTCGGTCATTTGGCTGAGATGTTTATGAAAATTGGATTTAAGTTTAGTTTAACGACGTTTCGGTCGATAGTGAAATTTGGGTTTAGGTTTAACGACGTTTGGTCATTTGAATTTGGGTTTAGGTTTAGTTTAACGACGTTACCGGGTTGGATTAGGTTTAGTTTAACGACGTTACGGTCGGCAGTGGATTTAAGTTTAGTTTAACGATGTTACGGTCGAAATTGGGTTTGGATTTAGTTTAGCGACATTTCGGTCGGGGTTGGGTTTTAGGTTTTATTTGTAGACTTTGGGATTTGGTTCATGAGATTGGGTGAACTCTAAGTATATGTATTAGAGTTTGATCGGGTATGAAGCACATTGGATTTAGTTTAACGACATTTCTCGGAATTGGGATGTTCATAAAAGTTGGATTTGAGTTTAGTTTAGCGACGTTTCGGTCGGAGTTGGATTTCAGTTGATAGGTTTATGGTTCGTGGACTTGGTGTATGGGTTGGTCCATGGTTTTGGTTCATATTTCATGGACTCGGTGTATGGGTTGGTCCATGGTTTTGGTTCATATTTTATGGACTTGGTGTATGGATTGGTCCATGATTTTGGTTCATATTTCATGGACTTGGTGTACAAATTTATGGTTCATGGTTCATGGACCGGGTGTACAGATTTATGGTTCATGGTTCATGGACCTGGTGTACAGATTTATAGTTCATGGTTCATGGACCGGGTGTATAGATTTATGGTTCATGGTTCATGGACCGGGTGTACAGGTTTATGGTTCATGGTTCATGGACCGGGTGTACAGGTTTATGGTTCATGGGTTTAATTTCGAGGTGGGCTTTGATATTGGGCCTCTTTGGGTAAATGGATTTTGGATTAAATGGATTTTGGGTTAAATGGGTATTGGGTTAAATGGGTATTGGGTCAAATTGGGTATTGAATATATGGGTTATTGGGTTAAATGGTATTGATTTGGATATGTTGATGAGTTTTATATGGGTATGGGTTAAATGGGTTTTGGATTAGGCTTAACGGATATGGGTTAATGGGTTTATGGGTTTATGGGTTTAGGTTTGGTTAAATGGGTTTATGGGTTAATGGGTTAATGGGTATAATGAATTTGGTATGGGTTTAGGTTTATGAATTTTGGTATGTGGGTTTAGGTATATGGGTTAAATGGGTTAATGAGTTCGATATGGGTTAAATGAGTATGGGTTCATGGGTTTGAATCAAGTTTGATTTTCAAAAGTGAATGAAATTCCAAACGCTTTAAAATTTCATGTAGCTTTAAATCTAATTTTAGTTCCATAATTTAAATTTAAAATGTAGGGCACTTAATTTGATTTAATTTGATAAATCAAAGAGTTCAACGTTCTATTTTGAACGGCATTCCGTCGAGCGGTTTGATCGGCATTCCGTCGAGCGGTTCGATCGGCATTCCGTCAAGCAGTTTTGTTGACATTCCGTCGAGCGGTTTTGTTGAAATTCCATCGAGCGGTTTTATTAATAATCCGTCGAGCGGATTTATTAAAATTCCGTCGAGCGGTTTGTTGACATTTCGTCGAGCGGATTTATTAAAATTCCGTCGAGCGGTTTTATTAATAATCCGTCGAGCGGTTTTATTAATATTCCGTCGAGCGGTTTGTTGATATTCCGTCGAGCGGATTTATTAAAATTCCGTCGAGCGGTTTTATTAATAATCCGTCAATCCGTCGAGCGGTTGGCTAACATTCCGTCGAGCACATGGCTTAAGCATTCCGTCGAGCACATGGCGTGCACATCGACGGCATGATTTTTAGAGAGGAGCACCGCTCCCTCTCTTTCAATCTCGCCGTCGACATCTCTCTTGGGCATTCCGTCAGCGGTGGCGTGCACATCGACGGCATGATTTTTAGAGAGGAGCACCGCTACCTCTCTTTCAATCTCGCCGTCGACATCTCTCTTGGGCCTTCCGTCAGCGGTGGCGTGCACATCGACGGCATGATTTTTTAGAGAGGAGCACCGCTCCCTCTCTTTCAATCTCGCCGTCGACGTCTCTCTTGGGCTTTCCGTCGAGTAGGTAGCGTACGTCTCGCCTCCGATACAGCAGCAGAGAACTTTGTGACGACGGAGCTCCGCGGATTGAAGAAGCCTCACAACAACGGGGGGGTGCAAGTTGAGGTCCGCGACGTGAGCAGAGCCCGGTGATGACGGGGCTGCATGAGATGCTCGGCGACGACGGAGCTGCTGCAAGATGGCTCGGCTAATTAAGGGTGGCGTTGCGCTGCTTTGAACGACACGGTCTTCGCTTCACAACGAACTCGACGGAGACCGGCCGAGGGGTTCAGCGAGGAGCTCGGATGGCGGCTTCCTGCACGGTGTCCGAGGGCAACCGAGGGCACGGCTTGTCCGTCAAGGCGCAGCCAAGGGTGCGGCGAGGGCGGCGCGGGCACGGCTCGATGAAGGTGCGCCGCGGGCATGGCTCGAGTTCGGCGAGGGCGCCAAGGTGCGCCGCGGGCATGGGGGCTCGATCATCAAGGCGGAGCTCGCGGGGCTCATGGGCGGCGAGCTTCAGGCGGAGTGGGCTTCGGAGCGGCGGCGGGCTCCAGAGCGGCACGGACTTCAAGGATGCCGAACTTCAAGGCGGCGCGAGCTTCTAGGCGGCGTGGGCTCCAGAGTCCGGTCAAGGGCAGCGAGCTTCTGGACAGGGGCGAGCTTCGGCGGCGCCTCGGGCTCGACGGAGAAGAAGGAGCTCGCGGCGGCGCTGTAACGAAGTGAATTCTCGAAATCCGAGAGTTGCACCACGTTTAGAATCGACTGATTGTCGATTGGATGGACTTCGAAAAGTTCGAAGTTGATCCGAAGGCAAAAAGTGCACCGGAGTTGCTCCCGGTGAAGTTCGGAAGCCTTTGGGCGTTTTTGTGCGCGTAGGCGCGAAGACGGAACCCGAAAAGCTACGTCGGGTCGCGAGCCAAATCCGACATGAGCGTGGATGAAAAGATGATGAAAACGTGTTCGAAAACATGTGTGGAAAGTCTCGGTGCGATTTGAAAAGAATCGGACGCAAGACGAGCGAAAACGGAGACGAAACGACGAAAAGCTGAAAATTTGGCTAAGTCCTGGAGTAGGTGATGGTCCACTGGGAGGACCGGTCCCCGAAAAGGAGACCGGTCTCGGAAGGTCGTCCCGCGAGAGCGAGCTCTCGGGGACCGGTCTCTTAAGGGGAGACCGGTCCCCACCGCAGTGGGGCAAGGCCCTCTGGGACCGGTCCTGGGTTTGGGAGACCGGTCCCTGAGCCCGAAAAATGCCCAGTTTGGGCAGTTTGCAAAGTTGAGGGGCCTCCTTGCATCTTGTTACAATTGAGGGTTAAAGAGGGATTTTCCCTTACTCTTTCCCTCATTTCCTCTCACACACACACACATCTCTCTCCCTCTCTCTCTCTAGAAAGAAGAAGAAGCAGAAGGAGAAGGAGGAGGAGGAGAAGAAGTAGAAGAAGAAGGAGAAGACAAAGGAGAGGAGCTTCATCATCTTCTCCATCTCTTCTTCCTCTCCATTGGAGCAAGCTCAAGGTAGGCCTCAAACCCTCTAATGGTGGTTTCTAGGGTTTTGGGTTTTGAGCTTTTGGGAGTGGTTAGATGGAACCTATGGGTGCTAAGAAGCACTAAATGCATGCTTCTAGGGTTTCTAGTGCATGATCTCCATGTGTGAAGCCCTAGAGCATCAAAAATGGGGTTTTACTAGATGTAGGGTTTTGATCTCTTTTGATCATTGGTAAACCTAATTAATAGGTGTTTGAACGCGTTGGCGGCGACCGTTTTGTGATCCGTCAAGTCTAAGTAAAGATATCGCCAAGTGAGGTGCGTCGCTACTTCGACGTTGCTCAAGTGCTAAGCGGCGACAAGCGAACGTGAGAACAAGACTTTCCACCGTGTTGCTACGTCAAAAGGTGGGTGGTGTCCATCCCGAAGTCGCCGGGCTACTCATTATGTCCAAGTGTAGAATAATGAACAACCTTGCATATTGTGCACAAAGTGTGAATTGGGTGCTAGTTGGAAGGTCTAATTAATATGTTGATTAACCTAGCTTACTTTATGCTTTCAACTTAGTATGCATGAGAATTAGGTGCAGTGTGAGATGAGAGCTACTAGTATGTGATATAGCAGAGTGGTTTGAATATGGACGAGTGGCACCTAGTAAACATGAATGAGTGGCATTAATTAGAGTGAACACTATAGAGTCGAAAACAAGTGTGATGACATCCCTATTAGCTAGGGTATCCTCCGGGGGCGAGGATTGGACCGTGCTCGCGTTGTCTGTTTTCTCCTCGTGGTGGTCGCTCCACACGAGACGTGCACTCCGGAGTACTAGGCACAGGCTATGGTAGTAGCGGCTTGACCGTGCAGACTAGCTATCCACGAGACGGCCTCGGGCGAGTTGAGCAGTTTAGACTCCTCGTCGTCGAGGCAAGGGACGCGAGAGTGTGGCAAGCCCTTGGGCAAGCCAAGTGGATTGGGTATCCAAGGGAATTATGAACTCATTGAGCATAATAGAGTAATAGTTACCTTTTACTATGAGTTTCATGCATAGAATTGATTTGAGGCATAGTAGATTTATGCATTTACTTTTACGTATCTTTACCGCTTTCGTATATTTTCATATCTATCTACTGTCTACTCTTTGCCTCCTTGGACCTAGTGGGGAGACCGGCGGAGTCGGAGGCCGAACCCACTGGGAACTATGGAAGATAGTTCTCACCCCACTCTATTTCAGGTCCTAGTGCGTCTACGCCGGGTGAGGATCGCGGCAAGGGCTTGGCGCCCTAGTGGTATTACTAGTTTACCTTTCCTAATGCACTAGAGTACCTCGCTTTTACCTTTTGAGAGTAGATATTTGTATAGGTGGTGAGGTTTTGTTGTATGTACGCCACTTGTGTATTATGAGGGTTCAATGTAATACAAACTTGTGAATGAATGTAATAGATAAGTTATCTCTCTTTTCACTTGTTGCCTTCTCGTGAAGCTCGCTCTCGTGCGATTGGCACCGGTTGTGCCCTCTTTGTTATCGATTGTGTATGTTGTTTCAAGTTTGTTCTGGGCACTTGTTGTACACAACCTAGTTGCAAGCCTTAGGCGGACAGGGGAGGTGCTGTCCGTCTGGCGTCTGTTCGACGCGCCCGAACCGGACCAAATTGGTAGCGGGTCTCGGGGTGTGACAGATATTTATGGTATCAGAGCTAGTGAGAGCAAGCAAAAAGAGAGAGTATAGGACTGACCTAGGAGACCTTAGGACGGTAAACCTTAAGGTATAGGTGCGTGAGTGCGACGTGAACCTATGACGGTGGCGTAAGTTATGGATTAGGTCGAAGTTGAATCTCTAGTAGTTACTAGAGATGGACTCAAGTGATACTAGTTTGCGACTCAGGAAGTAGTGTTGGCGGCCGACAACACCACACCAAGGGTCAAGGGCTAGTACGCTTAGAAGCTTTCGCCCGATTTAAGTGGTTAAGTCGTTGAGTCTCGTAATTGCGACGACGTTATGAAAGGTTAAGTTATTAACCGAATGTTTGCGTTTCAGGATCTATGGCACCTAGAGGACGCCCCGAAAGAACTACGCGCACCGCCTCCGAGGTGCCGGAGTTGGTCGCGCCTCCCGAGGCGCCGGAGCGCGGCGCCACGGTGGCGCCGGCGGCCGGGCCTAGCGAGGTGCGGCGATTGCGGGCCCGAGATGACCGCATTGACGAGTCGCTTCGATCGGCTCCGGGGAGGCGATGGAGCGACAAGTGGGCTGCGGCGGCGGCCGCGGCGGCAAATCGGCTGCGATCCACCGCGCGCTTCGCACGCCCCTAATGCTGCCGAGGGCGAGGGTACAGCGGCGGTTCCGGTGGTGGCGCAACCCCCACCGGTGGTTATTCCTCCCGCGCTGTCAAGTGCATCTACACCTGATGCGGCGGTTGGAGAAGCGGAACGAGAGCGAGGTTACACCGCTCTCACGAGGTTCATGAAGCTTCGCCCTCCTACCTTCGACGGTGAAGTGGTTGACCCGTAAGTGGTGGAGACGTGGCTACTCACCATGGAGTCCTTGTTCGAGAACATGTATGCGGAAGAGCGGGACAAGGTGCACTTGGCCACTTCCTGTTTCGACAAGCAGGCCGGAGTGAGGTGGAGGCAGGTGAGGCAGAATCGATCCCCAGATCTTCCTCCGATCACTTGGGAGGAGTTACGAGGGTTGATGGTTGCGGAGTACTTCCCGGATAGTGAGAAGCGAAGAATGCGGGAAGACTTCAGGAGATTGAAGCAAGGAAACCGCACTGTTCGGGAGTATGAGCGGGAGTTCACACATCTCCTGAGTTGTGTCCCGGAAGTAGCCAGGACGGAGCAAGAGCGGGCGGAGTGCTTTGTGCGGGGACTTCGGCCTGGGGTGTTCCGTTCGTGCATTCCTTCAAGTTCCAAACTTTTGTCGAAGTGCTAGACCGCGCCCGTGGATTGAGCACGGAACGCTTGCGAGCGAGAGGATCGCGAGACGTTCGAGAAAGACAAGGGAAGGAAGCGACCAAGCGGTGGTTCGGCGGGGCAATCTAGTTCTAAGCGGCCCCGAAGTATGCCAAGGCGAAGTCGTGGACGCGTGGACCGCGGCGATGCCTATTCTGCGGCGGTGACCACCGGCCTATGGTCTGCGACGGCGCCACGAAGTGCTTCGGATGTGGGCGGGCGGGGCATGTTATACGTGATTGCCCCCGAGAGAGGAGCCTCCCCGTCCCGTCGTTGCATCGGCTCCGGCCATTCCGGCTCGATATGGAGCTCCCTCGCGCGACATCGTAGGCGGGCAATGGTGCCGCGTCCACCTGAAGTAGCACGGTCAGCTCCGAGCGGACGGGTATTCGCCGCTCAAGTCGAAGAACCTCCGGAAGCCGAGGAGCGCAATGTGGTAGCAGGTATAATTTTAATAAATGGCATTCGCGCTAGAGCTATGTTCGACACCGGCGCTACTCACTCGTTTCTTAGTCGCATTTTTGCCGACATGCATGGGATAGAGTATCAATTTAGCGATAGTACCTGGAAGGTGTCGGGTCCAGGACGCGATTTTATTATTCGCAAGGAGTGTTTGTCCTGTCCAGTGCAGATCGAAAACTTGATAATGCCGTTCCGCATGATAGTGATTAAGAGGTTGAAGGTGTATGATGTAATCTTGGCCATGGACTGGCTTTCGAAGTATTATGTGTCCATCGATTGCAAGAGCAAGGTGGTTACATTTCGGGAGCCGGGTCAAGAGGAGTTCAAGTATAAGGCTTGTCATAGCTCGTGCTTCGCCGCCACAGTGTCGGCGACGAGAGCTAGGAAGTTGGTCCGCAACGGTTGCGCGGCTTATTTGGCGACCGTTGTAGAAGTGGACCGAGTGGCCCCGGCACTCGAAGAACTGCCCGTAGTGAAGGAATTCCCGAGATGTTTTCCTGCGTGCCGGGTATGCCTCGGACGGGGAGATCGAGTTCGTGATAGACTTGATTCCCGGACCGCGCCGATCTCTAAGGCCCCGTACCGTATGGCACCGCCGAATTGAGGGAGTTAAGAGATCAATTACGGGACCGCTTGATAAGGGGTTCGTTAAGCCGAGTGTATCCCCGTGGGGAGCCCGGTCTGTTTGTGCGCAAGAAGGATGGATCCTTTCGACTGCGTCGACTATCGCGAGTTGAACAAGGTGACTATCAAGAATAGATACCCGTTGCCCCGAATTGACGACTTGTTTGATCAGCTACAGGGGTCACGTGTGTACTCTAAGATAGACCTTCAGTCCGGCTACCACCAGTTAAAGATTAAGCCGGAAGACGTACAGAAGACCGCATTTCGTACGCGATACGGTCATTCTGAATTCACGGTCATGCCGTTTGGGCTTACCAATGCCCCGGCAGCATTCATGGACCTAATGAACCGTGTCTTCAGGGCGTATTTGGACCGATTTGTCGTGGTCTTCATAGACGACATCTTGGTCTATTCGCGCAATGATGACGAGCACGCGGAGCATTTGCGTATCGTGCTTCAAATCCTTCGGGAGGAGAAGCTATACGCGAAGTTAAAGAAGTGTGACTTCTGGCTCCGTGAGGTCGCTTTTCTAGGCCACGTGATTTCCGAGGGTGGTGTTTCTGTTGACCCGAGGAAAGTGGAAGCGATAAAGGATTGGCCGCGCCCGACCAATGTGACGGAAGTCCGTAGCTTCGTCGGTCTAGCGGGCTATTATCGGCGGTTTGTGGAAGGATTCTCGAAGATTGTAATCCCACTTACTCGCCTGACGCAAAAATGCACCAGGTTTGTTTGGAGTGACGATTGTGAGCGAAGCTTTCAGTAGCTAAAGGAGAGATTGACGTCGACTCCAATAATCGCCCTACCTGCAAGGCGAAGATTATGTAGTTTATAGCGATGCATCCTATCCGGGTTTGGGGTGTGTCTTGATGCAAGGTGGGAAGGTGATTGCTTATGCGTCCCGCCGATTGAAGAGTCACGAGGAAAATTACCCATTCATGACTTAGAGCTAGCGGCGGTGATCTTTGCACCGAAGTCGTGGAGGCACTATTTGTATGGTGCATTTGTGAGATCTACACCGACCACAAAAGCTTGAAGTATTTGTTTACCTGAAGGAGCTGAACATGCGTCGGCGCGGTGGTTAGAATTGTTGAAAGATTATGATGTTGACATTCTATACCACCCGGGAAGGCGAATGTAGTCGCCGACGCACCGAGTAGGAAGTCGGCGGAGAATCTAGCACTATGGGTTACCAAGCAAGAGACCCTGTGGAAGGAAATGGGGCGAATGGACTTGGAGGTTGTAGCCCCAGAAGTTCCGTCAAGGTTGATGATGCTTGTTGTACAACCGACCTTGCCGGAAAGGATCAAGGAGTTGCAATCCGCGGACCCGAATCTCCAGAAGATACGGCGTGACATTGAAGAGGGTCGCGGCGGAGAATTTGGTGTCGATACTAGTGGTGCACTTCGGTTTCGAAACCGATGGTGTGTACCCGAGAACGAGGAGCTTCGCAAATTGATCTTGCAGGAAGCACATTGGTCACCCTATAATGATCACCCCGATGGCACCAAGACTTACCAAGAATTGAAGACACTTTATTGGTGGCCGGAATGAAGGCGGATGTGGGCGCTTCGTGGCGAGGTGTTTGACACCCGGCGGGTGAAAGCGAGCATCGATTTCCGGCGGGAAAGCTCCAAAGCCTACCTATTCCCGAATGGAAGTGGGAGGATATCTCGATGGATTTCATTGTCGGCTTACCTCGTTCGACGGCGGCCACGACGCAGTCTGGGGTAATTGTGGATCGCTTTGACTAAATCGGCGCAGCTTCTTGCCGATCCACATTACTTGGGAGGCGACAAGTGGCGCAGTATACCTTGACGAAGTGGTGAGATTACACGGGTGCCGAAATCTATTGTATCGCATCGAGACCCCGATTTACCTCGCACTTCGGAAGAACCCGCAAGAGGCATTGGGCACACGACTCGACTACAGCACCGCATTCCATCCTCGGTCAGACGGTCAGACAGAGAGAACCATACAGACAGTGGAGGATATGCTGCGGGCGTGTGTCATCGATTATAAGGGCAATTGGTGCAAATATTTGCCGATGGCCGACCCGCCTATAATAATAGTTATCACGCCAGTGTGAAGATGGCACCCTTTGAGGCTCTATATGGGCGAAAATGCCGATCTCCCATCTATTGGAGTGAAGTGGGTGAACGCACGGAGTTCGGCCCGGATATCTTGCGAGAAGCAGAAGAGAAAGTGCATCTTGCCCGTAAAAGGTTGCTCACGGCGCAATCGCGGCAGAAAAGTTACTCCAATAGGCGCCGTCGAGATCTGGAGTTCACCGTGGGCGATCGTGTCTTCTTAAAGGTATCGCCCATGAAAGGTGTGAAGAGGTTCGGGGTGCGGGGAAAGCTAAGTCCCCGATTTATTGGCCCGTATGAGGTACTTGAGAGGATTGGAACGGTAGCTTACCGACTTGCGCTACCTCCGAATCTAGCGGACGTGCATAACGTATTCCACGTTTCTAACCTCCGCAAGTATGTTCACGACCCCGAGCATACCATGTCGTATGAACCCCCGGAACTCCATAAGGATTTAAGCTATGAAGAGTTTCCGACTATGATCTTGGCCCGGGAAGTGCGCAAATTGAGAAACCGCGAGATTTCCTACGTCAAGATCCGATGGAGCAATCATAGCGATCGCGAAGCTACGTGGGAGCTCGAGGACGAGATGAGAAAGAACCATCCTCACCTATTCGAAAGTTGAATAAGGTATGGGCTTTGAGTATGTAGGCACTTAGCTAAGTTGAGTTCGTTTCGCGGACGAAACTCTTTTAAGGTGGAGAGAATGTAACGAAGTGAATTCTCGAAATCCGAGAGTTGCACCACGTTTAGAATCGACTGATTGTCGATTGGATGGACTTCGAAAAGTTCGAAGTTGTTCCGAAGGCAAAGTGCACCGGAGTTGCTCCGGTGAAGTTCGGAAGCCTTTGGGCGTTTTTGTGCGCGTAGGCGCGAAGACGGAACCCGAAAAGCTACGTCGGGTCGCGAGCTAAATCCGACATTAGCGTGGATGAAAAGATGATGAAAACGTGTTCGAAAACATGTTTGGAAAGTCTCGGTGCGATTTGAAAAGAATCGGACGCAAGACGAGCGAAAACGGAGAAGAAACGACGAAAAGCTGAAAATTTGGCTAAGTCCTGGAGTAGGCTGATGGTCCCTGGGAGGACCGGTCCCTGAAAAGGGAGACCGGTCTCGGAAGGCTGTCCCGCGAGAGCAGGCTCTCTGGGACCGGTCTCTTAAGGGGGAGACCGGTCCCCAGCTGCGCAGAGTGGAGCAAGGCTCTCTGGGACCGGTCCTGGGTTTGGGAGACCGATCCCTGAGCCCGAAAAATGCCCAGTTTGGGCAGTTTGCAAAGTTGAGGGGCCTCCTTGCATCTTGTTACAATTGAGGGTTAAAGAGGGATTTTCCCTTACTCTTTCCCTCATTTCCTCTCACACACACACACATCTCTCTCCCTCTCTCTCTCTCTAGAAAGAAGAAGAAGCAGAAGGAGAAGGAGGAGGAGGAGAAGAAGTAGAAGAAGAAGGAGAAGACAAAGGAGAGGAGCTTCATCATCTTCTCCATCTCTTCTTCCTCTCCATTGGAGCAAGCTCAAGGTAGGCCTCAAACCCTCTAATGGTGGTTTCTAGGGTTTTGGGTTTTGAGCTTTTGGGAGTGGTTAGATGGAACCTATGGGTGCTAAGAAGCACTAAATGCATGCTTCTAGGGTTTCTAGTGCATGATCTCCATGTGTGAAGCCCTAGAGCATCAAAAATGGGGTTTTACTAGATGTAGGGTTTTGATCTCTTTTGATCATTGGTAAACCTAATTAATAGGTGTTTGAACGCGTTGGCGGCGACCGTTTTGTGATCCGTCAAGTCTAAGTAAAGATATCGCCAAGTGAGGTGCGTCGCTACTTCGACGTTGCTCAAGTGCTAAGCGGCGACAAGCGAACGTGAGAACAAGACTTTCCACCGTGTTGCTACGTCAAAAGGTGGGTGGTGTCCATCCCGAAGTCGCCGGGCTACTCCTTATGTCCAAGTGTAGAATAATGAACAACCTTGCATATTGTGCACAAAGTGTGAATTGGGTGCTAGTTGGAAGGTCTAATTAATATGTTGATTAACCTAGCTTACTTTATGCTTTCAACTTAGTATGCATGAGAATTAGGTGCAGTGTGAGATGAGAGCTACTAGTATGTGATATAGCAGAGTGGTTTGAATATGGACGAGTGGCACCTAGTAAACATGAATGAGTGGCATTAATTAGAGTGAACACTATAGAGTCGAAAACAAGTGTGATGACATCCCTATTAGCTAGGGTATCCTCCGTGGGCGAGGATTGGACCGTGCTCGCGTTGTCTGTTTTATCCTCGTGGTGGTCGCTCCACACGAGACGTGCACTCCGGAGTACTAGGCACAGGCTATGGTAGTAGCGGCTTGACCGGCAGCAGCTAGCTATCCACAGACGGCCTCGGGCGAGTTGAGCAGTTTAGACTCCTCGTCGTCGAGGCAAGGGACGCGAGTGTGGCAAGCCCTTGGGCAAGCCAAGTGGATTGGGTATCCAAGGGAATTATGAACTCATTGAGCATAATAGAGTAATAGTTACCTTTTACTATGAGTTTCATGCATATAATTGATTTGAGGCATAGTAGATTTATGCATTTACTTTTACGATCTTTACCGCTTTCGGATATTTTCATATCTATCTCTGTCTACTCTTTGCCTCCTTGGACCTAGTGGGGAGACCGGCGGAGTCGGAGGCCGAACCAGGAACTATGGAAGATAGTTCTCACCCCACTCTATTTCAGGTCCTAGTGCGTCTACGCCGGGTGAGGATCGCGGCAAGGGCTTGGCGCCCTAGTGGTATTACTAGTTTACCTTTCCTAATGCACTAGAGTACCTCGCTTTTACCTTTTGAGAGTAGATATTTGTATAGGTGGTGAGGTTTTGTTGTATGTACGCCACTTGTGTATTATGAGGGTTCAATGTAATACAAACTTGTGAATGAATGTAATAGATAAGTTATCTCTCTTTTTCACTTGTTGACTACTCGTGACGCTTGCTCTCGTGCGATTGGCACTGGTTGTGCCCTCTTTGTTATCGATTGTGTATGTTGTTTCAAGTTTGTTCTGGGCACTTGTTGTACACAATCTTGTTGCTAGCCTTAGGCGGACGGGGGAAAGGTCTTTGTCCGTTTGGCGTACGTTCGCGCGCCGGCGGACCAAATTGGTAGCGGGTCTCGGGGCGTGACAGGCGCCTCGGGCTCGACGGAGAAGCAGGAGCTCGCGGCGGCGCCTCAGGCTCGACGGAGAAGAAGGAGCTCGCAGCGGCGCCTCGGGCTCGACGGAGAAGAAGGAGCTCGCGGCGGCGCCTCGGACTTGACGAAGAAGAGGAAGCTCGCGGGCGGCGGGCTTCAAGGGAGAGGCGGCGGCGGGCTTCGGCGGCGCCTCGGGCTCGATGAAGAAGAGGAGCTCGCGGACGGCGGGCTTCGAGGAGAGGCGGCGGCGGGCTTCGGCGGCGCTCTTCAAGGCGGAGCGCGCGGTGCGGCGCCTCGGTGGTGCGAGTGCGATCGGCGGTGCGTTAACATCGACGGTGCGACATCAACGGCGGCCAGGGGAGAACTCGAGCGATGGGGAAGGTGGCGCCGACCTCGGGTTCACCAAACACACAGAGAGAGAGAGAGAGAAAGAGAGAGAGGACTTTTTCTCTTTTTTTTTTTGAGAGAGAGGTTTTTTATTTTTAATGGGGAATTAGAGAAGGAGCTTTGATGGATGCTACATCAATGGGGGAACTAATTACCTCTTCTCTTTTCTTAACGGGAAGAAAACTAGAGAATGGGTTTTCCTTTCTTTTGAGATTCCAAAAATCGTGTTCTCTTCTTGGGATTTTTTTTTAGAAATCTCCATTCGGTTCCTCCCTTCCCTCTTTTTATCGCGCACGATGGGATGTGGGAAGTTGAGGAGGAGTGGATGACGATCATGCGAAATATGGGGAGTTAGAAAGATCGTGGGCGCGTGGGGAGTTGGGGCGATCGGGCGAAGGAAGTTGGGATAATGGGATGGTGGTTATTTGGTCGTGGGGATCAGGATTTTGGGATTTGAAATTGAGATATTTGTGAATCTCAATCTCAACTAACTCCCCATTCATAATAATATCTTATTATTATTATTATTATTATTATTATATATATATATATATATATATATATATATATATATATATGTATATATGTATTTTATATATATATATATATTTTTTACTCCAACACTAGACGAGGAAGGTGAGTACTGGAATTCAGCCTTTGGGAGCACTTGGTTTTGGTGATGACCAACTGAATAGCTTGTCGAACAAGCGCAATTCAGAGAAGGAACTCCTCGGAGAAGACTTGAAGTTGTTTTACTGGTGGGCCGGGATGTAAAAGGATGTTGGCGAGTTTGTAGCTCGTTGTCTAACTTGCCAACAAGTGATGGCTGAGCATAGAATTCCCGTAGGGAAATTGCAGAGCCTACCGATTCCAGTGTGGAAGTGAGAGAGGATCGCCATGGATTTCGTGATGGGATTGCCTCGCTCACAGGCCGGGCATGACGCTATATGGGTGATCGTGGATAGGTTGACGAAATCGGCACATTTCATGCCTATCCATACTACTTGGACTGGAGAGAGACTCGCACAGGTATATTGGATGAGATTGTGCGATTACACGGAGTACCTACATCGATCGTATCGGACAGGGACACCCGTTTTGTGTCCCCCTTTTGGAGGAGTCTGCGGGACGCCTTAGGTACTCGGCGGACTTCGACCTTGCTTTCCACCCTACGAGTGACGGGCGGTCGAGTGTACTATCTGAGACACTCGAGGATATGCTTCGAGCTGCGTGATCGACTTCCAGGGAGGATGGTCGCAGCATCTACCGATGACTGAGTTTGCTTATAACAATAGTTATCAAGCGAGCATCAAGATGGCGCCATTTGAAGCACTCTATGGACGGAAATGTAGATCACCACTTCATTGGAGTGAAGTTGGTGAGAGTTTGGCTTTAGGCCCAGTTGTGCTCTAGGAAGCAAAGGACAAGGTTCGTATTGCTAGGGAGCGGTTGTTGACAGCCCAGAGTAGGCAGAGGAGCTACGCTGACAGGCGTCGACGAGACTTGGAGTTTCAGATTGGAGATCATGTCTTTTTGAAAGTCTCGCCGACCAGAGGAGTCAAGAGATTTGGTGTTCGGGGTAAGATGAGCCCCCGTTTTATTGGACCGTATGAGATTTTGGAGCATGTGGGCCCAGTAGCGTATAGACTTGCTCTACAGCCGAACCTATCGGGCGTACACAACGTGTTCCATGTATCGGTCCTTCTGAAGTATATACATGATCCAGCTCATGTTTTGGATGCTACACCATCGGAGCTGAGGGACGATTTGAGCTTCGAGGGCAACCGTGAAGATCTTGGCTCGCGAGGTGAAGAAGTTGAGGAAGGAGCTTTCTTATGTGAAGGTCCTTTGGAGCAACCACGAGGAGCGAGAGGCCACGTGGGAGCTAGTGAGTGCGCTTCGAGAGCGCTACCCCCATCTCTTTCAGATGGAGTCATGAGGTATGACTTTAATATCGAGTTTTGCGGACGAAACCCTTTTTAGGAGGGGTGAATGTGACGCACTGAACTTTTGCAAATTGCAAGGTTCGAGTGTTAGATGTGAGATCTGAGCTTTTCCAGATTTTCTGGAGGGTCGTTGACTGTGTTCCGACCCATGGCACGAGTACCGAGGTTAGTGGATGATTTCCAAGCACTAAAGTCCAAAAAGCTGGATTTTAGGTTGCTCTCGGGTTGAAATTTTATGCCTTTGTACCGGTACAAATTGGTGTCTATACCAGTACAAAATGATGGCTATACCGGTACAAACCGAGATTTATACCGGTATAGATGAGCGGCTGGACAAACCCGAGGCTCGGGTTTGCTGTTTCGCAGGGTTTATACCGGTACAAACTGGATTTGTACCGGTACAAGCTGGCAGTTTTTGAAAATCCGAAACTGCAGGGACTGTTTGGCATTTTGTTGCTTCTTATAACAGCACCCACGACCCCTTAGGGTTCTTTTGTGCTGGGATCACTGAGGAAAAGAGGTAAGGAGCCCTCTCTACTTCTCTCTTGGTTTCTAGGGCTTTGGGTTGGTTTTTAAAGAGATTAATCACTCTCTTTTCTCATTTTTGCTTCTTGGTGCATTTTCCACCATGGGTGAAGCTTGGAGCTTGGATTTGAAGCTTGAGGGAGGATGGATCTTCAAGCTTTGAGGGTTTTGCAACCTAGGGCTTTTAGAGTCCAATTGATTGGTTTAGAACCTTGATTTAGGTTGCTTTGGAAGGGATTTACACTCCATTTGAGGATTGGAGAAGGATTCTTACACTAAGGTGAGTTTTTCCTTATTCTTTGTATAGAAGTTTAAAGATTGAACACATGGTTCATCTTTAGAGGTTGTAACTCCTAGGATTTACTTTGTAGGGTACTAGGAGTAGGAATCGAAGCTTCGTTAGCGGTTCGGAGCGACGCTTGGAGCGACGGTGGGTTTGGCCTCACCTAGCACAATGAGAAATTCTCATTGGAGCTTATATGCTTACGGTTAATTGGGAAATCATGTGTTTTCATGTTTCATATATTATTTGTGAATTTTAGAATGCTTAAGATACATATGTTATGTATAGTGCAATTTTCCTCTATATAGTAGAGATGCATGCTTGTGAGAGCTGAGTGGTGGTAGCATTCTATTTGAGAACTTGAACTAAATTGTTATAGTTAGTTTGACATGTGTTTGAGAACATAGAACTATGCATGACATAGGAGAAAAGCCCTTGTCATTAAGCGGCATTGGCTCGGCATCAAAAGTGTAGAATAGTGAGCTAATGTCATCAAGCGGCATTAGGCTCGTGAATGAACTTGACATAGAGAATCTAGTGTCATGAGAACAATTGAACTAGACCTTAGGGATACTAGTTACTATTTCCATGTGAGACATGAGGTTTGGACTTGAGACTTGACTATACTTGTTGCCATTTGTGCTCTTTCGCACATGCTTGTGAGGGTCGCTTCCTACAAGCGGCACTCGGAGTTGGCCTTCGCGATTCGTTCGCGCGTGCGGTGTTGAGAAACCTACGGGACCGTTGGGACAGACTCATTCCTTGCGGGGGATGTTGGGCTAACACGGTACTTAGGTGGCACAAGTTGGATTACTATGGATAAATCCTAGCGAGAGAGAATTGAACTTGGACATTCAACTTTACTAAATAACAATCACTACTAGATAGGACTTAGTAGTTGGATTATGTGGACTTTACTTGGAGTTATAGTATACTTGGTAATTCTCTAATTACATGTTAGTATACTCGTTGGTTATAGTTAAAACATATCATCTTATATATGTTGGAACGAGAACTTATGACATTTAAATTTTGGGAACATGGTTATTGTAGCATCTCTTTATGCTTTAATTACAAGTTTAATTATATCGCTTACTTGCTCTCCTTTCTTTGGGCCTAGTGGTGCAATGGTGCAGGTCGATGGTACTTGCCAGGAACTATAAATTTATAGTTCTCACGCCCACTGTTTCTTTCCTTTTCGGTGCCTTCCGCGTCGGGGAGGTTAGGGATCGCGGCAAGGGTGTTGCTTCGGGTTAGCGGCACTCGGCGAGGTTGATCGATAGGTGGATACTTCTCTAGTTCTTTGCTTTTAGAGAGGTTGTGAGTTGTTCCCGTATTTCGAGAGCCCACCACTTTTTGGGACTAATGTTGTATTAACCTTATGTTCTTTTTGGTTATGTTGTTAGTCTCCTTATGTTTATAGTTTTCCTCCTCTCTACTTGTTGATAGGGCTAGCTGTATGTTGCTCTGATACCTATAGTTTTAGCCTATTGTATGTTTTAAATTCCGCTGTTTTTATGTTAGACGTCTTGTATGTGTTGGCATATGGCGGGTCTGGGCACGCTTTGGGGAAGGTCCTGCCGACCCCGGGGCGTGACAGACACCGGGCCGTCGAGTGCAGATGATGTCTAGGTGTGAGGTTTTGCGAGAGGTTATATATATATATATATATATATATATATATATATATATATATATATATATATATATATTCATTTTGCAAATTGAAAATGCAAACTTGATGTAAATGATGAACGTTGTAAAAGTTTAATAGCTAAGTATTTCTCTCTTTGTATACTTGTATCTCATACTTGTATCTCTTGCTCTTGTATGGTTAGCACTTTTCGTGCCTTGTTAGTCATGTATGAAATGATTTATTTTCTGGGAATATTCTTGTACATGACTTGTGGTTGAGCCTTGGGCGGGCAGGGGAGAGTCTTTGTCCGTCGGCGTCATTCGACGTGCCCGTGCCGACCAAATTGGCGGTCGCGGGGCGTGACACAACCACTCCTTAGTGATATTGATTAACTCCATGTCATTTCCAGCCAATAGTATATCGTCGATGTATAGAGAGAGGAACAAAATTCCATTCTCTGTCTTCTTAACATATACACAGTGGTCCTCCTCTATCATGGACATACCGATAGAGGTGATGGCTTCATGAAACCTAAAATACTACTGTCTCGACGATTGCTTGAGACCATAGATGGATCTTTTAAGACAACAAATTTTGTCTTCTTGACCTTTGTGTACAAAACCCTCAGGTTGATCCATATAGATCTACTCTACTAATTCTCCATTGAGAAAAGCTGTCTTGACATCCATTTGGAACAATTCCAAATCTAGGTGTGCCACTAAGGCTAGAATCAAACGAATAAAGACAAATCGCACAACGGGAGCAAACGTCTTGTTGTAATCTACCCCTTGCCTCTGAGTGTAGCCCTTGGCCACGAGCCGAGCCTTGTATTTATCGATTGATCCATCCGCCTTGCGCTTAATTTTTAAAATCCATTTATTTCCAATAGACTTGCGCCCAGGCGGAAGGTCAACCAATTCCCATACTTGGTCCTTGCTTATGGAGTCCATCTCATCTTTCATAGCCGCCATCCACTCACTGCACGCTGATGTCTCTAGTGCTTCTTCATAAGAAGCAGGTTCATCATTATCGAGCGGATTGCACATGAAAATATCCTCTTCGATCTCAAAATGTCGACGGGAAATATGTCCACGTTCACTTCTACGTAATTGATGGTCTGAACTGCTGACTACCAAGGGTATGCTCTCATTTAAGGGAGCACGCCCACTGGCCAGGAGGATCGCTATCACTTCCTTCGGCGACTTCGAGGAAGTGATCGATCACCCTCAATAGCGAGATGGGGTAATGTCATCCCGTAACTCATACAATCCGACGTCTTTTCGCATTTCACCAATGCTTGAAAATTCCCCTTCTAGGAATTCCACATCACGAGACTCAATCTTGGTCATACCACCATCTGGATGTTCACCATACATCACATAGCCCTTCGAATTTTCAGGGTATCTGATGAACACATGCTTGCTCGCTCTAGGGCCGAGTTTTCCGAATTTATGTGAGGGGCTGTGAACATATCCAGCTGAACCCCAAGGGCATAAGTAGTGTAAACTTGGTTTTCTACCACTCCACAACTCATAAGGCGTAGTAGGCACTGATTTGCTAAGGATTCGATTAAGGATGTAGGGCTGAGTCAAAAGTGCATCTCCCTAAAAATTTATGGAAAGTTGCGCTTGCGCCATCATCGAACGAACCATGTCTAATAGAGTACGGTTCCTTCGCTGTGCAATACCATTTTGTTGTGGAGTACCAGGAATAGTGAGCTGTCTACTAATGCCCTTTTGCTCACAATAAGTGTACTGATCAGACAAGTACTCACGACCTCAGTCAGTGCGAAACACCTTTACACTTCTTTCTATTTGATTCTCAGCCTCCGCAACGAAGCGCTTGAAGCAATCTAAAGCTTAAGATCGGCGAGAAAGCAAATACACATATCTATAACGGGAATAATCATCAATGAATGTGAGAAAATAGCACGCACCATGCCGGGCCCTCACATTTATTGGCCCACAAATGTCTGAGTGGATTAGCTCTAAAAGGATGAGAGGCACGAGTAGCCTTACCAAAAGGCTTCTACATGCCTTCCCAGCCAAACAAGGCTCGCACACAGATAGGTCAACTTAGGCGAGAGATCCAAAAAAAAAAAGGCCTTCTCGAGCCAGTCTATTCATTCTGTTTTGACCTATATGGCCTAAGCTTGCATGCCCTTTAAGAGGTTCATCACCGAGGTTAGAAGAAAAAGTAAAAGAAGAAGCAAATGCAAACGAATCATCCTCCAAATCCAATTTACAGAAACCATTAATTAATGTGCCATATCCAAATAAAGTACTATGAAAGAAAATATTAAGGCGGTTTCTATCAAAATATCTCTGCGAAATTTCCCAACTTCACCACAAGGAGCTTGATTTCGACTCTTCTGCGCTCGATTATTGTAACGCTCCTTACGCTTGGGTGCAATCCCACAGCCCTTCTCGGAGCGTGCAACAAGAGCGACAGAATGGTTCACTTCTAACCGCTCTGCCTCGAGCTCGAGATGGCGCGAGATGTCATTAAATGTTTTAATGTTCTCGCTGTGCGTCACCGGGGAGCTTCATGCAGGACCATTCGGGATCGAGCGGTGAACGAATCACTGCTAGAACCTTTGCTCATTAGTGAGCTCGTTTCCGGCGGTCTTAAGGTCCCGAATCATGGCGCTCCTCACACGAAGGTGCTCAGCCAATGAATACTTCGGGTCTTTAGTATACTGCAGAAACTTGGGATTTAAGGCACGTAGCCTGGTAGATGAAGTTTGACCAAAAGTAATCTTCAAATTGTCCCACATGTCCTTGGCAGTCATAAATCTCAAACCGTCCAATGAGGTCGTCTTGCATGGAACACAACAGAGTGTACCGAGCAGTTCGATCCTCTTTGGTACATTTGTTATAGATCTCTTTTTTCATGCTCAGAAGTTGTGCCTTCGACAGGCAGGACACTTTTGTCAGTAAGAGTTTAAAGAATCCCTTGTTCATTAAGCAGGTATTGCATTTTCCTATGCCAAATAACTCTTTCCATCTAGCTTATCACTCCTGGTGAGATCTGTTAAGGATTTTGTGTTGGCAAGTTTCGTGAATTGAGTCGGAGTCTTGAAGGATCGGAGCGGATCGAAGAACGGTGAAGAATCAAAGACTTCGAAGAAAGAGGAATTGGCTCACGATGAGAATCACGATGCCTAGGTAAGTTTTTAATTCATATTTTGGTGATTCATACTTAGTTATAGGCATTAGAATCATAAATCATTGTTTATCGGATTAGAAATTATATTGGAACTTTGTAAATTTCGAGAATTGGAAAATTTACAAAGTATACATCTATACCTGGAACTGTCTGGGGTACAACAAAAGTGGCTATACAGACGACAACTTTTCCCATTCTGTAATGGCCCTTGAAAAATAATCTTCCGTCCTTGTGGAGCCGGTAACGATTCATTCTGTACCTACGGATAGGTAGAATTCTGATTTTTCTCTAATCCGAATCTAATTGATTCTAAAGTCTATAAATAGGTTCTTAGGGTTCTCTAACTTCGTGCACTTGATCATAATACATGTTTGAGAAACCCTAGAGGCTAGGAATTCTTTCAAAACCTATTTTCTACTAGATAGCCTCTTTTAGGTCAAATCGAGACATAGTAATTCTTACTCTATATGTCGATTTGATCTACGATTCGTTTGGAGTTTTCTTCTTCGGTTTTCATCGATACTCCAACGAAGGATCACCATATTCATGATTCTATTCATGGTGGCGTCGTGGATTCGGCGTGATTGAAGACTTCGTGGATTCGGAGCGTGGCGTCGTGGATTCGGCGTATTGAAGACTTCGTGGATTCGAAGCAAGGCGTTTCGTGGATTCGGAACGTGGGCGTTCGTGGATTCGGACGTGATCGTGGACAACTCGGTGGAGTGCGCGGAGATCCATAAGAGAGTTAGAGAGGTTAAGTCGTGGAGTCGGTAATCACCTTGTAATCTTTTCTTTTAGTGGATTGTTATTCGCGTGTTGGTCCCGTGGGTTTTTTACTCCGAGTTGGAGTTTTCCCACGTAAATCTCGGTGTGCTTTTTAATTTCCGCATTTACCTTTTTAAAGCATCGAGAATTGTGGTTTTTGGCCGATACACCTATTCACCCCCCTCTAGGTGTTGTTTGATACAATCTAGATAGATCCTTTGGGCTTCCCCGTAACTCACAATTGGTATCAGAGCGGGATCTAGATATATTGATATCTAATGGCCGAAGGCGGTAACATTAATCGACCTCCGTTTTTCGACGGCACGAATTATGCCTATTGAAAAGTTCGCATGAGAGCTTTTCTAATTGCAATCGAAGAGCGGGTGTGGAAATCAATTGAGTTCGGATGGAAACCTCCAACCGAAAAGGTCGATAATGTTGAGAAGCCTAAACCACGAGACAAGTGGACGAAAGATGAAAACGAGGCATCTTCGTTTAACGGCAAGGGCATAAACGCTTTATTTAATGCCTTGTCGCAAACGGAGTTTACTCGCGTGTCGGCTTGTGAAACCGCGAAAGAGATTTGGGATACTCTACAAGTTACGCATGAAGGAACAAGCTTAGTAAAGGTCCAAAAATTACAAATGCTTACAAGCAAATTTGATTCGATTTTCATGGATGAAAACGAGACTTTTACCGAGTACTATACACGTCTACAAGACGTAGTAAATACATGCGCTAACTTGGGAGAGAAAATCCCGGAGTCAAAAGTTGTTAGAAAAATTCTTCGAACTCTTCCGGAACGTTTTCGGGCAAAGGTTGCCGCGATCGAAACGGTTAAGCATCCGGACGAGATGAAAGTCGAAGAATTAGTAGGCGCTTTACAAACGTATGAGATGACTTTTCCTACTAATCAATCTTCTTCCAAGTCTTTTCTAAAAGCACGGGGATGGCACTCAAATCAACAAAGGAAGAAGGCGACACGGATTAGACAAAAATATTACGCTTGATTTTGAACAACAATTGGCGCTCCTCACGAAGAAGTTTCACGGAATTTCCGAAAGAAGAACGATGCTTCATCTTCGAAGCGAAAATCCTTTTCTAAACCTTCTTCTAATTCTAAATTGAAAGATAAAAAACTTGCAAAGTCTTCGAATGAAAAAGATGAATTCGAAGGGAAAATCCAATGCTTCAAGTGTAGAGGCTACGGCCATATCGCAACGGATTGTCCTTCCAAGAAGACGTATAAACCGAAGGCTTTGCAAGCTAAAACGAAAACTTGGGATGACTCTTCTTCAAACGGATCATCATCAAGTGATGAAGAAAAGGATCATACGGCTTTAATCGCTAATTTTACGTTTCCTCCGTCTTCTAATGTTGCTTGTTTATCATCTATTGTTTCTAACTCAAATCTTTCTCTCTCTTCGCATGGGTCTTCGAGCGAGAATGGCGAAAGTGAGGAGGAATCGAACGACGAGGATCTAGCCGAAGCATACAACCAACTTCTTATCGAATCGAAAAAGATGGCTAAATTTAATAAGAAGTTGGAAAGTCGTTTGTTGGAGATTGAAGAAGATAACAACAATATGAGGATCATGAATGAAGCTCTTGAGGAGGAACGGGAATCAACTTTGAGTATCAATTCGGTCCTCCAAAAGAAGCTCGAAGAATCGGAATTAACAATGAAATCTTATAGGGATAAGATTGGATTTTTGGAGCAACAATTTAAGGAAACCTACACATCCAATCAAGTGTTAACCAAGCAAGTTCATCAACTCAAATCGGATCTTCAACAATTTTCCTCGGGTTCGAAAAAGTTGGATAACATGCTCGGGTTAGGTCAAACGAACAAGTTGGGCCTCGGATACGAAAGGACATATGTTGAGAAGGACCAAAAGACGACATCGAAAGTCTCAACAAATTTAAAAACAAAGGTATGTCACCGATGCGGAGTCAAGGGACATATCAAAAAGAGTTGCCCGAACAAGACAACGAAACCTCAATCGACACCTACTTCTATTCGGTATCTCCCACGGAATCAAATAGGAAATCAATTGGGACGAGTACCTCGTGCAAACCGGAAGTCTAAGCCTCAACGTAAATATCAACCGAAGACAATCATCGGTTGAACAAAGGTTGAAAGAAGTCAAGCCTCACGTCGACAAGTCAAAACAAGGAAAAATTCGACAAGTTTGGATTCGGAAAGGTGATATCTTTCCTTGTTATTCTTCTTAGCTTGTTTTTCGGTTATGTAATGCTTTGATAGGTGCATATTTCTTACTTTTATTCATTGCATTATATGCTTAGACGATTTTTGGTACTTATTGAATATTTTTGATGCTTGGTTTTCTTTTGTTTGAATATCGTCTTTGAGGAAAGGTAAAGGGGATTTTTTTTAAAATTTTTGAGAGCGGCAATGATTGAAACTCTTTAAAGTAGAGAGATTAAAGGTTTTTCAAAGAGAATTAACCGGTATTTAAAGTCAATTCAAATTGAATTTAATTCATATTAATTATTGATTTTACTTCACTTTTCATTATTTTGACGATAATTTATTATGTGATTTCCTTTTACATACCTTCATCAAAATTTTGAAATTAATTTTAATCACTTTGTATTTAATCCATCTTGGTAGTGAATGTTGAATATAATTGATGGATATTTTCTAATTGACTAAGATTCGTCAAAATTATTTTCAATTGTGAGATTGTCTAATTGAGGGGGAGTTTGTTTTATTTTAAAAAAAAAAAAGGAAGAAACTCCTTAGTTTAAAAGATGTGGAAAGAGTTAAATCAGAAAGGAGTGTGAAAAACACCACCACATATAGGAAAGAGCTACCAGTCGTCCAGATGCGTGTGTGAAGCTACCACGTGAGAAATTATGAGAAAAAAAAAGGTTGAAAAAATGAATATTTTAGAATTTTTCGGTGATATAAGGTGATAGTTTTGAAGAAAAAGATGCTCAAAGAGCCACCCCCGGTGCTATATTAGTTAAATCTCTATTTTGAACGGGTTGTGACAAATTGGTGTCAATTTGGACAAATTTCCAGAAAATTATTATTTATCAATTCGCATCTTGATGATTTAAATAATTTTGATTGTTCTTAATATCAAATTTTGATGATATGATGTCTTTTGAAATCATAGAATATTTTATTGTCATCATAATAATTTTTGACGTCAAATCATTAATTTTTCTGAAATTAATTTGATTTTTATGAATTTCTGCATGAAAAAGGCTATTTTTCGAAATCTTTGTTGCTTTGTCTGCAGTCTGATTCATCCCATACCGGTACAAAACAACAACTCTGCGTGATATAACAACGGTAACGATTAATTATTCTCTCTCTCTACTCATTCAAAACGCTCTCTTTCTCTCTCTAAAGACACCCAGAGACCATATCTCTCAGATCTACGTTATTTCCACACAAAACAACAGGTATTTGGCTCAGCTTTGTGGATCAAACCCGTTTTATGCTTATTTTTCAAATATTCCGCGACCATGAATTGATCTCTGTTTTTACTTGTTTCTATTGAAATTTTTTGCTGTAAATCAGTGATTGGTCATATATTCTTGCTTCTAGGACACTTAGAACACGTTTAAATCCAGTATTTTTCACAGATCTAAGTTCTAGATTCAATTATTATTGGAATTTCGGGAATATTGTTTGATCTTTGTTTTCATTCATATTTGATGCAATTTTTTGGTGTAATTCACTATCGAACTTCTAATGTTGCATCTAGAACACTTAGAAACGATTAAAACCCATTATTTTTTTCGGATTTACGTTCTAGGGATCAATATTGGTGGAATTTCGGGATTTTTGAAAATGTGCCAAATTTGATGAAATTTTCTGCATGATTCAAGTTTGTTATTGCTTTATTATTTATTCTTGAATTATTTGTGAATTTTTCACAATTTTTAGAGACTTTTTTCAAAAATGTGTTCATGTGAGGTTTTTCACGTGTAGGAAAATGGCGTTTTCATTGATTTTGGTGCTTTTGGTGATCCTGGCCACGGGAGGTAGTCGTCGCGATCGTCGGAATGTACGCAAGAGGACACGTCTTTGTAGGAGTCCGAAGGATCGATCCCGACTATCGGGTCGAGGGAGGCGAGGAGGTTGAAGAGGAAGAGGAAGAAGTTGAAGAGCACGTGGCCCGTCCCGATAAAGGAAAGGGCATTGGGTGAGTCATCTCGAGGAGGTGGTTCACGTGCCCACGAGCGAAGAGCCAAGAGGATGGCGAGGTTCCTTCTTCGAGGGCTCGTGCGTATTCTCGCTAGAAGTTGTATTCTTTGAGCGGCACGTCAACTTTCGGGATACGATTGAGCGGGTTCCCGAGTTCGGACGTCTCTTATTGAGAGCCGATAGAGCCGTTGGTAATGTTGGAGCTCGTACACCTTTTTGTGTGGAGCTCATTCGGGAGTTCTATTTGAGGCGTGGTTCTTGCTGAGGACGAGAATACAGGCACTTATGTTTTTGGGACCTCGGTGCGTGGAAAGAGATTGACCGTCACTCCGCATGATATTGGAGGACTCTTGGGAATGGTCGTTGATGTATCTGGACTTCACTACACTGCTGGGCCATTCCAGTCTTCGACTCACTGGGATACAGTCGTTGATGCCATTTGCAAGCCAGGAGCTCGCACCGATCGCTCAGTTGTTGAGTCGAAAGATCTACGTCCAGAGTATCATTTGCTATCACTGATTATGTGCTATAATGTTCAACCAACGATAGAAACCAAGAGGATTCGATGGGATCGCCTAGTTCTGCTTTATTTGCTTTGGCATCCAGAGCAGGTTTATGGTTTGAACTAGTACATACCTTTCCTGATGTGGCGAGAGGATGGTTTACGTGATACGATCTTCGGCGCGGCGCGAGTTACTCCGTTTCCTTTGTTGATCACGCGCATTCTACGGGCAAATGGAGTGGATACTACATGCAATAAATATGATTATGGCCTTGGGTCTATTGATGCGATTACTTGGGCCAAGTACGTAGCACGTTGAAAACATTCCAACAGACCAAGGGACAACCGCCACATGCAGCATCAGGTTCACCTTCTCCACCTCCACATCCTGCGCCACGACATGCAGCACGTGCGACGCGTGAGGGTTCCTCGAGCTCAGGGGGAGCAGTCACTTTGGACTCACTACATCATGACGTTGGTAAACTTCATCATGAAGTCAGTTCTATCAAGACAGGGTTCAAGAGACTTGAGAAGGGAATTAAGCGACTACTTGAGAAGATGGGGTGTCGACATGATGATATATTTCCACAGACCTCATCCTATCAGCGATCTGCGTCTCGACAGCCGTTCCTGCCTGGTGTCGGACCAGACACTGCCGGGTCTGGATCTCCTGCTAGAGGAGATGACGATGATGACGAGGCTACTGAGTGACTTCTGCCTCGACTTCTTTCTCCTACTGATTTTTACTGCTTTTCTTAGGATTATGTTTAGTTTACCTTTGCCTAGTACTTGATGTTTTCTCTTTTACGCATCTTGATACGTAACTATGATGTGCTTACTCTCTTTTCTTAGTCTTTTCTCTCTACTTCTTGTTTCTTTTTGGCAATTTTTGACAAAAAGGGAAACGAATAAATGAATGCTAAACGAGGTAAGAAGGGAGGAGAGACAGGAAGGGGAAGACATACACGAAGGGGGAGACATGATGATTTTAAGGAGGGAGAAGGAGATAGGGGGAGACATACACGAAGGGGGAGACATGATGATTTTAAGGAGGGAGAAGGAGATAGTTGTGTACGATAGAAAAGTTAAAGGAGAAAAGTTAAAGGACCAAGGACAAAAAGGGGGCGAAGATGAGAACAAAGACATTAATTGGTGATTGACTAATGTTCTGATCTTCTATTTTATTTTATAATTGTTTTGCAGGGAATCAAGACTTCAAGACTCCTAGTTGCGTCTAAGTCATAGAGTTTGTTTTAGGAGTTTTTGATGTACTTTTGGATTTCATATTGTATTTGGACTACACGCGAGAAGTTTAATGTTTTGGTGATGACATTGAACTTCGTTTCTCTTTATGATGTAATTTTAGTGAGCTTTTGTGTTTTGTCACGAAATTGCCAAAGGGGGAGATTGTTAAGGATTTTGTGTTGGCAAGTTTCGTGAATTGAGTCGGAGTCTTGAAGGATCGGAGCGGATTGAAGAACGGTGAAGAATCAAAGACTTCGAAGAAAGAGGAATTGGCTCACGATGAGAATCACGATGCCTAGGTAAGTTTTTAATTCATATTTTGGTGATTCATACTTAGTTATAGGCATTAGAATCATAAATCATTGTTTATCGGATTAGAAATTATATTGGAACTTTGTAAATTTCGAGAATTGGAAAATTTACAAAGTATACCTGTCTGGGAACACTGTAGGTACAACAAAAATGGCTATCTGAGTCTGACAACTTTTCCCATTACGTGTAATGGCCCTTGAAAAATAATCTTCCGTCCTTGTGGAGCCGTGTGATTCATTCTGTCTGGTACTGAGATAGGTAGAATTACGATTTTTCTCTGAATCTAATTGATTCTAAAGTCTATAAATAGGTTCTTAGGGTTCTCTAACTTCGTGCACTTGATCATAATACATGTTTGAGAAACCCTAGAGGCTAGGAATTCTTTCAAAACCTATTTTCTACTAGATAGCCTCTTTTAGGTCAAATCGAGACATAGTAATTCTTACTCTATATGTCGATTTGATCTACGATTCGTTTGGAGTTTTCTTCTTCGGTTTTCATCGATACTCCAACGAAGGATCACCATATTCATGATTCTATTCATGGTGGCGTCGTGGATTCGGCGTGATTGAAGACTTCGTGGATTCGGAGCGTGGCGTCGTGGATTCGGCGTATTGAAGACTTCGTGGATTCGAAGCAAGGCGTTTCGTGGATTCGGAACGTGGGCGTTCGTGGATTCGGACGTGATCGTGGACAACTCGGTGGAGTGCGCGAAGATCCATAAGAGAGTTAGAGAGGTTAAGTCCGTGGAGTCGGTAATCACCTTGTAATCTTTTCTTTTAGTGGATTGTTATTCGCGTGTTGGTCCCGTGGGTTTTTTACTCCGAGTTGGAGTTTTCCCACGTAAATCTCGGTGTGCTTTTTAATTTCCGCATTTACCTTTTTAAAGCATCGAGAATTGTGGTTTTTGGCCGATACACCTATTCACCCCCCTCTAGGTGTTGTTTGATACAGTTTAGATAGATCCGTGGGGCTTCGACGTAACTCACATGATCGGCTATGATGTTTTTGGAAGTCATTTCACTACATTCAAAAATAGGTTTGGACATTAGGCACATATTCAAAAAAAATTAACCAGATTGAAATATTATCCTCGACACAACGAGATCGAAAACTTCGCTATGCTCGTAATCATCACCCAGTGCCGGTTCAAAATATTACAATCTTATTAATTTTCTATTTATTTTGAAACTTATCCAAAAAGTTGGAACTCATCCATTTTGAAGAACACATCTTTTCTTGAAAGCATTCATATGAGGAGAACTAATATCATAATATCATCACACAGGCAAAAAGTAAGTACTTATACCAAGATTTAATTCGAAAAATATTGACGCTGCGCAAAACACATTCCTTTACAAGGCCTTAATTATTACATCACTTTTTGCATAATTAAAACCTACTACATCACTACAAGATGTACATCAGAAAAGGAATGTTCTATAGGAATGCTGCACACGTCGAACCCGTTTTTCCAAAATTAAATTTTGTTGAAAAAACACCTAAATAACATAAGTACTTATATATATACAATCACACACATGTGATATGCTACATAAGCATTTAATATTCACCCACATAGGATAAAATAAACAAACAATACATGTATGGCAAAAAGAATATATATATATATATATATATATATATATATATATATATATATATATATATATATATATATATATATATATATATATACCAAAAAATAACCATGCGGGAAATAAAAAATTACCATACGGGATTTTTATTTGTTTCTTTTATTAAAAAATTTTCTTATTTGTCTTTGAGTCGGGCCGGAGCACGCGAGTCGCCGCCCTGTGCGGAGAAGGCGGGTGGGCTGCAAAATCTTGCTCGCGGCATGTGGTGGGCGGGGCCGGGCCGCAAGCCCCGTAGTCCGCCGGTGCGCATCCGCGGAGTGTGCGTGGTGGGCCCACTAGCTTGCCCGCGCTCTGCGGCGCGCGCTGCTCAAGCATCTTGAGCCGAGCAACTACGCGAGGCGTACGGCCCAAGTCCGGCGCTCACGGAGCGCGCGAACCGGCTCGGGCCGGCCCCGAGCTGTGCAAGCGCTAGCGGGCTGCGCCGGCCGGGCCCGACAAAGGGTGCGCGGGCGCGCGCCGCGCCCACTACGGCGAGCAGCACGGCCCTCTTGGTGCGGGCGGGCACGCCCGCTCCCGCGGCGGACCCGGCCCGCGCGGTGCGTACGGCGCGCCTCGTTCCCGCGCGGGCCGAGCCGTGCGTGTGCGCCGGCTCTGAGCGAGCCGGCCCGACGCGGTGCGGGTGGGTGAGGTGGCATTCTTATGGTTATTGCTTCCCTGTGGGGTCTCTCCCGTAGCTCTATAAGCCCCTTACTCTTTCTCATTATGATACCCAAGGCTAGTTCATGTAATTTGGCCTGCTCGTACACTTCTTCGAGGGAGGTTGGTCGTGAAAGGTCTATGAAAGGTACAAGCTCCTCCTTAAGCCTGCTTATATAGCTCTCAATAAAATGCCTTTCACTAAGGGTCGGATTGAGGTAGAGCATTCTGGTTTTGAGCTCTTCAAACCTTTCTTGATACCTTTCCACGGTCTTTGATGCTGTGTTAATTTGTTAAATTCCCTTACCATACGCCCCAGGTCGGAGCCATCGAACCTCCTGCGTACAGCTTCTACCAATTCCGCCTAGGTAATGTCAGGTTTGTCAATCAAATACCCATCCTTCCACCTGTGGGCTCTCCCTGTGAAGTGCATGGTCGCTATCTCCACCCATTGGAGCTCGGATACAGTATATCCTAAAGTATTGCTCGCAGCAGTTCCATTCCCGCGGCTCGTTCCGTGGAAGGTGGGAAACTCAAGCTTAGGATATGGTATGTGATGTTGAACCCTTCCCCGGTGATCCTCAACTCTGTCTGGTTGCCTTCGGGGACTTGGTAGCAGTCCTTTTCCCTTCTCCTCTCTTGATTAATGGGTAGTACTGCTCCCATCTCGATTCGGTTCTGGCTGCCTCCCTTCTCTAATAACTAATGTAGCAGGATTAGACGAAGTGTTGCCTGAGGATTGTAAATTGGTTGTGTGGGAAGGATTTGTGTGGGGGGAATTTGTGAACATCTTGAGTAACTGCTCATGCCTGCGAGCATTCTCTTGAAGCGTGATTTCATGTCGCCTTGCTGCTTCGATTTGCAATGCTTCATACCTCTGCTGGCTCTCTTGTTGAATCTCATCCAATTGCTGGGCCAGTACCCCAAACTTCTTGGAACAGTCCAAGTTGAACTGCTGCAATTTCTCGTCCATCTGGTCATTACATTCCAAGGTGATGTTCTGCACCCGTTTCTCAATGGCATGTACATGTTCATTAATCTCTTTCATTCTGGTGCCCTCTGCCATTTCTGCTTCTATAATTACCAGCTTACTACTGAATTTAAACTTGTTTACTCCCTTTCTCCCTATCTTAACTGGCCAAAATAAATCCTAGGGTTGCCGATGATTTAATTGAGGCTAGGTTACTGTTTCCTTATTCAATGGAACAGTGCCTAACTATTCTTAACCCTGGTACATGGTGATGCTTAATCGAAACAATTACGCGGAAAGCTATCTAGCAGGATTAAGGTGGGAATACCTGTCCGAGGATCGCGGTCTCTGATACCAATTTGTTATAACCGGATTCGATCGCAACCGCCGGTGATGACGGATTCCCTGAGGCGAGTATGGCGTCGAAGATGACGGTCGCCGGATAGATAAAGAATCCTGATAATACCCCAGGAGAGAGATAATACCGCTGCGAGAAGAGAATACCGTTGGGGAAAGAGAAGAGATAGAAGAGATTGAGGCCAAGAGAGATAGAGGAAGAACGAGAGGCTAGAGGGACTAGAGGGACGGAGGAGCAAGAAGAAGACCGGTGAGAGAGAAGATGTAATTCCATATTTTCCATACAACTCATGTTTACAAGGCTATACTATATAATGCTCAGATTTGTAAAAGAATGTAAAACAAAGAGAATTGAAGGACTTCTAAGTAAATTGCATAACAGAAATTAGCTACTGGGCTCCATTTCACAATGGGCCGGGCCCCCCCCTGTGGGCGGTCGGCTACTCCAGGCCACCCACCTCTCGATCGGATCCATAACTGTCAGTGGATACGGTATATGCACCCGCTCCGCTAACCCGATCCGCTAGTTATTCTTCCTACCAACTGCTACTCCCCCTACAGTGGTTCGATCAGACCCCCTTCGCCCTAATCTTCCCAATAGTTTAGCCTCCCTTTCTTGCCCTTCCTCCGCCAGGGTTGTCGCTGGATTCTCGCCGGACGTTACACCCCCTTCCTCTTCAGCTGACCCTTGTCCTCAAGGGTCAAAATGTGGGAATTGGGATTGGAGACTCCAATAATCCTCCCAAGTAGCTTCATTTTCGCTCAAGTTGCTCCATTTAACTAACACTTGCGTCGCAGCCTGATTTCCTTTCTTAATCATCTTCCGGTCAAGGATCTTCTCCGGTTGGGCGAGCAACTGGCCCTCTTCTCCCACGAGTGGTACCGTGGGCACGGCTTGTACTGTGGAGGGCGTTCCCCGTTTGAGGAGGGATACATGGAACACAGGGTGGATCTTCGAGCCTTCAGGCAGTTGTAGTCGGTAAGCTACCGGGCCTACACGAGCTAGCACTTGGAAAGGCCCGTAATACCTGGCTGTGAGCTTGATGTTCCTCCTCATGGCCACACTACTCTGCCTGTATGGTTGCAACTTGAGGTATACCATCTCTCCCACTGCATATTCCTTGTCCACCCTGCCTTTGTCGGCGTTTTGCTTCATCCTGTTCTGGGCCTCCTTGAGTCTTTCCCTTAACATCTGTATCATGCCTTCTCTTTCCCTATTCCACTCTTCCACCGTAGGCCCAATTCCCATCTCTAGGTTCACTACGGTATGTGAGGGTGGGGGAAATCCATACAAGGCTTGGAATGGGGTCATGCCCAGGGCAGAGTGGTAGTTGGTGTTATACCACCACTCTGCGAGTGCCAACCATTTGTGCCATCTGTGGGGGTATTGAAAGCTCATACACCGTAGGTATGTTTCAACACACCTATTGACCCCCTCGGTCTGTCCATCTGACTGCGGGTGGTACGCCGTGCTCAATCGTAGTTTAACCCCTAGTAATTTAAAGAGATCCTGCCAGATCTGACTAGTGAACACCTTGTCGCGGCCCGATACTATTCCCTTGGGCAACCCATGGAGTCGATATATCCCTTCCAAGAACACCCTTGCCACGTCCGGGGCTGCATAAGGATGGGCTAGCGCAATAAAATGAGCGTATTTAGTTAACCGATCTACTACCACAAGGATGGTGTCCTTCCCTTCTGACTTGGGCAGTGCCTCAACAAAGTCCATACTTATCTCCTGCCAAGCTTGCTCAGGTATCTCCAGTGGCTGTAGTAGACCTGCATAGGGGGTGCCATCCACCTTATTCTTAATGCACACCTCACAGCCCTTGATGATCCTCTCTATATCCTTCTTGAGTCCTGGCCAGTAGAACAACTGTTTGACCCTTTTGTAGGTGTTTGAGATACCCGAATCCGACGCATGTAATTGGCTCAACAGTTGTGACCTTAAATTCCGTGCCCAATATAGAGCCTGGTCTTGTATTTCGGGACCCCCGCCCATAAGTATAATCGAGTGGGGGTTGGGGCTAAGAAGTACCTCTGTTATAATTTGTTGCGTCTTTGAATCCCCTTTGTAACTCTCAGTAACCTCCTGCACCCAAGTGGGTACGATGGCTGTGAGGGCCATATTGCTCCCCTCCTCTTGTCTCCTCCTGGACAAGGTGTCTACTGCCAAGTTTTCCCTTTCTTTCTTGTATTGTATAGAATAGTCCAACCCCATCAGCTTGATCATGCCCTTTTGCTGCACTGCCATGGTAATCTTTTGTTCCAAGAGGTATTTAAGGCTTTCATGATCCGTTCTGATGATGAAGGGTCGGCCGCTGAAATAGTGTTTCCACTTGGTGACGGCTAGTAACACTGCTAAGAATTCCTTTTCATAAGTGGACAATCCCATGTTCCTTGGGCAAATAGCCTTACTAATGTAAGCTATGGGTCTTCCCTTTTGAGTAAGCACAGTCCTAATTCCCTTATCGCAAGCATCCACTTCAATAGTAAAAGGTTGGTCATAGTCGGGCATAGCTAGCACCGGTAGTCATAGCCATCTTAAGCTTCTCAAAGCTTTGTTTCACCTCTCGGGTTCCGATTGAATTGATCCTTCCTAAGTAGCTCGGTAAGGGGTTTACTAATGGACCCGTAACCCTTAATGAAGCGCCTGTAGTAACCTGTGAGCCCTAAGAATCCTCTCAACTCCTTCACAGTGGATGGTAAGGGCCACTTCTTCATAGCCTCTATTTTGCTGGGATCAGTCGCCACTCCTCCTTTAGTGATCAAGTGCCCCAAGTACTCCACTTGTTCCTGCCCAAAAAAACACTTGCTCCGCTTTGCAAACAAGTGATTTTCCTTCAACAGTTTTAAGACCACCTCCAAGTGTTTAGCGTGCTCATCTAGCTCCTTGCTGTACACCAGGATATCGTCAAAGAAAACAAGTACAAATTTTCTTAAGTGAGATTCAAATACCTCGTTCATTAAGGCTTGGAAGGTCGCGGGGGCATTGGTTAACCCGAAAGGCATCACCAAGAATTCGTAGTGCCCCCGGTGGGTTTTGAAAGCCGTCTTGTGGATGTCTTCACTTGCCATTCTCACTTGGTGGTAGCCCGACCTCAGATCTAACTTGGAGAAGTATCTGGACCCATCTAATTCATCTAATAGGTCATCGATTAAGGGTATCGGATACTTATCCTTTATCGTTGCCTTGTTCAATTGCCTATAATCAACGCACAATCGCCAACTACTGTCTTTCTTTTTGACCAATAATACTGGAGAAGCATAAGGGCTTGAGCTTGGTTGGATTATAGCTGATTGCAGCATCTCCCTGAACTTGCCTCTCTATCTCATTTTTTTGCTCGTGGTTGTATCGGTAGGGCCTTATGCTCACAGGTGCTGCTCCAGGCTGAAGTGGAATTCTATGGCCTCTGGTTCTTTGCGGGGGTAACCCTTGAGGCTCTTGGAAAACCTCTTCGTACTGGAGGAGGATTTCCTGCACCTGAGGGGGTATGTTATCTCCAGTTTCCTTATACTGACCCGGGCAATACTTCCCGATCACACAACAATTCCCTTCTAATCCTTCCTTGTACCACTGTTTAGCTGTTATAGACTTCAGCTCTGCTGTAGTAGTCTTCCCCTTAGACCCTTCTGCTACTCCCTTAAGCACAGTCACCTTGCCCTCCTTGTTAAAGGACACGGAATTGTCATCATAATCGAAAGTGACTTGTCCATAAGCTCTAAGCCAATCGATGCCTAAGATCATACTTGATCCATCCGACCTTATCACTCTCAATTCGGCTTGATACGGTTCCCCTTGCATGGTCCACTGGAACCCTGCACACTTCAACTTACTCATAACCTTATATCCGTCAGCTACGGTTACTGCCAACGGGGTGGCGGACACCATTTCAGCTTTAACCTCGCGGGCCACTTGATAGTCAATGAAACTATGTGTGCTTCCGGTATCGACCAATATAGTGAGGTTCTTATCCTTGACTTTCCCCTGCACCTTGATGGTGTCGTGGAGGTTCTGTCCACTAAGAGCATGCACCGAAACCCCTATCTCCCCCCCTTCTTCATCATTACTGGAGGGTTCCTCTTCCTCTGCAGGTATCATCTCGCTATCAAAGATCTCATCGATCACGGGACTAGCACATATTTGCAAGTTGTTCGATTTTGGCATATATGGCCAGGTTGGTACTTTTCCCCACATTTGTAACATAACCCTGCGGCACGCCTCTGTTCAAACAGTTGTTTACTGATCCCATGAGGTTGACTCGAGGGTTTAGGATTGGCTTAGGTGGCATTCTTATGGTTATTGCTTCCCTGTGGGGTCTCTCCTGTAGCTCTATAAGCCCCCTTACTCTTTCTCATTATGATACCCAAGGCTATTTCATGTAATTTGGCCAACTCGTACACTTCTTCGAGGGAGGTTGGTCGTGAAAGGTCTATGAAAGGTACAAGCTCCTCCTTAAGCCCGCTTATATAGCTCTCAATAAAATGCCTTTCACTAAGGGTCGGATTGAGGTAGAGTATTCTGGTTTTGAGCTCTTCAAACCTTTCTTGATACCTTTCCACAAAGGTCGGTCCGTGTTAATTTGTTAAATTCCCTTACCATACGCCCTGTGTCGGAGCCATCGAACCTCCCGCGTACAGCCTTCTACCAATTCCGCCTAGGTAATGTCAGGTTTGTCAATCAAATACCCCTCCTTCCACCTGTGGGCTCTCCCTGTGAAGTGCATGGTCGCTATCTCCACCCATTGGAGCTCGGATACCTGGTATATCCTAAAGTATTGCTCGCAACGACTGTTCCATTCCCGCGGCTCGTTCCCGTGGAAGGTGGGAAACTCAAGCTTAGGATATGGTATGTGATGTTGAACCCTTCCCTGGTGATCCTCAACTCTGTCTGGTTGCCTTCGGGGACTTGGTAGCAGTCCTTTTCCCTTCTCCTCTCTTGAATAATGGGTAGTACTGTTCCCATCTCGATTCGGTTCTGGCTGCCTCCCTTCTCTAATAACTAATGTAGCAGGATTAGACGAAGTGTTGCCTGAGGATTTTAAATTGGTTGTGTGGGAAGGATTTGTGTGGGGGGAATTTGTGAACATCTTGAGTAACTGCTCATGCCTGCGAGCATTCTCTTGAAGCGTGATTTCATGTCGCCTTGCTGCTTCGATTTGCAATGCTTCATACCTCGCCTCTCTTGTTGAATCTCATCCAATTGCTGGGCCAGTACCCCAAACTTCTTGGAACAGTCCAAGTTGAACTGCTGCAATTTCTCGTCCATCTGGTCATTACATTCCAAGGTGATGTTCTGCACCCGTTTCTCAATGGCATGTACATGTTCATTAATCTCTTTCATTCTGGTGCCCTCTGCCATTTATGCTTCTATAATTGCCAGCTTACTACTGAATTTAAACTTGTTTACTCCCTTTCTCCCTATCTTAACTGGCCAAAATAAATCCCAGGGTTGCCGATGATTTAATTGAGGCTAGGTTACTGTTTCCTTATTCAATGGAACAGTGCCTAACTATTCTTAACCCGGGTACACGGTGATGCTTAATCGAAACAATTCTGCTTGGAAAGCTATCTAGCAGGATTAAGGTGGGAATACCTGTCCGAGGATCGCGGTCTCTGATACCAATTTGTTATAACCGGATTCGATCGCAACCGCCGGTGATGACGGATTCCCTGAGGCGAGTATGGCGTCGAAGATGACGGTCGCCGGAGAGATAAAGAATCCTGATAATACCCCAGGAGAGAGATAATACCGCTGCGAGAAGAGAATACCGTTGGGGAAAGAGAAGAGATAGAAGAGATTGAGACTGGATCAAGGGAGATAGAGGAAGAACAGAGCCTAGAGGGACTAGAGGGACAGAGGGAGCAAGAAGAAGACCAGCTGAGAGAGAAGATGTAATTCCAAATTTTCCATACAACTCATGTTTACAAGGCTATACTATATAATGCTCAGATCTGTAAAAGAATGTAAAACAAAGAGAATTGAAGGACTTCTAAGTAAATTGCATAATGTAAATTAGCTATCGGGCTCCGTTTCACAACGGGCGGGCCCCCCCCTGTGGACGGTCGGCTACTCCAGGCCACCCACCTCTCGATCGGATCCATAACTGTCAGTGGATACGGTATATGCACCCGCTCCGCTAACCCGATCCGCTAGTTATTCTTCCTACCAACTGCTACTCCCCCTACAGTGGTTCGATCAGACCCCCTTCGCCCTAATCTTCCCAATAGTTTAGCCTCCCTTTCTTGCCCTTCCTCCGCCAGGGTTGTCGCTGGATTCTCGCCGGACGTTACACATAACTTAGCCCAAAACCATACCTTCCATCTACAAACACCACGTGTCACTTTAGAATAACTCGTCATAACGTACGTACTCAGTCATTGAGAAGAACATTATTCATTCTTGTTGGTACTACTTGGATGTATCTCTTAGATCGATCACACATCTATCCGCCCATTTTGGTATACATCGATCGTACTAACTGATGTAACTCGAGTGTACATCGCTCACTATGATATCGCCAAGCGATATACGATAGCCCCTGCATTCGCTCACGCACGCTTGGCCATCCCGACGTATTTAACTTAGTATATTAGAAAATAAAGTTTCAATAATTTATGAATATTTGATAGAGAGAATGACGGAGATTTGACTAACAATTTTGGACCAAGATTGTGTAGCCAATTCAGGTAGTTTTTTTGAATAGATTTAATAATAGCAAATAGAAGACGATAATGGATTTAGTGACAGCACATAGAAGGCAATAATATTTTGTATTATTTTTTTCCTTTCTTGTTTAATTCATGATGTCTATTAAATCTTGTAAATACTATCAAATTTTAGTGAAGTGAGACCAATGTTTATCACTCCAATTTGAATTTTTACTCTTTTCTACTTAATCATTTTTCACATAATATCAGAGAATTGGAAGTTCTATACCTAGTAATTTCTTTAATGGTGAAAGAAGATGCTACGGCGAAAGAAGATGCTAATAATTCCACGTCCGGAATCAATGTTTATTCGCCAGATTATATTTACCCATCCGACAATCTAGGAGCTATGCTTGTTGCTCAACCTCTTTTGGGAGATAACTATGGGACATGGAATTACACGCTCCATGACTGTAGCCTTCGGGGCAAAGAAGAAGCTCTGTTTTGTGGATGGGACTTTAGCAAAGCCAAAGTCTCCGATTGATCTCGTTCAAGCGTGGGAACGATGCAATCATATGGTATTTTCTTGGTTGATTAATGCATCAAGAAAATATCTCCGCTAAAGTGTGGTGTTCGTTGAAACAGCTCATGAACTTTGGGTTGAATTTGAAGAAAGATTTTCGCAAGGAAACGGTCCTTGCATATACGAAATTAGGTGCACCATCACTAATACTCGTTAGGAGCAGCTCACAGTTGCTGCTTATTTTTCTAAATTGAAGAAAACTTGGGATGAACTCAACTCTTATAACTGTGGGGCATTGAAGGAGATTCAATGAGAGCGGCAAATCGAACATATTTATCAATTCCTTATGGGATTGAATGAGGCATTTGGAACCATACACACTCAAATCATCGAAATGAATTCTCTACCAAGCCTTGCAAAGGTATATTCTCTTATCCAACAAGAAGAAAAGCATCTTGATCTTAAAGCATCTCACTCAAATCCATCGGAACTCACTAATCTTATCGCTAAGGGTGATTCATCTAACCGCTTCAATGATGTTCATTCAACTTCTTCGAAGGTGAAGCCACGTTTCATTTGTGACCATTGTGGAAAATCTAGGCATACCAAATCTTGATGCTATGAGATTATTATTATTATTTTTGAGAGATAGGTAGAACGCTACCCGCTTCGTTTATTTCATTTAGAAATGTCACGCCCCGAGCCCGATCCCTTTGGCCGGTTCGAGCGCGTCGAATAGACGCTGAACGGACAGAGCCTCCCATGTCCGCCCAAGGCTCAACAACAAGTACAGAGCAAGTATATATATTTTTACACAGCGGAAACATAAATATACTTGGCTTGCACGAGGGCAAGCAGTAGCCGAAGTTAAAGTATTATCTTATCAACATACAAGTAGTATGATTACCTTTTAACCATATACATGCATACACTTAAAACATTTACATTCTTTTGCATCATTTCTTCTCTTTACATCACATACATATTGATCAAAATATGACTTTTACGTTTAACATCATTAATGTCTTTGATACACTTGCTTTAAACATTTACAATCATCATATACAAAAGATGATGTAAATAAGAGGTATGCAACTACAAAATGTAAAGGTGTCTTGGGCGGTCTCTGTCTAGGGCGCAATACCCTTACCGCGATCATCTGCCGGCTTGCTCGGTCTCGACTCTGTGGAAATAGTGGGGTGAGAACTACAACAAAATTTCTAGTGGGTTCGGTCCCGATCTCGCCGACTTTTTCACTAGGTCTAAATCGCATAATAGAAGAAAGAAAAGATAGTAGCCAACTAACAAATGCAGCTAATATGCCTGAACAAATATAATCAATCATATGCTCAATGAGATGCTCATGATGAATGTAAGATTATATTTTCTTTACTCAATCTCGTCGCTAACCCGTCGGGCCCTCAGCTTACTCCCGCAGGGTTCCATAACTCACCAATTCACATCCCAAATACGGGCCCTCAGCTTCCTCCCGTTGGGACTGTCCTCTAGGGATTCCACCTCCCAGTGGTGACAACTCCAGAGCTCACCGCTTGAGGGGGAGCGACCTCCCTCAAGCCAAGACTATAGGTGAGTATGATCAATCCTTAGCTTTAAGGATTTCAATACTCATGTGACCCTTAATTTTAAGGTTTCTATGTCACAATATCACTATTTGTCTTTACTTGCATTCTTTAACTCACACTAGTGTCATATACACTACGTTGTTCTTTATACTCAAGTCTCAACTGAACACCCCCACAACCAGCAACTGTACTACTCGTAGGATCTAAACACCGAATTCCAATAAAACCATCAATGCACATAATTTAACACTTATGCTTAAATTGACTCAACTCCAAATGCCAAAACTCACCTATCAAGCTCAAACCAGGTGCGGCAAGGTCCCAAAAATAGTGAAGTATGGTGGAGTACAATCCTCAGGTCCGAAATCTTGCTCCTTCCAAAAATTGCATTGAAGAATAACCAAAATAGCTCAACTTCGGCTTCAATGCGACAAAGAAATGTAAAAACAAAGAATTCGACTATACTACTCTCAACCAAAATCATCAAATTAGGCTCTACGAATTCCTCTCAGCCTTGAATCCAACAAACCAAATTTTGTGGAAAACGATGCTTCCTACGTCGCACACGAAATAACTAAATTTAATGAATGAATGCCACGTTAAAGTTTCCACTGAACAAAGACTTTAAATTAGAAATTGAAGAATTTCTAGGGACCTAGATGCACAATGGCTTCACAGTGAAGGAGGAGAAGAAACCCAGCCAACAACCCTGCTTCCCTCCCTCTTTACACGTATAGAGGGGGGTAGGTGAGGTGACAACCATGAGATGGCAAAAGACCAAACAGCCCCTCATCTACCTCGGGTGTACCGGTACACGGGTGGTTGTACCGATACAAATGGCAACCCGAGAGCGGCTGCGCGGAAACAGGCACAGTGTACCGGTATGCCATGATGGTTGTACCGGTACAACAAGCAGAAAACTGCTATTTGCATATTTTCTTGCTAACCTTCTGCTCCCGCGTCACACTGAGTCCGTTTTGCGTCTATTCCGCGCCAACACGACTCGGACTTGTCCCGACACTCTCCAGAGCTGTCGACAAGTCTCAACTACTGTACTTCAGGGATACTATATAGAACATCTGATTCGACGATCGGCTCCAATAGGCATAATCTTCACTATTGGAACTATCTGGAAACCAAATTTTATAAATTTTCGATATCATTTACCAAGCGATCGAAAGGTCTAAAAAATGACTATTTTAACGATCGATGTGGCATGTTTTTGTTAGATGTATACCATAGAAGCTAATCGGGCCGACACATGTATTCTTTCTAGGATAAAACTTTATATTTGACTTTAAAATATTATGAATAAATTTGGGTTCTTATTTTCATTCATGTTGTATATGTGTCCATGAATTGTCCAATAAATTAATAAGATGTTGACATATATTCTCAAGAGTTAAAAATTTGAGACATGTGCCATTGGTGGTTAATTTCTAAATGCTCCTGATCGATGGATCATCATGGGGATAGTGATTGATCCGATAAGATTGGTGCATAGGTTGCTTCCTTTTTTGTGTAGACTAGTCTCGAGTCGACAGTGTGGGTGTAATAAATTGACTTTTTACCTAAATAAAATTTGACTTTCGTTTCTGAATGTTATTGTGCGTAAATATATTATAAGAGCACACGTCAAATTTCAGGCGAAACCAAGCTAAAACGAAAAAATTACGCGACCCGAAATTTTGACTTAAAGTGAATAGTAACTCCGAATTTTCGGGAAATCGCGGAGTAGAGATGGGTCCAGATGCGTACGGGACTCCGAATATAGGACTTCAATAGGTCGTTTCAAACGGCTCGACTATTCTAGAACCAATGCCACTGACGGAATCGAATTCGATGCACGGTTATCGAGAAAAAGGGTTTGAACGGTTTTACTTAAAGACTTAAGCAAATTGGAGGTTTATGGAGAAAATGAGGAGAATTGATACTTCGCGAATCCGAAACCAAATCAAACGAAATAAAAGGCTAGATTCAATGTTCTCGACGCACTGAACGCGCTGGCGCGATCCGATCGTGAATCCGACGGACGGATCTCCGGGAATCGCGAAAAGAACGCAAAGAGGCAAAAATCGCATAACGGTGGAATGCGAAAAGTCGCTATATGTTATGCGCCAAAATACGAAGGTTTGAACATGGAGGGTCCTATGCGCATAAATCACATGCTGACAGGGACTAGAACCTAAAATGAGGACTGTGGTGGGCTAAAGTGCAATTGTGCACAAGTGTATAAATGGAAGTGTTAGGGTTTTCATGGACCTAACCCTAACCCTAGCCACCCTTTCATCTCCCAGCCGCCCTAGCCACCTCCGACCCTTCCTCTGCCTCCCCGTGCGCGCGCCGCCCACCTCCGGCGAGCTCCTCCGGCCGCCGGAGAACCTCCCCGAGCCCTCAGCCACCTCCTCCACTTCTCCCCTCGGCCACCTAGCCACCAACTTGGCCGAGAGAGTGCGGGGTTGGTCTCTGAGCCAAGCATCATCATCCCCGGGCCGAGACCAATCGCCGGCGCCCATCGCCGACCGCCGCCGTCGAATCGCCGCGCGGAGCCGAGAAAACTTCCCGCGGCCATCGCCGGACCACCCCGGCCGAGCTCGGGAAGAAGCGCATCCGGCGTTTTCTGCCGAGAGGCTTGAATCCTCCTTCCCGCCACGAGCCACCTCCGCGCGCCTTCCCGGCTTCCCCGTACACCGCCGGCCGTCGCGGGAGCAACCCCGCCGCCGCTTTGCTTGGCAGTATCGAGGATTGCACCCTCGGCTCGGCCGCTACCGCCGCCTCCGGAGGGGAGCACCACCTTCCTCGAGCTCCTCGGCCGATCCCCGCCGGCCGAGCTCCTCCGCCGCCGCCACATCGCCGGAGAAGCCCCTAACCCGAGAGCTTTGTGGTGGCTTAGATCGCCGCCGCCTCTCCACCGCGCGCCGCCGCCACCCCCACGCGGCCGCGCCGTCCTCCTCCGACCTAGGGCGACCTCCGGCGCACTTCCCCGCCGTCCCCGAAGTCTCCGCCGCCGCTCCAACTCCCCGCCGCCTCAGGTGCGCACCGAGGAGAGCCTCCTCGGCTTCCGGTCACCCCGCCGCCTCCCGAGGGGAGCATCGGCTTCCCTCGACCTCCGGCAGCCGACCATCGCCGTCCCGGCGTCCCGGCCGCGCCGTGCCGCCGACGCCACCTAACCCGAGAGGAAGAAGGCTTGGATCGCCACCGCCGCACCTCCGGCCACCTCTCGCCGCCGGCTAGGACGCTCTTCGGACCTCCCGGACCCGAGGCTTCCTCCTCCGACCGGAGCGCCGCCGTCCTTGCCGCCGGCGACCGAGCCCTAGCCCCCTAAAGCCTAGGTATGGATTTGTGGTTTCCAAAGACCTAGATCTAGGGTTCGGATCACCTATCTGGTGATCCGGTAGGTCAAATGGACCTTGGGAGGTGAGCACGGTCAAGGATTTTTCGTGCTGAACGCGATGCTCACCTCCATTCTGAGTTTTGATGCACCGTTTAGCGGGACGATCGCACTTTACGCGCTGTGCGCGCTATTTACTGAATTTAGTGTCGCTTGTCCGTGCACTACGATGCCCGAATGAGCTCCGAAAGGTGAGCACGGTCTTCAACATGTCGAAGACTTACAGTGAGTGCGATTTCGGAATTTGCGATGCACCGATTTGCGTGCACGGTCCGTAAAAGCCCTATAATCACATGAAATAGTGCGATTTAGGAATTTTCAGGGACTTTTATGTAATTATAGCCTCCTGGGCTATCTTGGGCAGTGTGTAAGTGCTGCGGGTAACCTCTGGACTGACTGTCCAAGGTCCCGAGCTTTTCGGAAAACAATAAGTGTAATTCCGGAGCGTTCGTCGGCGAAATTCAACGACGGAATGCGACTTTGGTTCGGATTTCTTTCGACGCTTTCCTGAGAGTATTTCCTTTGTCGCCAAGCCTTGTTGGCTGGTCACCCGTGTCGTTTCGAAGGTCCGGAGACGACGGGTGAGTGACGGTGGGTTCCGGTGTCAAAGTCGACGCTTTCGGGAACCCGGATCGAAACAGACGTTCTGTAGCAGTTGTTTCGAGGCAGTTACGTCGTGGGATTTGTGAATTATGGTTCTAGTTTTAGTGGGTTAGTTTCTAACCCGGTGAACCCTCGTAGGTTCAGTTGTTTCTTCCCAGCAGTCGGCAGACCACTCCTTTCGATACTCAGGTGGGTATCCGGTTTGACATCGGTACAGTGGTACACGCTTGGTGACACTTCTTCACCTTTACTTTACTCTACCTTACTCTTCTTACTTGCACCTTACTGTCGTTTCTATTCTCTACTCAGTTATATACATGCTTAGTATACTTGATAGGAGTAGAGTGGTTTGAGTTTACAGCTCTTCAGCGACCTACTTGGTCGATCCTTTACAGTTTCAGTGACCTATTTGTGAGTTACGGGGAAGCCCCAAGGATCTATCTAGATCGTATCTAACCACCTAGAGGGTGGTGAATAGGTGTAAAAGCCAAAAACCACAAATCTCAATGCTTTAAAAAGGTAAATGCGGAAATTAAAAAGCACACCGAGATTTACGTGGGAAAACTCCAAACTCGGAGTAAAAAACCCACGGGACCAACACGCGAATAAACAATCAATAAGAGAAAAGATTACAAGGTGATACCGAACTCCACGGACTCGACCTCTCTAACTCTCCTATGGATCTCCGCGCAATCCTCCTTCGGGTTGTCCACGCCCTCACGTCCGAGTCCACGAACGCACGTACTTCGAATCCACGAAGCCTCGAACACGCCGAATCCACGACGCCCACTCGAATCCACGAGCACACTCCGTCCGGAGCAAGAACAATACGATCGATGGTGATTTATTGCTTAGATTCTCATTAAAGATCTATGGGAATAATCTCTAAGCAATTCTCAAATTGATTCTAGAAAACCATTAAGAATTAGGGCACCGAGAATCAATTTGGGAGAAGCTTGATGTAGAAGATGAGGAAAACGGCTACCTACAAGCTTCTAGGGTTTTCAAAAGAGTTTATAATATAAGCATGTTGAATTATGAACCCCCCATGGTCTTTATATAGTATTAGAAGACTTAGAGATAGATTAGGATTGTAACAACCAAATCTGAAATATTTCCTGAGCCAAGGTCCTGGACTCACCTCAACCGGTCCCGCCTTTCGTCATTGAAAAATATTTTTCATGTGGTCCGGTCCTAAGCCATGAGATCCGGTCTGGCTTGCGCAACATCAAATATAGAGCTTCGGATCCGGATCCCACCTCTTAGATCCGGTCCACCTTAATTCATCCCGAACCGCAGGTACGGGATCCGGATCTCAATCCGCATCCGGATCACACTTAAAGGTGCGCAGAGGACAGCCTTACGGGATCCCGATCTCACCTCTCAGATCCGGATCTCACCTTTCAGATCCGGATGTCACCTTTCAGATCCGGATCTTGACCAAATTTTTCCAGCTTTGATTTTTGTCAAATAGAATTCAATCCAAGTCCTCTAACTACTATATCTTAGTCTAAAATCACCATAAATGTTCTTAGAATCATACCTGAGGTGCCGAGCTTCACCGCTGAGTCTTGTAACGTCTGTTTGCATCTTCTTTGTTCAAATGTGCTCCTGACTCCTTCAAGACTCCGACTCAATTCACGAAACTTGCCAAGACAAAATCCTTAACACTATTAGGTCGGCTTGTTCTTCTCCTGACTCGGTTGCTTCGCTTGTGACATGCTGGACTGTTCGGTCGGTTTGTTTCAGTGCTTCTGTGACCTACGTGGTCGGCGAGTTTACCTGATGACCCAAAGGGGTCGATGTCCCTTCAGGGACGGGATTGTCACGCCCCGAGACCCGCTACCAATTTGGTCCGGCTCGGCGCTGTCGAACGACGCTGACGGACAAAGACTTTCCCCGTCCGCCTAAGGCTAGCAACAAGATTGTGTACAACAAGTGCCCAGAACAAACTTGAAACAACATACACAATCGATAACAAAGAGGGCACAACTAGTGCCAATCGCACGAGAGCAAGCGTCACGAGTAGTCAACAAGTGAAAAAGAGAGATAACTTATCTATTACATTCATTCACAAGTTTGTATTACATTGAACCCTCATAATACACAAGTGGCATACATACAACAAAACCTCACCACCTATACAAATATCTACTCTCAAAAGGTAAAAGCGAGGTACTCTAGTGCATTAGGAAAGGTAAACTAGTAATACCACTAGGGCGCCAAGCCCTTGCCGCGATCCTCACCCGGCGTAGACGCACTAGGACCTGAAATAGAGTGGGGTGAGAACTATCTTCCATAGTTCCCAGTGGGTTCGGCCTCCGACTCCGCCGGTCTCCCCACTAGGTCCAAGGAGGCAAAGAGTAGACAGTAGCTAGAGATGAAAGTATCTGAAAGCGGTAAAGATACTGTACAAGTAAATGCATAAATCTACTATGCCTCAAATCTGAATTATATGCATGAAACTCATAGTAAAAGGTAACTATTACTCTATTATGCTCAATGAGTTCATAATTCCCTTGGATACCCAATCCACTTGGCTTGCCCAAGGGCTTGCCACACTCTCGCGTCCCTTGCCTCGACGACGAGGAGTCTAAACTGCTCAACTCGCCCGAGGCAGTCTGTGGATAGCTAGCCGCCGCCGGCCAAGCCGCTACTACCATAGCCTGTGCCTAGTACTCCGGAGTGCACGTCTCGTGTGGAGCGACCACCACGAGGATTAAACAGACAACGCGAGCACGGTCCAATCCTCGCCCACGGAGGATACCCTAGCTAATAGGGATGTCATCACACTTGTTTTCGACTCTATAGTGTTCACACTAATTAATGCCACTCATTCATGTTTACTAGGTGCCACTCGTCCATATTCAAACCACTCTGCCATATCACATACTAGTAGCTCTCATCTCACACAAAGACCTAATTCTCATGCATACTAAGTTGAAAGCATAAAGTAAGCTAGGTTAATCAACATATTAATTAGACCTTCCAACTAGCACCCAATTCACACTTTGTGCACAATATGCAAGGTTGTTCATTATTCTACACTTGGACATAAGGAGTAGCCGGCGACTTCGGGATGGACACCACCCACCTTTTGACGTAGCAACACGGTGGAAAGTCTTGTTCTCACGTTCGCTTGTCGCCGCTTAGCACTTGAGCAACGTCGAAGTAGCGACGCACCTCACTTGGCGATATCTTTACTTAGACTTGACGGATCACAAAACGGTCGCCGCCAACGCGTTCAAACACCTATTAATTAGGTTTACCAATGATCAAAAGAGATCAAAACCCTACATCTAGTAAAACCCCATTTTTGATGCTCTAGGGCTTCACACATGGAGATCATGCACTAGAAACCCTAGAAGCATGCATTTAGTGCTTCTTAGCACCCCTAGGTTCCATCTAACCACTCCCAAAAGCTCAAAACCCAAAACCCTAGAAATCACCATTAGAGGGTTTGAGGCCTACCTTGAGCTTGCTCCAATGGAGAGGAAGAAGAGATGGAGAAGATGATGAAGCTCCTCTCCTTTGTCTTCTCCTTCTTCTTCTACTTCTTCTCCTCCTCCTCCTTCTCCTTCTGCTTCTTCTTCTTTCTAGAGAGAGAGGGAGAGAGATGTGTGTGTGTGTGAGAGGAAATGAGGGAAAGAGTAAGGGAAAATCCCTCTTTAACCCTCAATTGTAACAAGATGCAAGGAGGCCCCTCAACTTTGCAAACTGCCCAAACTGGGCATTTTTCGGCTCGTGGACCGGTCCTCCCAAACCCAGGACCGGTCCTGCAGAGCCTTGCTCCACTGCGCACTGGGACCGGCCTCCCCTTAAGAGACCGGTCCTGCAGAGCTCGCTCTCGCGGGACAGCCTTTCCGAGACCGGTCTCCTTTTTCGTGGACCGGTCCTCCTGTGGACCATCACCTACTCCAGGACTTAGCCAAATTTTCACTTTTCGTCGTTTCTTCTCCGTTGCTCGTCTTGCGTCCGATTCTTTTCAAATCGCACCGAGACTTTCCAAACATGTTTTCGAACACGTTTTCATCATCTTTTCATCCACGCTAATGTCGGATTTAGCTCGCGACCCGACGTAGCTTTTCGGGTTCCGTTTTCGCGCCTACGCGCACAAAAACGCCCAAAGGCTTCCGAACTTCACCGGGAGCAACTCCGGTGCACTTTTTGCCTTCGGATCAACTTCGAACTTTTCGAAGTCCATCCAATCGACAATCAGTCGATTCTAAACGTGGTGCAACTCTCGGATTTCGAGAATTCACTTCGTTACAGGGATTGTCAGCTAATTGCTGACGTTTGACTTTTGAGCATAACAGCATCGATCGCCCTGGACTCGAGCGCAGTTCACGAACACGGGCGGTCTGATCCACCGTGCCAAGGTGTTCTTTTCCGAAAAAGTGGTTGGATGTGCCAACCCGTGAGCCCATAGGCGACCTTGGGTAGAATGCAGGCTTAGAGACAGAGGGCATTGCCTGAGGTCTGCGGACCAATATTGGCGGTTTTGGATTGGGTATCTTACTTTCTCAGCTTTTCGATGGATACATACAGTAGCAGTTTGTTTATATTACATATATCTCTCTCTTGCTTACTTTAGCTACTGTATCTACTTATCAGTCTTTCTTTCGCTTTACTCCGTGACTAGTGGGTACCCACTGGGAGGGAGACATGTTCACATGTTCTCACCCCCCGCCTTCTTCTTTCAGGTGACATAGCATGTCCCAGTGGGACAGCAGGTGAGGAGCAAGTCTAGTACGCGTGTAGCTCCTACCCGTATCGGTTACTTCTTTACCTTTCTCGTTTTATTACTTAGAGTACATTATGGTTCAGTTCTAGCTTCACTTTAGTTTTACTTTCAGTGGTGGATTGAGACTTATGATGGTTTTTGGAAGTTTATGAAAGAACTTATGTTTTGTGAATTAAACTGTCTCCTACCCTTCGTGGTAGCATTTCAAAGGATAGGGTTCAAAGAAAAGGTTTTCTACCCCTCGCGGTAGTGTTTTCAAAGGAAAAAGGGTTACCGTGTGGGAAACGGTTTTAAAAAGGTTTATAAATAAGCTAAGTTGTGAATGTAGTGAATGGTTGTATGATGTTCTATATTTAGTATACTTGATATTCATACTGTTGTGGTTGAATTCCTGGATGTATTGTAACACTCTGTACTTGTACGACGCCGTGCAAATACAGGGGAGACTCTGTCCGTGTGTATAGTGGCCTCCCTGTATTTGTGGCGGATCTGGCACACCTCTGGGGGTCAGGCTTTCAAAAAAAAAAATTTCCGCTGTGTTTATGTAACAAAAGGACGCCGGGGCATGACAGTGGGGAAATTTAAGCGAATATACAGGTGGTTGTTAAAGAACAAGGGTACCAAGTGTGACCAACGCAAGAAGTCACTTGGATGTCTACTTACTCGTTAGTGACTTACTCAATGTTGTAGTAGTGTGATTGGTCCTTTAACGTGTGGTGCCTCAGCTATTCACAATGAGGTTATTGTAGTTTGACTATACATACACTTGGTTCCAAGGAATCCGGTTCATTGCGGTGCATGTTGGCTGCAGTAGGTTCATTGTAGGAATAGGGTGTGCTCCTATATAAAATCTATCTCTATTGGTAGAAAGGAGCGTTAGTCCTATGTGATTTATGAGACCGAGTTTAGAAGACCTTGGTTAGGGCAGAGTTAAAATCGGAAAAGATTTTTCGATATTAGAAACTCGAGTCGAATAAATTTGACATATGACAGATGATGGGGTTTGACGAGTTATTCCATGATCTCCGTCTAGTCGGGACTCATGATAGAAGGACTGCATCACACGATAACTGCACCAAGAGGTTCAGTATTCCTTTCTACTGAAATACTACTACATGCTGCTAGGAGTCATTAGTGGATAGTGAGACTCATGAGAATTATCTAAATGATCGATAATTCTCATTGGACTGAGTTGGACTTGTTCCGATCCACTAAAAGGAGTTTCAGTGATATTGTTAATAGTGATCAAAATATATCTCACTACTAGATAGAATAGAACTTATGGAGTCACACATATAAAAGGTTGTAACTGATCGAATAGCTAGATCGCATTTTTTAAATTGCCCGAGGACCTAATTGTCAATATGTTGATAATTGAACTAATTTATAATTGTTATAAATTAGTGGTATTAAAGTGTAAATGTTATAAGAGAGGACTTACAAATAGTTAGTAAATTATGAGAGGACTTATATGCATATATTGCATTTTTAATTTGATATAATCAAATTAAGTTAAAGTTCAAGTCAAATCAAATTAGGATTTGATCTATCGAACTAATTAAGAAAAGAATAAATTTAAATCTAGATTTGTACTTATCCTTAATGGTCATTATATTATTAAAAATAGAATTATATCTCTCTATATAATATATGGAAGTTTTTAGAAAACCCTAGTCATCATCTCTTTTCTCCTCTCTCTTCCAACTACGAGCAAGAAGGACGTCTTTTGTAAGTGAGCTAGCACTCGGTGAGGATATCAATCAAATCACCAACATCGTGTGGATACCTATAGAGGCCGGATGTGTAAGGTACCGGACTTCTAAAATTATGAAGTTACGGTGTACAATTGGTTGGAGAGCCATTTGAATGATTCCGGTGAAGTTCGGTGAAGTTCGAGAGCATTCGAACGTTTCGGTGTGCGTAGGCGCTAAACGGAACCCGAAAGGCTATGTTGGGCCGTGAGCTAAATTCGGCATTAGTGGACGAAAAGATGATGCAAATACGCTCAAAAACATGTTTGGGGAGTCTCGGTTCGATTTGAAAAGAATCGGAGGCCAAACGAGCGAAAACAGGCGAAAACGGACCCCGAAAGCCAAAAAGCTGAAAATTTGGCTAAGTCCTAAAATACTATTTTTCTGGACCTTCGGAGACCGGTCTTTAGGTCCAGAGATCGGTCCCCGTAGCTCGAAAATGCCCAGTTTGGGCTGTTGCAAGAGAGGCAAAGTTGAGGGGTTTATATGCAATTTTGGTATGAGATGAGTGTATAGAGAGGATTAAACCCTCTTCTCTTTCTTTCCCTTACACAAATCTCTCTCCCTCTCTGTCGACCAAAGAAAGGAAAGAAAGAAAGAAAAGAAAAGAGAGAAGAAAAAGGAGAAGAAGCTTGAAAGAGGGAACATCTACCTCTTCTTCTTCTTCCTAGGCATTGGAGTAAGCTCTTGAGGTAAGCTCATAGAGCAACAATGGTAGATCTCTAAGGCTTTGATTTTTTGCTCTAGAATTGGTTTATTTGGAACCCTTAGATGCTAATAGGTTGCTAATTGCTTGAGTTTAGAGTTTAAATGAGGTTTATTGCAATATTAGCAAACCTAGGGTTCAAAATGGGGTTTTGATGTTTGTGAGGGTTTGATCTCACTCGACCCCATGTAAACCTAATTGAGGGTATAACGAACGCGTTGGCGCGCTCGGTTCGATGATCCGACGAGCGTGTGCGAAGTTATTAATAAAATAATATATTTTTAACAGATGGCCGCAGCACGCGAAATAGAAGCCCTAAAATCGTGAAGTTGGATCCGGGGCATCGTGGAGTCGTGGAGTAGCGCGGGAAATCTTCAGATTGAGGATTGGTGACCGTTCGGTGGGCCGCGCAAGAGTCCGAGTCGGACCGGGTCACGGGTGCCGCGGGCGGCCGATTGCAAGTGTCGACGAGCAATCGGAGAGCGGAATAAGGTGGATTGTGCTTACCGAAGCGACTAGGTCGCCTGCATGTCGAAGTAAACTATGAAGTTCTTGTTGATGCATATGTATGTGCAGGTTGGCATTGTAATGTGCTAGGTGAAAGATTGTGCATGTGAACCTAATTTCTAAATGGAAACATAGGCATGCTAGCATCATGTAAATACTTGCTTGTTGATGATTGCATATAAATATTATGTATGCTAGTTGATAGTTGCATGTTGATGCATTAGAAATGCATGCTAGTTGATAATGGCAAATTGTTATGTTGAGATATATGGTAGATGTTAATTGCATATGACATGTTAACCTACATGCTAGAAGAGAGCATAGTGACATAATGAGAAAAGGCTAAGTATAATATGCATGTTGATAGCATGAATGTTTATAGAAACTCGATGTGGACAATTAGGTATCGAATAGATCGAGTGGCATGGAACCTAGTGTTATATAACATAGGTTGTATTGAACCTAGTGTCGTGAACCTAGGAAAGATCGAGTGACATCGAACCTAGTGTAATTAACATAGGTTGAATATGAACCTAGGGTCGAGAACCTAGGATGAATAAGAATGACGTTGAACCTAGTGTCGTGGACCTAGGGTAGATTGAGTGGCATTAACCTAGTGTCGTGAACATAGGTTGAACAGAATGAACCTAGAATCAAGATCTAGGTAGATTGATATCGAACCTAGTGTTGGTAAACATAGGTTGACATTGATCCTAGTGTTGTTGAACCTAGAGTTAATAAAATCTAGGTAGAGAGGTGTTAACCTAGTTTAAAGAACATAGGCTATGTGATAAGGGTATTTAACCTAGAGTCAGCTAGACCTAGGGTGGAAAGTACACTGGACCTAGACAGGTCGATGTTATAGGGTTTGAGACTACCCTAGAGGCTTGGAAAGTGGATTCCGGAATCCCAGGATTTGTGAACTCGATAGTTCGTGTCCGCGGGTGTGTGGCATGTTCCCATCCCACAGTAAGAACTTCGAGGACGAGCTTGAGGCTGATTCGAGGCCGTGGGTCGAGTGTGGCAGGTTTCCTCTCCCGCTGGCAGAATCACGATTCGCTAGGGTGAGTGTGGCAGGTTCCCCTCCCCATCGGGGGTCTTGGGCCGCGGGTCGAGTGTGGCATGTTCCCCTTCCCACCGGAAAGATCCCTGACTACGGGTGTACGCAGCTCTGGGCGACCCGTTGGCGATGTGATTGTGGATTGAAGGCTGAGGTGTATGCGATGGTACCTTCACCTCGAGCCGGACAGAGCGCTGATTATCCGCAGTTGATTGACTCGAAACCGAGTCGGGTGGCTAGCTTGAATAGGTAGACGAAACCTTAAGGGGCTAGTGGTACATAGCTTGGATCTAGGGTAATAGAACCTTAGAAGCTAGTTGGATATGAGTGAGATAGAGAAATAGAAGTAAACTCATTAGATTTACTTTGTTGTTGCATTATTGCATTTAGCATTTCATTATTGCATCTGTGAGGCAAAGCATGGTTTTATTAGTTGCATAATCAAGATATATATCTATCTGTTTATTAAACTAACCTGCAGTTGCCTCCTTCGGACCTGTTGGTTGAGCTTTTCCCTTGGGTCGCCGTACCCACTGGGAACCATGGAGTTGGTTCTCACCCCACGTTGTTTCGGGGTGTTTTCCAGGTACACACGTGAGTGGCGCGGCAGCGCGAGGCAAGGGCGTAGCTCCGTAGATAGCGCCCTACCCCAGAGACCAGAGATAGCAGTACCCCGTTGGCATAGCTTAGGGGTGTAGAAAGTGAAAGGAACAAAATTGTATCAAGTTGTAATAATTTAGATTGTATTTGGAAGAAGTTAAATGTAATATGTAAAGATTAAATGTAAGCTGGTGAATGCTTGTAATAGTTTAGCTGTTTATGTTTGATACTTCCTTATGCAATCATTGTATGTTGAACACTGTTCCTGGTTGGAACCTTTGTAATTGTATTGATTGCGACGCCTAGAACGTACAGAGGAGACTCTGTCCTCGTACAGGGGAAACTCTGTCCGTTTGGCGGTCTGTCGGTGTACCCGAACCCGACTAAATAGGCGGGCTCGGGGAGTGACAGGATGCGTGTGCGGCTTTAAGAGAACCTAATTTCTCAATCATCAAATTGCGGTGAAGATCTATCTGCGCAAAGGTAAAGATTGGATTTTACTTTTCTTCTTTAATCTTAAAGAATATGAGGGATCCTAATTGCGTGGTTCTTGAGATCGGATCATAAGAGTTTTTAAAAATCAAATTTATTTGATTTCTTTTTCTGTTGCGATTTCACCGTATGCAAATTTTCTAACAGTTTTTAAGTTCAACAGTGTAGAACAATTCAAATTACATGAAACTTTAATAGAAAATTCTACTTAACATCAATAGTAAGATCAATACTTTTAATTTAAAATTTGAATATTTTATCACCGTTTTTTATGAGATTTTTATTTTTAATTGTTCATTTTGAGGCTATCCGTTCACTAGGCAAATAAAGTCAAAAAATTATAAAATTTGGTTTCAAGATAGTTCCAATAGCGTAGATCATATCTAATAAAACCGATCGCCGAATCGGATGTCCCATCATTGAAAATAACTTATAAGTATGGAGGGCTCCATACTTTCGAAAGTATAGGAGTCTAACTCTACACACACACACACACACACACACACACACACACACATAAAATTGAGCTCCTATGCTTTTAAAAGCACCAAGCTATTGGTGCTTGTAGGTTTTAGTCTTTGGATGAAGATTTGCAGGTTAGGTTAATAGTGGTCTCCTAGGATTGAGTAGGTGATTGGTGAAATAGCATAATCTAAAGAAAGAAATTAGTCAAAGGGATAGATCTAATGGTGGAAGACTTACAAGAATCAAGTGCTTTCTGTTTTTAAAAGCATCATAATCGGACTCTCTCTCTCTCTATATATATATATAGAGAGAGAGAGAGAGAGAGAGAGATTATATATATAGAGAGATAGAGAGAAAGAGAGATATGTGTATAGAGCACTTCTTACTCATATGTTGTTTTTGATGATGGAGTTTCTGAATTGACAATACACTCCGTTAAATATGAACTATTGTATTTGAAACTTCTAAAAAATAAATGTTGTAAATTTTTGAAATTATAATAAATTCCATCAAGTGGACATAAAATGAATGGTCAAAATCGAATGACATTCTAAAAATAAATGACTGAATCCTTCAATTTAAAATTGGAGTTATTGATCTATATCTAGATAGCGAATAGAATTTTCTATCTAATGTTCAACCGATTTTGATTCTTTTATATCGTTAAACTAGCAAGTATTTTATACCGACCGTTAAAAATTATCAGTTTTGAGGCATTTTTATCGTAAGGTAAATGATGTCAAAAAATTATAAAATTTAATTTAAAAAGTTTTGAATGCTCTAAATAATATTTAACTATGGATCATCGATTCGGAAGCTCTATCATTGAAAACGACTTATGAGTACGAAGGTGATCGTATTCATAAGAGTATAGTAGTCGGACTCTTTTATATATATATAGTAGGGATATATACTATACTCTTATGAGTATAGATAGAGCATTTCAAACTCATAAGTTGTTTTTGATAATGGAGCTTCCGAATCGATGATCCACTCCATTAAATATGATCTAGAGTATCTGAAACTTCTAAAAAATAAATTTCGTAATTTTTCAAAATATAATAAAGTCCATCGAGCGAGCATAAAATAAATGGTCAAAATCGAAAGACTTCCTAAAAATGCATGATTAGATACTTCAATTAAAATTGGAGTTATTGATTTTTATCTAGATAGTAGATAGAATTTTCTATAAAAAATTCAACCAATTCCGATTCTTTTACATTGTTAAACTAGCAAGTATCCCATAACAGTCGTTAAAAATTATCAATTTAGAGAACTTTTGATCGTAAGGTAAATAATGTCAAAAAATTATAAAATTTGATTTCTAGAAGTTTTGAATGCATTAGATAATATTTAACAATATGGATCGTCGATTGAGAAGCTCTATTATTGAAAACAACTTATGAGTCTGAAGGTGATCGTATTCATAAGAGTATAATAGCCGGACTATATGTCACGCCCCGAGACCGCTACCAATTTGGTACGGTTCGAGCGCGTCGAACAGACGCCAGACGGACAGCACCTCCCCTGTCCGCCTAAGGCTAGCAACAAGATTGTGTACAACAAGTGCCCAGAACGAACTTGATACAACATACACAATCTATGACAAAGAGGGCACAACTAGTGCCAAGCTACACGAGAGCAAGCAACACAAGTAATCAACAAGTGAAAAAGAGAGATAAACTTATCTATTACATTCTTTCAATTCTTAAGTCATGATTACATTCATCCTTTAATATTACATAAGTGGCATACATACACAAAACCTCACCCCTGTACAATATCTACTCTCAAAGGTAAAGTGAACTCAAGGTAACTCTAATGCAGTAGGGAGGTAACTAGTAATACCACTAGGGCGCCAAGCCCTTGCCGTGATCCTCACCCGGCGTCGACGAACTAGGACCTGAAATAGAGGGGGGTGAGAAATATCTTCCATAGTTCCCAGTGGGTTCGGCCTCCGACTCCGCCAGTCTCCCTACTAGGTCCAAGGAGGCAAAGGTAGACAATATATGGCAATACTAATAACTGAAAGCTGTAAAAGTACTGTAAGGTAAATGCAATATCTACTATGCCTCGAATCTGGAAATATATGCATGCAACTCATAGTAAAAGGTAGCTATTACTCTATCATGCTCAATGAGTTCACACTTCCCTTGAATACCCAATCCACTTGGCTTGCCCAGGGGCTTGCCACACTCTCGCATTCCTTGCCTCGACGACGAGGAGTCTAAACTGCTCAACTCGCCCGATGCCGTCTGTGGATAGCTAGCTGCTGCCGGTCAAGCCGCTACTACCATAGCCTGTGCCTAGTACTCCGGAGTGCACGTCTCGTGTGGAGCGACCACCACGAGGAGAAAACAGACAACGCGAGCTCCAGTCCAATCCTCGCCCACGGAGGATACCCTAGCTAATAGGGATGTCATCACACTTGTTTTGACTCTGTAGTGTTTACACTAATTAATGCCACTTGTTCATGTCTACTAGGTGCCACTCGTTCATGGTTTAAACAACTCAGCTATATCACATGCTAGTAGCTCTCATCTCACCTTACACCTGGCTCTCATGCACACTAAGTTTAAAAGCATAAAGTTAGCTAGGTTAATTATCATGTAAGGTAAAGACTCCAACTAGCACTCTACACACACCTCATGCACAATATGCAAGGTAAATCGCTATTCGATGCTTAGACATAAAAGGTAGACCAGCGACTTCGGGTTGGACACCACCCACCTTTTGATGTCACGATGGAGTGGAGAGTCTTGTTCTCAAGTTCGCTTGTCGCCGCTTAGCACTCGAGCGGAGACGAAGTAGCGACGCACCTCACTTGGCGATAACTTCGCTCAGACTCGATGGATTGCCAAACGGTCGCCGCCAATCCGTTCAGGCACCTAATAATTAGGTTTATATATGATCAAAAGAGATCAAAACCCAACATCTAGTAAAACCCCATTTTTGATGCTCTAGGGCTTCACACATGGAGATCATGCACTAGAAACCCTAGAAGCATGCATTTAGTGCTACTTAGCACCTCTAGGTCCCATCAAAATACTCCCAAAAGCTCAAAACCCAAAACCCTAGAAATCACCATTAGAGGGGTTTGAGGCCTACCTTGAGCTTGCTCCAATGGAGAGGAAGAAGAGGTGGAGAAGATGATGAAGCTCCTCTCCTTAGCCTTCTCCTTCTTCTTCTACTTCTTCTCCTTTGCTTCTTCAAGAGAGAGGAAATCCTAGAGAGAGAAAGAGAGGGTGTGAGGCTTGCAACACAAGGGGAAAATGAGAGGGATCGGGTCCCCTCATGCCCAAATAGCCTAATTCATGCTACAATTGCATGTAGGTCCCTCAACTTTTCAAACTGCCCATTTTTGAGCATTCTGCGCAGCTAGGTCCGGATCTGGCCCATGGGATCCGGATCCCGTAAGCAACTGGGCATTCTGCACAGCTGGGGTCCGAATCTGGCCCATGGGATACGGATCCCGTAGGCAGATTTTCCAGGACTTAGCCAAATTTTCAGCTTTTTCACCGTTTTCGCACATTTTTGCTTGTACGACCTCCGATTCATTTCAAATCGAACCGAGACTTTCCAAACATGTTTTCGAGCACGTTTTCATCATCTTTTCATCCACGCTAATGCCGGATTTAGCTCAAGACCCAACATAGCTTTTCGGGTTCCGTTTTCGCGCCTATGCGCACCAAAACGCACGAATGCTTCCGAACTTCACCGGGAGCAACTCCGATGCACTTGTTGCCTTCGGATCAACTTCGAACTTTCCGAAGTCCATCCACTCGACAATCAGTCGATTCTAAACGTGGTGCAACTCTCGGATTTCGAGAATTCACTTCCTTACACTATACACACACACACACACACACACACACACACACAGGGGGGGGGGGGGGCAAGTAGGGCATAATATACTCTTATGAGTATAGAGCCCTTCATAGTGCTACTATACTCTTATGAGTATAGAGCTCTTCATACTCATAAGTTATTTTTGATGATGAAGCTTCTGAATCGACGATTCACTTCATTAAATATGATTTAGAGTATTTGAAACTTCTAGAAAATAAATTTCATAATTTTTCAAAATCATAATAAAATCCATCAAGTAAATGACGTTCTAAAAATGGATAGATCTTTCAAGCTAATATCAGAGTTATTGATCTTTATCTAGATAATGAATAGAATTTTTATCAAAAATTCGGCCAATTCCAATTCTTTTACTCTAAAACTAGCAAGTATTCCATACCGGTCGTTAAAAATTGTCGATTTTGTGACCTTTTGATCATAAGGTAAATGATGTCGAAAAATTATGAAATTTGATTTTTAGAAGTTTTAAATGCTCTAAATAATGTTTAACAGTATGGATCGTCCATTTGGAAGCTATAATTTGATTTCTAGAAGTTTTAAATGCTCTAGATAATATTTAACGATATGGATTGTCAATTTGAAAACTATATTATCGAAAACGACTTATAATTACAAGGACGATTGTATTCATAAGAGTATAATAGCCGGACTCTATATATATATATATATATATATATATATCTGTGTGTGTGTGTGTGTGTGTGTGTGTGTGTGTGTGTGTGTGTGTGTCTACACTACAATAAAAATGGTCTATAGCGATACTTTTAAGTGTAGGTACATGTCAAAAAAATGCTGCTAGCTAAAATTACCGACACTTTTAAAAAGTGTTGTTATATGTGGGGTCGCTAGGTATATAGTGAGTTAAAAGTGTCGCTATAATCTAAAAGAGGCGCTAATTTACGAACACTTATTTAAGCATTTAGCAAAACTCTATCTCGTTGGCTCAGGTGGCGAAAGAGGACGACAGGAAAAGCTATTCGTCTAGAATTTCAGTGGATTGAGTGAAGAGAGAAGAGAAGATGGTAATTAATTTTTCTTTTTTTTTCTTTTCTGTTTGTAATCGAGCCAAATGGACTGGGTGTGGTGGGTTGAGTAGGGTAATCTTTTATTTTTAGGTTGATTGGGCTTTATATTTAGGCATTACTAGATATTTTTTAAGTTTTAGCATAAATGGGACACTTACTCAAAAGTGTCCCAAACAGGTGCCCCTATAACCTAATTCTGTTGTAGTGGTAGAGCTACTATGCTATCGGAAGCATAGCGGATTTGATGCTTCCGATTTTTTAACTCTCGGATTAAGAATTGTACGGTTGGGATAATTACTACTTGAGGTTGAGTAGTACTTCTATGGTTGAGTGGCCCCCACTTGGTAATACTATTAATCCAAGATCCTCTATACTTCCGATAGCATATTAGCTCTACTATATATATATATATATATATATATATATATATATATATATATATATATATAGTTGAGCTAGAATGTTATCGATCGGTAGTAAACGGGCTCCGTTGCCACCCATTTTTTTTCGATGGTCGAGCCTCCAAATTGACAATCGGCACCGTTGAATATGATCTATACTACTTGAAATATCTAGAAATCAAATTTCATATTTTTCCGATATTATTCTCTTATCCATCAATTGGGCGTAAAAATGAACGACTGAAAATGAATATCCTCTAAAAAGTGATGATAGGAATTTTGTAATCAAGATTGAGAGTATAGATCTTATTCTAAATAGTTTAAAGAATTTTCTAACCAAAATTTAATTGATTTGGATAGTTTTGCACCGTTAAACGAGAAAACGTCTCATATCTATCATTAAAATTATAAATTTTGAAACCCTTTGATCATTAGGTCAATGATGTCAAAATGATTTGAAATTTCGTTTCTAGATACTTCAAGTGGTATAGATCATGTTCAACGGTGCCGATCGTTAATTTATAGGCTCTATCATCGAAAACAAATGGGTGGCAACGAAGCCGATTTGCTACCGATAGCATTCCAGCTCAACTCTCTCTCTCTCTCTCTATATATGTGTGTGTGTGTGTGTGAGAGAGAGAGAGAGAGAAGAGAGGCTACTATGCTTATAGAAGCATGGAGCCTTTCGTGCTTCCAGGTCGTTTTCGATGTTGCGACTTTCGAATCGTCGATCGGCTCCGTTAAATATGATCTAGAGTATTGATCTAAAATTTTAATGCCATGTTATCATGTTTTGTAAGATTTTTATTTTCAGCCATTGATTTTGAGCTCCTTCGTTCGCTAGGCAAATAATACCGAAAAATCACATAATTTATTTTCTAGGTACTTCAAATATTCTAGATCAAGTTTAACGGAGCCGATCGACGATTCAAAAGTCGCAATATGAAAAATAACCTGGAGGCTCCGTGCTTCCAGAAGCATAGTAGCCTTACTCTATATATATTGAGAGATGGAGAGAGAGATAGATATGAGGTGTGTTTAGAAGCTTTAAAAGGTGGGTGATCCATTTCAAAATATACTAAGGTAGTGTTTGGTTCAGGAACAAGAGGGGAATAAGCTCCTGTTCCCCATTTTGTTATCAAATACTACGTTAATTTGGCATCCGAGAATAGTTCTCGGGTTCCTGAAATAAGCTGGTATAAGGCTAGAGCTATTGTTCCACTGTTTTTTTGGAATAAATTTGTTCCCGAGTGGAAACAAGATTAATTAAAGTCTAAATTTAATTTTAATTATGGTATTAAATTATTAATTAATTTTATTAATATATTCAAATCATTATTTATTAATTAATAATCAAATAATTAATATATTTATTATTTATAATTAATTATTAATACTTTATTGTATTTATCCATAAACTAATATTTATATTGATCAATCACTAATATTTTTATTAATCTAATTAATTTTTTTTACTATTTATCTAGCTAAAATAATTTATAACTAATTAAAAAGTTAAATTATTTTTATATTTGATTACTTAATTAATATATTTTTATAATCTTATACAATATTTATAGCTAATAAGTTTATTAATTTATTAAATTATTTTTATGTCATATTTTGATGTTAACTAATGAGATAAAACAATTTTTATTTAAAATTATAACTCTTATTCCTTTTTTTCCAGTCTAATCATCCAAATATGCTATTTATTTTAATCCTAAGGATAATACAATTTTTATCCAAACGTAAATTGATTTAGCTCCTGCATATATCTGAACTTGTATTAATCTTTGAAATAGCGGTTTTTATTTATATCCGAATCAAACATAGCCTAAAGTTTACACAATATTTGTATTTTTTATTATTTTCTTTTTTGATTACTCAGTAGCCAAGTGTACGTTCGCACGAAATTAAATATTTTAATTAACCGTCAGAAAAGTGGCAAATGGGCATGGTTGACGAGACCCGAATTCGAATCCTAGTTGATTCACATTTATAGCTAAGTTTATTTCTTAACGAAATAAACGGTTAGCGTGTTATCTATCTCTAAAAAAAAAAAAAAAAAAAAAAAAACTTATTATCCCAAAGTAGCTTTCCTTGTCAGGTAGGGTCCATTTGTATGAAATCCAAAAGCATATGGTGGACTCGTGGGTTTGAATCCAACAAAAGGTCTACTATAGGCACGTGAACTGTCCCCATACGCACATATCTCCCGTTTAGACAAGGGTGCGTGTATCCCATGGACATGATTTAATTTTTTAAGAAAAAAAGAAAATAAAAATACAAGTGGGTCACAGTACAACATGTCGAGTCTAATTAAAAAAGCGTTTCAGAGTAAAAGTTAGGCAATGAGCAAATGGAGGAGCCTACCACTGATTCTCTCATCCGTGTGTATACAAAATAGTGGGTAAAAATGTAAGAACAGTCCCTGTACTATTCCCTATATTGCCGGTTAGGTCCTGAATACTCCTACTCATTTTTTGAGCGCTATACTTGGCTACTGAGTAATTTGAAATTTGAAATTTAAATTTTGAAATTTAAATTTTAAATTTTAAATTTAAAAAGTTGAGATTTAAAAATTAAAATATGAATTTAAAATTTCAAAATTTAAATTTAATGTTAAATTTATACTTTGAATCTAAAATAAAAATAAAAATTAGAAATTTGAGCTCAAAATCAGAATCAGTTTTAGAAAAACAGTTTTTTTCTCCTTCTGACTCTGGAGCCATCAAAATCTATTTTCTAATTATAAAAGGTAGAATCAGATTTTTAAAATATCATTTTCAAACGCTTTACTGAACTCAAAAGTAATTTTGGGCTCAAAATCACTTTTGAATAGCTAAAACAAACACACCCATAGTAGTCTCGGGACTTGCTACTGGTAGTAGACTGGTAGGCATCTTTTGTCAGGATAATAGACTCCAATTCAAAGCAAAGCTTGAAGCAGGCAGGAATAGAGTTTGTGCGTTGTGAAAACAAATATATTTCCTGAACTACTCTTCTATATAGTGCAATTTCATCTATTGCTGTATAGAAAAAGAGCGTTATTTTTTTCTCTCTAGTTGTGAACTTAGAATCTAAGTTTGCCCGTTACTTGAAGTGACCGGTTTTACAAATGTAGATCAATTCTTTTTTTAATCTTTACAGATTCGATCTGAATTGGTAATAAATTGTTCAAATTATCATTAAAAAGGCTCCAGCATGCTATCTTCACGGAGGTCGCGGAGGTGCGTGACCCATTCGTCAGTCTCAACCTCAACCGCGGGCAGCGGAGGAAACGACTGAATAACAACGACAACAAGGACTAAATTACACCATTTGAGATTAAATCATATTATTTTGAGATTAAATTACACTATTTAAAACTATGTGAGACTAACTTGCAAGATAAAAAATAGAAGTTGCACCGTTGAAACTAAGTTATACCATTTGAGACTAAGTTTTCTGTTTGAGATTAGTTTTTAATGGTATAAGTTATTCTTAAATAGTATAATTTTATTTCAGATGGTGCAATTTCTTCTTTTTTCATAGACTCTCCACGAAGCTGCACTGCTGCGAGATGAGGGCGATTGCGAGGGCACGACGGTGGTGGCGAAGAGGGTGAAGGTATCGAAAATAGAGATGTGAAAGAAATTAATTTACAGTGTCGAGGTGCATAGCAACACAAAGGTAATGGAGAAAGTGTAGCGAGACGAAGCATAACGAGAAGGACCAAATAAAGAGAAAAAAAAAAAGAAGAAAGAATAATAATTAGAACAATTCGCTCAATTTACTAAAAGTTCAATCTAATCTATAAAATAAAAAAATAAAAAAAAAAGCCAACTTTTGCAAATATGGAAAACTAGTAGATTTTTTATGCAAATTGGCCTTAAAATTTTGAGGAATGAAATTACAACTTAAGAGAATGTTTAAAAACTAAAATATTCAAGTAAAAGTTTAAGGACTAAGTTGCAATATCAAAGTAGTACCTCTACTATGCAGACATTTTACACTTAATAAATAATTGAAGCCCCACAAAGTGAAGCCAATCAATGCAACCAACAGACTCACTCTGCAAATCATTTCTCCAAAGACTCTTTTTTATTATCCAGAGACCCCTACTAGTAAATAATAGGAATAACAAACATGCCTTTCCTAAATATTGGTACCTTTTTAAAGCATTCTAAATGGGGCACATTCATTTATCCTGTGAAAAGTCCCGTTACTTGAAGAAATTGCTGCCTTAGCGCATTACACCAATCCAATTTTAAAAGCATAACGTATAAAATAGAAGATTCTCCATTGCCTTGGTAGACTTTTTTTAAGTTGAAGCAACAATTCCTCTCAACACTCACCGGTCCCAATAGTAAAAGTAAAATACATACAACATTCATCACCCCCAAGACCACCGGGTCTAAAGCCCTAATTTAATTTTACCTTCCTGGTTAAATTAATAAGGCGACAATTAATCACGTTCTTCACTCTAGTAATTTACTAAGAAAGTACATGACCGTCACTGATTTGAGTAACAATTTAACAGTAGATTAGCATTGGAAAAAGAAAGGATAATTAATGTACGTTTAGAAAGAACAAGTCAAAAGTTTGAAATGAAAAAACATGTTTCTTTTTAGCATGCTCACGGATACCTGTAATATCATGGACCCTTCAAATTAAATACCTCAAAAAAGGTGCCAGAGAAGAAGAAAAAGGAGTTAAACATGACAGACTACCATACTAGGCCTGTTTCTCTTCAGAAACTTGAGCATTTTACATGGACATCATCAAGTTAAATAAAAGGCAGCAAAAGAAAGAAAGAAAGAAAGAAAGAAAGAGAGGAACCCAAACCAAAATCTCTTAAGAGCTCCACTCATCACCAACACACTGCCTCTACTAGGAAAGGGGAAAATAGAAAAAAAAAAGAAAAAGAAGAAGAAGAAAAAACAAAGAAAGGGGGTAGTAGCTATATTATCTATAATAATATAATGAATAATAATAGTACAAGGGGAGGGAGGATTAAAAGGGTTTAATAAATAATAATAAACAATTAGGTAGTCTCTATGGACAGTTAGGGTTTTTACCAGGACCCCCATAGTAAAAGTAAGTCCCCCAATCCCCAGTGGTCCCAACCTGAACGTCATAGCAGTTGGATTGCTCAGTGAAGGTGCTCACCCCTTTGGGTGCCCTGAGATTGTTGGAGCTATCAACTGTCTGGATGTTCCTGAAGTAGCTAGCCTTGCCAAACCCTTCCTCAGGGAAGTGCCCGCTGCCCATCTGGGTTGAGGTGTGGGCCCCATCTGGCTCTGAGTTCACCACCTCACCCCCCCACTCTACCATGGACGCACTGTCTGCTAGGTAGGAAAATAGAAAGGAGGGCCAGTAGCCCAACACGTAGTCATTCCCAAATTGCATCCACCAATTCCCTTCTTTTGGATCCTGATCATTTGACCCACACAAAAAAGAAAAGGGTATAATAATAACATTAGTCAAACCAGCTAAATAGCTTAATTAGGATGAGTTAGATTACAATACCTATCACACTAGATTGAGGAATGAGCAAGAATGGGGACAAGATAATAGAGATCCATGTTTTGTTTTTAGGTTAAAAAGCAAAAGCCATTATCTTATCTACACTGTAGCACATTTAAAATAGCTAGGTACCTCAAAAATCAAATCTTTGATTTGCTGCATAACCTTTTAGCACATTTGATTTCAGAAAATTCCATGCAACTCTCTATTGGAACTTCAACGAGCTAGTTGCCATCAAGAAATTTACGGAACATTCCAGCAAGCAACAGAATATTCTATTCAATTACAGAATATCTTATCAAAAAAGTAAAAAAGTAAAAAAAAAAAAAAAGAAGAAAAAAACCATTTTGTTCTACCGGAAAAACTTTTAACGAGTACTTATTAACAGTCCAAGTACTCGTTTCAAAATATGTTACAGTTTAGATAAATTATTGTGCCTATAACGTTTTTTTTTTTTTTTTTTTTTTTTACAAAAAAAATAGAGAGGACTGTTTGCATGTGAACATTGTTTAATTACCTTCCAGACAAGTATGCTGATATCATATTGAGAGCCACCATAGTATGAGATAGGGGAGATGGTTGCTCCCATTGCAATGTCACTGTTTATTTGAATGAATCCAGAGCACAGTAGGTTGTAACAGCCTGTTGCTTGATACGCATCACTCTGCCAAATTACAACAATCCCATACATTTTTTTATTTTATTTTTTTTTTGAGAATTGAAACTAGCAGATTGAAATTTATAAAAAAGAAAAAGAAAAGTCTCTGACCAACCATTTTACTTTACTGTTTAATAACATAGAGAGCATTAATAATTGGAGAAGAGAAGAAAATTACAATAGAAAGAAGAAGAAAGAGTTAGGGATGTTCACGTACAGTCCAATAAGTGAAGAGCCTTGTGTTATTGTCCCCATAGAGATCCGGGCTAACCTGATCGATCGATACAAGGGGCATGAAAACAGATCACACCAATTAATGGACGGATGGACAGAGAGAGAGAGAGACCTTGATCTCAATTCTCAACCAACATAAATAATGGAAAACTGCATGTTATACATACATCCAATTCAGAGTTGGGGTGAAGTTTACCTGCCAACCAGCTTCAATGCTGTTGAGGTCTTGTCCGAAGGAACCCCCAAGGATCCAAAGCTGAGACAGGCTGAACTCATTGGCCTGCTCAATGTCCGGTTCCCAAACATTAATAGTTGCTTTGGCTCCATAATACTTGTCTCCCTCCACATAAGCTATTGCATGCTGAAAAGAAGAGCCAGCCATATATAAAAAAGTAAAAGCGTAATTAAAAGCAAAGCAAAGGCAGGCACGGGGAGAAAGAAAGAAAGAAGGAGAGAGGAGCTAGCAGTTAATTAGTACCTGGTGGCCGCTCTCATTCAAGAGGTCAGCAGGATCCACAGATAGGGGATTTGGGGTGCTTTTGTGCTTCTTCCTCCCGTACCTCTTTATAGAGCTCGTCCTTAGTATATCATCTTTCATTGTTCTTCTAATCGGTACGGTGTTCGCGGGGCACCGCCCATTCTGATGCCAAAGTTGGAGCGTGGGCTCGCTCTTTTGATCTGATGCAGCAGCCTTGTTCTGATCATATAGGCGCCCTTCTTCTGGGTGGAAAGATGGTCTCATCTGAATGCGTGTCACAATTATTCACCAATTAACGTTAGTTGATAAAGGAAAAAGAAGATACATCCAACCTTAAACAGTAGGTTATTTGAAAAGAAGAGAAAGTGAGAAGAACGAGAGAGAGAAAAAGACCTGGATAGTGTGGTTTTTGAGGAAAGGGTGATCGAAGGCTGGTTGATGAGAGACATGCACACAGTCTATGATATCTCCATCTGGGCTCTGGTTATTTCCAAAACCATGATTATTAAAACAAGAGAGAAACAGAAGAGGAATCATCATTAATCAGTAAAATTGAAGAGATTTTTATTCAGACATAGGAATTTACTTAAGAATAGATGTTTGATTGAAGTTTTTTCTGGTTGATAGGAAAAAAAAAAAAAAAAAAAACTGAGCAAAAATTCTCAGTTTTAGTAAATTAATTTCAATAAATAGACTCTTGTATAAAAAATAAAAATTAAAAAACCAGAACAGAAAGAAAATTTTTCTGAGAAATAGAGGATATTTTAAGGAGAGAGAGGAAAAAAAAAAAAAAACAAATTGGAGTTGAGAGAAGGCTAATCCAATGTGGCTCAAATATTACAAGAAGAACTAGAAAAATGGCTTAATTAGGAAACTCTAAACTAACTCAAGGAAACAAGGCACTAATCTGCAAACTAATTTAAAAGAGATTAAATGAGAGAGCAAATAGAGTGCCAAAATTTGAGATATTGAAAAAGAAAAAGAAGGGCTTAAAAAAAAAAAAAAAAAAAAACAAAGACGCGCAAATGTCTTCTCTTCCCTTTTGCCAAAAAGATAAAAAAAGTTATCAATAATAAATTTCCAAAAAAAAAAAAAGAAAAAAAAAAAGGAAGAGGAAGCCTAAATCCAGCATCATTCTCTGGCCTTCCAAGCAAGAAAAAATTAAAAAAAATAATAAAAAATAAAAACTCTACAAATATTTTTATTTAAAAAAAAAAATAGAAATAATAATAAGATTAGAAGACGGAAGCAGCAGACCCGGATGGTCTTGATGGCAGGTTTGTTCAGCCGCTTCAGATGGCGGTGCACGTCCTCCATCTTCCTCTGCCTCCCCCCTTCGGCGCACGATAAGCAGCAAATCAAGAAGAAGAGCACTACTAAAACCCCAGCGATGCCACGGCTCACGCTGACGTGCGCCGCCATACCCTCCTCCGCCCTCCGCAGTCCCCCCCCCCCCCACACACACTCCCACCTCTTTTCCCAGCAAAAAACACAATACAAGCTATACTTTTATTACTTCTCGCTTTTCGGTTCCCCAAAAATAAGTCTCTCTCTCCCTCTCTAGCTCTCCAATCTCAATGTCTCATCCACACCGCCATTTTTGAATTTTTTCTTCTTTTCCTTTTTTTTTTTCCGCCTTTCCCCTTCCTCAATCGCTTCCCACTAGTGCTAAGTGCTAACACGCGCGCACTCTTCTTCTCCCCTCCTTCAGAATAATTAGGGCGACAATAATGAGAAGAAATTAGTATGTTATAGCAAAAGCCCAACAGAGTGCTTCACTCCCTCTTCTCTCTCCTCTGTATGTTTTAGTTTGGGGTTTTGATGACGGGCAACGGCAGACTGGTAATACAATATAATGCAGAGAGAGAGAGAGAGAGAGAGAGAGAGAGAGAGAGAGGGGGGGGTGGTGCACCTGCACTCTGCTGCAGAAAGAGTATAGTGGGGTGGGGGAAGCCGACGAGGAAAACTGACCCACCCCTTCTGCTCTGCGCCCTTTCCGCTTTTTACCGTTTTCGAGTGCACTGGTAAATATTATTCTCGGACCAAAGTGCCCTTCTCTTTCTTCAGCCTTGCCGACCAATTCTTTTCACGGAATATTTTTTTTACTTGCACTTAAGCCTAACTTCTGATGAACTGATTTCTGACCAAATTATTTTGGTCTGAAAAAGTGATTTTGGTTAAAAGTTATAGAGCGTTTGGCGAGTTTAAGTAAAAGTAATTTTTTTAAAGTAATTTTGAAAAACTTTTGCAAATTTTTTTAATGTTAGCATAAATTAATATTTTTATTAAATTTTATTTTAAAATAATTTAAAATCTAAATTTAAATTAGAATTAAAATTAAAAATTTTAAATTTCAAAATTTTATCAAATTTAAAATTTATAATTTTATATTTAAAATTTAAAATCTAAAATGTCAAATTTGAAATTGAAATTGAAATTGAAAATTGAAAATTAAAATTTGAATTATGAATTATGAATTTTGAATTTTGAAAATTAAAAATTGAAATTTGAATTTTGAATTTTGAATTTTGAATTTTGAAATTTGAAATTTGAAAATTAAAATTTGAATTATGAATTTTGAAATTTGAATTTTGAAATTTGAAATTGAAAAATTGAAATTTGAAATTTGAAATTTGAAATTTAAAATTTGAAATTTGAAATTTGAAATTTAAAATTTGAAATTTGAAATTTGAAATTTAAAATTTGAAATCTAAAATTTGAAATTTGAAATCTAAAATTTGAAATTTGAAATCTAAAATTTGATATTTGAAATTTGAAAATTAAAATTTGAGATTTAAAGTATGAAATCTATTTTTCAAAATTTAAAATTTTAAAGTTAAAAGTTAAAATTTAAAAAATTAATCTGAAAATTAAAATTTGAAATTAAATTTAAATTTAAATATTAAAATAAAAATAAAAATAAAAATATGAAGTTTAAATCCAAAATCGTAATCGATTTCAAGAAGCGACTTTTTTTCTTCTCGATTCTCGGAACCTTCAAAATTAGTTTTCTAATTCTAAAAAGTAGAATCGATTTTAAAAATGAGTTGCCAAACGCTCTATTGAGCGAAAATCACTTTTCAACCCAAAAGCGCTTTTTAAAAGCTAGCCCAAACACCCTCTTATTCTACGTTGAAATAACAAGGCCAATTAACATAAAAAAAAAATCACTAGTTTTGAATTTTTATAAAATTAAATCATCTTTTTTAGTTTTATAGATGCAGGTTGAATTTTCAAAAAATTGATCAAAATATTTTTTATTTCTTTTTTTCTTTTTTTTTCTTTTTTTCTTTGTTTTTTCTTCTACGAAGAGAGAAGAGGAGGCGGAAGCGGCCCGCCTCTCCTCTAGCTCTCGCGTCCTCGCCCGCCTCGGCGCACCACCTGCCCTTCTCGCCTTCGATCCCACCAAGGTTGCGCTTGCCGCTACCCTTTGAGGCGTCATTCATTACCTTCACCCCATGCGCCCTCCCCCGTGCCCGCTGACCCCTCACCCTCCTCACCTCCGACCCCGTCGAGGATGCTCCGCGATCCTCTTTTTTTTTTTTTCTTTTTGAACCTCCCCTACCAAGGGAGGAGGCACGCGACCCACCACGCCCACCCGAGAGGCTGGCAACAAGCGAGGTGAGGTCGCGATCTTGCCTAGGCCGAGCTCGCCGCTGCCCTCTGGGACGCTGTGCTTGCCACCACCCGCCTTTCTTCTTGGCATTGCCACGCTCTCCTCCGTCTCCACCTCGCTTGTTGCCGGCCTCGACTGGGCGTGGGGGCTCACATGCCCCTTCCCTCAGCGGAGGAGGTTCAGAGAGAAAAAAAAAAAAGAAAAAGAAGAGAATTACGGTGCAACCTCGGTGTCACGCCCCGAACCCGATCCTATTTGGCCGATTCGGTCGAACAGACGCCGAACGGACAGAGCCTCCCCTGTCCGCCCAAGGCACAACAATAAGTACCAATAGAGTGTAAAATTTGCACCTGCAGAAGTATACATAATGGCTTGTACGAGGGCAAGCAATAGCCAAAGTGAAAGTATTATCTACTCAACATACAAGTAATATGATTAACTTTAAATCACATACATGCATACATCTTTAAACATTTAGATTATTTATATTCTTTGCATCATTTTTTTTTTACATCCCAAGTTCTCCAAATAGGCCTTTGCATTTAACATCAATAACCTCTTTAATACATTTGCTTTAAACATCTATAATCATCAAATACAAAAGATGATATATAAAAGGGTATGAAACTACAAAATATAAAAGTAACTTGCGCGGTCTGTGTCTAGGGTGCGATGCCCTTACTGCGATCCTCCGCCGGCTTGCTCGGTCCCGGCTCTATGGAAATAGTGGGGTGAGAACTACAATAAAGTTTTCAGTAGATTCGGCCCCGATCTCGCCGACTTTCCCACTAGCTAGGTCTAAATCAGGCATAATAGAAGAAAGAATGGATAGTAATCAACTAACGAATGTAGCTAATATGCTTGAATAATAAACAATGCTATGCTCGATAGAATACTCATGATGAATGCAAGATTACATTTTCATTGCCCAATCTCATGGCTAGCCCATAGGTTTCGCCCTCAACAAACTCACCAGCTCTCAATCCCAGTATCGGGGAGAAACTCCTACGACCCGACGGGGCTGTCCTATGGGGAGAAACTCCTACGACCCAATGATGACTATTTCGGAGCTCATCGCCCGAGTAGAAGCTACCGCCCTCCGAGTAAGGACTAATAGGCAAGTATGATCCAATCCTTAACTTTAAGGATTTCGAATTAAATCCATTCCTTGACTTCAAGGAAGCAATGCTTATATGTCGCTATCTCTATTTACTTGCATTTTTTACTTATACTAGTGTCATATACACTATTTTGATCTTGTACTCACATTGATGCCACACATGTTCTCTAAGTATTCAACTCTAGTATTCTTGTCATTTACTAATGCCACACACTCTAGTGTTCATTTGCATACTTGACATCTACTAATGCCACCCAATCCATATGTCATTATGTCATTTTGGTTCGTTATCTCATATAGGTTCTTATCACTTTTTATGCATACATAGAGTTTTCATGTTCTTACTCTTTTACCATTCTTTCACATGCATTTATACTCATAACATGCAAGAAAATACTTTTAATTAACCCTACTATGCTCAATACTCAACATTCACATATGCTCAAATAAATGACACTTTAGACATAAAGAGAATTTCACCGATTCCGGATAGCACCACTCATCTTATATGGTTGTAAGAATGCTACGGTTCAATTCTTAGAATTTTCGGACGCCTATCCCGTGTGCGAAAGCTATCTGTACCAAAAATGGTGTTTTGTCAATAACTTTGCGTACACTCGTTGAATCATCGAACCCAGCGCACCAACGCGTCGAAAACACCTCTAATTAGGTTTCTATAAGGTCAATTTGCCTTGGAAACAACTTAGGGCAAAAGCCCCAAATTTGGTGCCCTAATGTTGCCATTTGCTCAATTCTAGGTTTTGATCTCTAGCACAAGCAAAAGCTAGTTTGCCCAACATCTAGAAGCTCATTTAGAACCATCTCAACCATTTCTAGGTGCAAACCCTAGAAATCTACCATGAGAGCTCATGGGAAACACATAAGTTTTCATGTGTTCAAAGCCTCTAAGAGATTTCTATACTTATTGGAAGATCAAAACCTAGCTTCCTAGGGTACAAAACTAAACCCTAGACTCAACTTTTTCATAAAACCTCACCTTCGCCCTAAGCTCACCCAAGTCCTTCTTGATGGAGAGCTTCTTGATCTTTTCCAAGCCACCAAACCCTAAGTTTCTCCTTCAAATCTCCTCATCTTGAGCTCTTGGAGAGACTTCTAGAGAAAAAAAAGAAGGAAATGAGAGATGAGGGGGTATGTTCGCTATGGGAGGGAGAGAGAGAGGTGTTTGGATCTTAACATGTTGTAACAATTACAATAAAACCCTCCAACCACTTGTATTTGCAGCAGACTTCAATGTTGCTGCTAGACCAAAGTGTACCGGTACACTTTTGTCCGTCACCAGTAACACGATTGCGCAAAGGCAATCCTGAGAGCAGCTTTCTTGGGTTCGCAGGGTTTGTATCGGTACATTTCCATTTTGTACCGGTACACTTCCAGATTTTCTCAACACCGAGAGCTTCCTCCCTCGGTCAGCGATGGTTGTACCGGTATAGCATTGATGTTGTACCGGTACACTTTGCCCAGACAGTTTTTCGCGTTGTTCGACTTCTCTTCGCGCCGAGCAATACTAAAACCCTTTTAACTCTTTTAGAACTCCTTTTTAACCCTTCCAACATTGTTGGAATATTAATTGGAATTTGTGCAATTATTTTTTTCGCATACTTTAGTTAATTTGGCTAAAGTTCGATACAAGCTACCGATGTTTCGGTATGCTACACTCGGCGGGGTCGAAGGTGAGGAGGCGGGGGATGAACGGGCGTGGGTGAGGGCGCATAGGGCAAAAGAGAGGAAGGGCGTCCCAAAAGGTGGCGACAAGCGCAACCTTCGTGGGGTCGGAGACGAGGAGGATGGGTGGTAGAGGGATACGGGCGCGGGCGCGAGGAGCAGAGGGGAGGCGTGCCGCCTCCACTTCCACCTCTCTTCATAGAGGCAAAAACAAAAACGAGAGAAAACAAAAGAAGAGAGAGAACGGAATAAGAGTATTTTGGTCAATTTTCTGAAAATATGCTCCGAAACTGCAAAATTGAAAAGACAGCCCAATTTTGCAAAAGCTCAAAACTTGTGAATTTTTTATGCAAATTAGCCAAATAACAATATCCAAAATGCTATTATTTTGTTTTAGCATTTTGGACCCCTTTTTTTTTATAGAAAAATGTAACTTTTATACAAATTGGCCAAATAAAAATATCCAAATGTCACGCCCCGAGCCCGCCTCTTTGGTCTGATTCGGGCACGCCAACATACCTCCGAACGGACAGAATTTTTCCTGTACCGCGGACAGAGTCTCCCTCTACGTTCATGGCGTCACAATCCAAACAATGTGCGAGGTTCCAACCAGGAACATCATACAACAAGATTGCATAAGGAAAGTATCGAAAACATAAATACATCTATGCTATTACAAGCATTCAACTCACATACATTTTACATATTACATCTTTAATTCTATTTAGCTTCCAAATACAATCAGGTTTAAAATAATTATTACAACTTGGTTCTTTTCATTTCTTTTACATCCCTAAGTAGCCGACTCAGGGTACTGCTATTTCTGGTCTCGATGGTAGGGCTGTAATATACCGAAACATCGGTAAACAGATATCGAACTTTAGTCAAAATGACCAAAGTGCGACATCGGGATACTTCGGAAAGGTCGAAAGCACCTACAATGCAAAAAGTGCATTGTAGGGAATCTTCGAGAGCTATTAGTGGAAGAAAAAGAGAAGAATTTGCAATCTGCAGATTTGGGCTCTTAGGGACCGGTCCCTAGTGGGAGAGACCGATCCCCGTATGCGTAGAGAATTTCGAGGGGTGAAAAATTGGCTAAGTCCTGAAATCACCACCTACGGGAACCGATCCCTGGTGGGACAAACCGGTTCCCATAAGTGCGAAATTCAGAAAAATGGCTAAGTATTGAGTGTTGACTCTCGGGGTCCAATCCCTTGTGGGATAGACCGGTCCCTGTGGGTCCGATCCTCAAAGGAAGACCGGTCCCCGTACGTGTGAAAGGTGAAAAAGTGGAAAATTTGGCTAAGTCCCTAGAGACCTGCTCACAGGAACCGGTCCCTAGTGGGAGAGACCGGTCCCCAGTTGCGAAAAATGGCAGGAGGTGCTCTCGGGGACCGGTCACTGCTAGAGAGACCGGTCCCCGTGCCCGAAAAGTGCCCAGACTAGGCAGTGTAGTGAGTTAGAAGTTGAGGGGTTTATTTGCAAATATGCATATGTGGTAGAGAAGGGTTTTCCTTATTTCTCTCCTTCACACACACACACTCAACCCTCTTTCTCTCTCTATGAACACACACTCTCTCTCTCAAAAGGGGTGAAGCAAGAGGTGGATTTGGTGGAGAAGAAGCTTAGGAGGTGAAGCATCTTCCTTTTCTTCATCCCTAGCACAAGAAAAATGAAAGTTTTGAGGTAAGCTTCTCCTCTTTTCACGGTAGAACCCTTAGGTGGGTATTGATTGGCCTAGAAATGGTTTTGATGGACACTCTAGGTGCCAAAGAGCTTTCTTTTGCTTTACGCAGAGATCAAATCTAGGATTTTGTGATTATGCTAACCCTAGGGCACCCAAATTGGGGCTTTCACATAGGAGGGTTCTTGGGTCAAATTGACCCTATAGAAACCTAATTGGGGGTAATTCTGACGCGCTCGAGCGCTCGGATCGACGAAACGAAGAGTCTATGCAGTGATTAGAGCGATAAAGCCTAATTCGACTTCATTTTGCCGCAGATAAAGATATAGGCGGCCGAGAATCGTGAAATTCGAATTTGGGCATCCTAGTATACATACAAGGTGGGGGGTGCTTCTCATTAATATTGAAATTCTTTTTATGTCTATGTGTCACTTATTGAGCATATATGTTTATAGCTTTTTTTCATGCATAGTAGGGTATTTGAGCTTATGTGTTGCATGCTTAGAGTTAAGGTGCAAATGAGATAGTTGTGAACAATGAAAACGAGTAAAACCCTATGTATGCATGTGTTAAGATGAGAACCTAGAAGAGATAAAGAACAAGTGACACCATGACAAGTAGATCGAGTGGCATTGTGACATAAATGAACGAGTGGCATTAGCAAATGAAATGAAACACTAAAGTTAGTGTAATGACAAGGTCAAAGACAAGAATGCATAAGAACAAGAAACATTAGAGCTAGTGTAAAGACATGATCGTGAAACAAGAATGCAAAGAGCAAGAGATTGTGAATAAATGACAAACAACCCTATAGTTAAGGGTCATTGTGCAAGATTTCCTTATAGTTAAGTAATGGATTTGGACTACATCCTTATAGTTAAGGATTGGATTATACTCGCCTATAAGTCCTTGCTCGGAGAGTGGTAGCTCCCCCTCGAGCGGTGCGCTCCGGAGTAGTCGCCACTCGGTGTAGTAGTCTCCCTAGAGGACGGTCCCGTTGGGTCGTAGTAGTCTCCATGATACTGGAATTTTGTGTTGGTGAGTTCTATTTGAGGCGAAACCTACGGGCTAGCCATGAGATTGGGTATCGAGATTTGAGATCTTGCATTCATCATGAATATATGTTGAGCATATTTATTGTTGGGATAATTGCCTATATACCCCTCATGCGTCTGAAAATATCCGATCTACCCCCACTTTTTTTTCTTTCTAAAATGCCCCTCATACGTTCCACCGTTATTGCAAAATACCCCCACAGTTATCTCATGTTAAGTTAATCTGGGTTAAATGTGAGTTAAATATCTACCACAATTAAAAAAAATTAAAAATACCAATTTTGCCCTTAACTTAAGGGTAAATAAGAAAGGTTGGTGACGGTAGAGAGGTATATTGGAAAAAACCAAAAGTCGAAATACTTTTGTGCCCTTGACTTTAAGGGCAAATAAGAAAGACAGTGATAGTAGAAGGGTATTTTTGAAAAGGGCAAAATAGTAATTTTACAGAGATAATAGAGTTACTTAACGGATTTTAACTCTAAGGGTATATTAAAAATAGGTTGGAACGTATGAGGGGTATTTTCAATATTAGCCTTCTAAGAGGGGTAAATCGGAAAATCGGGAACTTTTCAGGGGTATATAAGCAATTGCCCCTTTATTGTTTATTATTGTTCAGACATAATAGTAGCATTTGATATAGTTCGGTTACTGTTGTTTATTCTTTCAATTATGCCTGAGATAGACCTAGTGGGAAAGTCGGTGAGATTGAGGGCCGAACCCACTGGAAACTTTGTTGTAGTTCTCACCCTATTATTTCTACAGGGCCGGGTCCGAGCGAGCCGGTAGACGATCGTGGTAAGGGCCTCGCACCATAGCTAGCGGCCGCCCTAGTTGAGTTACATTTTGGTTTAGTTGCATTCTCTTTTGTTGTTATCTTCTTGTATTTGAAGATATAGTTGTATAAGAGAGCAAACGAATGTAAAACTTTATTTTGGAAAGAAAATGTAAATAGAAGAAATGATGTATAGAATTGTGGATGTGAACGCTTAAAAGTGTAAGCATGTATGTGATACAAAAGTAATCATTTTACTTGTTTAGTTTCTTTCACTTGGCTATTGCTTACCCACGTGTAAGCTGCTTTTGTATGTTTCCGCTTGTGCGTTCAATTCTAATTGAAATGTACTTGTGTTGAGCCTTGGGCGAACAGGGGAAACTCTGTCCGTTCGGCGTCTGTTCGACGCGCCCGGGCCGGCCAAAGGGATCGGTCCCGGGGCGTGACAGATGTTTTGGTATCAGAGACAAAGCGAAAGAAAATAGGAATGGACCTAGAAACCCTTAGGACGGACAAGCTTAAGGATCTAGGAAACGTGAGTGACGTGGAATCTAAGCTAGCGAAAGCATGTTATTGGGTTGGAGTATGTCGTCTCTAGTGCGATTAGAGGCTAAGTTAAGACGATATCGGTTCTCTACTCCTTGTGTAATGTTGGGTGGCCAACAACATTACGCATTGGGATAAGGACAAATATAAGTGTTGCTTTCGCCTAATTGGGTATATTTAAGTAACGTTGGTTGTGTAGCTAATGTAAGATGCTACGTTTCAGGAACGATGCCTCGTGGTCGACCTCGAACACGGTCGATGCCTGAGGAACCCAGTGCGGCTCCTTTGCAACTCGGAGCAAGCGGCAGATCTTCGGGAGCAGTTGTCTGCACTAATTGGAGTAGTGCGACAGCAAGCGGAGTCGGTGCGAGCTCAAGGAGAACAAATTCGGCAGCTTCAAGAGACGTTGTAGCGACAGCAGGCGGCGGCAGCCCAGGCGAGTGACGGGCCTCCTGCACCCCCTGTTGTGGTGCTCGGCGCGACCGAGGGAGTGCTAGTGACGGCCGTGCCAGTCAAAGTAATACCGACCGGGTCGGGGACTTCAGATCCCGACAGCGCGGCAGTAGAGGCGGAGCGAGAGTGTGCCTTAGCGGCTCTCGTCAAGTTCCAGAAGTTTAACCCACTGGTGTTTGAAGGGGATAAAGCGGAGCCCTCGGTGGTGGAGTTGTAGATGGACTCTATGGAGACGCTTTTCGAGGATCTCAGCACCTCGGAGAAGGATAAAGTTTTTATCGCCACGCGTTGCCTAGACAAGACGGCGAAGGTGTGGTGGAAGCGGGTGAAGCGCGATAGCCTTTCTGACCTACCGCCGATGACATGGGAGGAGTTTAAGAGGGCGGTGTTCGCCAACTACTTCCCAGACACGGTGAAGCGGAAGCTACAGGAGAAGTTCCGCAAACTGAGGCAAGGAGATCGCTCAGTAGCGAACTACGAGCAGGAGTTCTCCCACATAATAGATTGCGTCCCGGATGTTGTTCGAGATGACCAGGATCGGGCCGATTGGTTCTTACGAGGACTTCGGCCGAGGATTTATGAAGCAGTGCAAATCCTCAAGCTTACGACCTTTGCGGATGTCTTCGATCGAGCTTTGTGGGCGGAGCATGGTAGCGCCTACGACCGAGAGGAGCGTGAGTCCATGGCGGAGTCGCGAGACTAGGAAAAAAAGGGGGCGGCGGCTGGTGCCGGGAGCAGGCCAAGTGCTAAGAAACCCCCTCGGTATCCCCGACAGCAGTCAAAGAGTTGGAGATCGTCTCGATGTGTTATTTGCAGCGGTGAACATCGACCGTCTGCTTGTATGCAGCGCGAGGGGAAATGATTCAAGTGCGATCAAGCAGGGTATATGATCCGGGAGTGCCCGGCGTGGGCGTCGTCTACACCGACGGCGGCGTCAGTACCGTTTACCCCAAGACAGCTCGCGGGGTTACCACCGGCGATGTCGGCTGGGCGTGCGGCAGCATCACACCAGCCGGAGAGGTCACGAGCACCTAGCGGACGGGTTTTCGCCGCTCAAGTGGAGGAGCAACTTGCCGTACCAGATGACGTCATGGCAGGTATAATTTTAATTAAAGGCACTAGGGCTAGAGCATTGTTTGACACAGGAGCATCGCATTCATTCGTTGGTGCATTGTTTGCGAAGACTCATGGCTTCGAAGTAGACTATAGCCCTGACCATTGGTGGGTCAACACACCGGAACATACGTTCAACGCACATGATTGGTGTCCGGACTGTCCAGTTCAAATAGGATATTGGATTATGCCGGCGGACTTGCTAGTGTTGAAGCAAATGTGGGGCTTCGACGTGATCTTGGTGGTCGACTGGCTCTCCAAGTACTATGCGGTGATCGACTGCGAGAGCAAGAGAATCATATTCCATGAACCTAATCACGAGGATCTAGTGTACCAAGAGTGCAAAAGCTCGCGCTTCGCGGCGACCGTGTCGGCGGCGATGGCGAGGAAGATGATTAAGGGTGGATGTAAGGCCTACTTGGCAACCATCGTAGACACCCAGAAGGAGTACCCAAAACTTGGAAATATCCGGGCTGCGTGTGAGTTTCCGGACGACTTTCCGGCGGAGTTACCGGGATTGCCACCGGACCGGGAGATCGAGTTCGTTATAGACTTGGTTCCCAGGGCGGCACCAGTTTCGAAGGCTCCTTATAGAATGGCACCGGCGGAGCTAGTAGAGTTGAAAGCACAACTTCGAGACTTGCTCGATAAGGGCTTCATGAGGCCGAGCGTGTTACCGTAGGGAGCTCCGGTGCTATTTGTAAAGAAGAAGGATGGCACACTTCGACTCTACGTAGACTATCGCGAGTTGAATAAGGTGACTGTTAAGAGCAAGTACCCGTTGCCGAGAATTGACGATCTATTTGATCAGTTGCAAGGGTCACGGGTGTACTCGAAGATCGATCTTCAGTCGAGGTATCACCAATTGAAGATCTGGCCGAAGGACGTGCACAAGATGGCGTACCATACGCGGTATAGCCACTATGAATTTACAGTGATGCCATTTGGGCTTACCAATGCTCCGGCAGCATTCATGAATTTGATGAATCGAGTCTTCAGGCCGTTGTTGGACCGATATGTCGTGGTATTCATTGACGACGTATTGGTTTACTCGAAGAGCGAGGAAGAGCACGAGGAGTATTTGAGAACCGTGCTACAAATACTTCGAAAGGAGAAGCTTTATGCAAAACTCAAGAAGTGCGAGTTCTGGCTATCGGAGGTTACCTTTCTAGGCCACGTGATATTCGGGAGTGGGGTCTCGGTAGATCCAAAGAAGGTTGAGGCGATAAAGGATTGGCCTCGCCTGACGAGTGTTGCAGAAGTCCGCAGTTTCCTTGGACTCGCGGGCTATTATCGGCGGTTTGTGGAGGGGTTCGCGAAGATAACTACTCCACTAACACGCCTTACGCACAAAGGAGTGAGATATGTGTGGAGTGACGACTGTGATCGGAGCTTCGAGGAGTTAAAGAACAGGTTGACATCAACCCCAGTGCTAGCTTTGCCGACTCCGGGGGAGAGTTTCGTAGTGTATAGTGATGCTTCTTAGAGTAGTCTCGGGTGCGTGTTAATGCAGAATGGTCGAGTAATAGCTTATGCTTCTCGCCAGTTGAAGAGTTATGAAAAGAATTACCCGATACATGACCTGGAGCTAGCTGCGGTGATATTTGTGCTAAAGCTATGGAGGCATTACTTATATGGTGAACACTGTGAAATCTACACAGATCATAAAAGTCTGAAGTATTTGTTCACCCAAAAAGAGTTGAATATGCGGCAGCGGCGGTGGTTAGAGTTGCTAAAGGACTATGATGTCACCATACTATACCACCCGGGAAAAGTCAATGTCGTGGCCAACGCGCTGAGTAGAAAATCAGTGGAGAACTTGGCGACGGCAATTACGTCGCAACTGTTGTTGCACAGAGAAATGCAACGGTTGGGACTCGAAGTAGTAGCGCCGGAGTGCGCAACACTTACGGCATTAGTAGTACAGCCAATCTTGTTGGAGAAAATCAAAGAGCTACAAGCTTCAGATGTATATCTCCAGAAGGTATGAGGTGAAGTCAAGACTGGTAGTGCTGACGATTTCAGCATAGGGACCGATGACGCACTGCGGTTTAGGAATCGTTGGTGTGTGCCTAAGGACGAGGAGATTCGAAGGATGATCATGCAAGAAGCCCACCAGTCTCCTTATAGTGTTCACCCGAGCGGCACCAAAATATACCGAGATTTGAAAGTGCATTATTGGTGGCCGGGTATGAAAAGAAAAATCGGAGAGTTCGTGGCGCAGTGTCTCACGTGCCAACAGGTAAAAGCAGAGTGCCGATTTTCGGCGGGGAAGCTTCAGAGCTTATCAATACCCGTTTGGAAATGGGAAGACCTTTCGATGGACTTCGTCACGGGTTTGCCTCGATCACAAAGCAGACACGATGCGATATGGGTAATAGTGGATCGATTGACGAAATCGGCCCACTTCTTGCCGATTCACACTACGTGGTCGGGAGATAAGTTAGCTCAAGTATATCTCGACGAGATTGTGAGACTGCATGGGGTTCCAGTTTCTATAGTATCGGATCGAGACCCTAGGTTCACATCTCATTTCTGGAAGAGCTTGCAGAATGCTCTGGGCACACGGCTCGATTTTAGTATAGTATTCCACCCTCAGAGTGATGGACAGTTGGAGAGGACAATTCAGATACTCGAGGACATGTTGCGAGCCTGTGTATTGGATTATAGAGGTGGATGGCACGACTACTTGCCGATGGCGGAGTTCGCGTATAACAACAGTTCTCCGATCCATTGGAGCGAGGTGGGCGAAAGAGTTACTCTTGGCCCCGATGTACTACGAGAGGCAGAGGAAAAAGTTCGCCTTGCTTGTCAGCGGCTTGCGACGGCGCAATCTAGAGAAAAGCTATGCGATAAGCGCCGTAAAGACTTGGAGTTCGCGGTAGGAGACCACGTGTTTGAGAAAGTATCGCCTATGCAGGGTGTAAGGCGATTTGGGGTCCGCAAAAAATTAAGTCCCCGATATGTCGGACTATTCAAAGTATTGGAACGCATTGGCGCGGTGGCGTACAAAGTCGCATTGCCTCTAAGGTTAGCGGGAGTTCACAATGTATTCCATGTGTCGAACCTCCGAAAGTACATTCGCAACTCGACACATGTGCTAGAGTATAAGCCTGTGGAGTTGCGCGAAGATATGACTTATGAGGAGGATCCAGTATGTATCCTTGTTTGCCACCACGAATGATGTACCTCGCACGGTGAAATTTATCTTGAATTTTTCGTGGGGTAGTATTCACGATTCAGATTAATATTTAAATATGTATGGTTATCAGGTATTGTGGATATATGGCTTCCAATAAACGCAAGCGTCTATTGTTAATTACCCCTATAAAATGTTAGGGTACCTTCGATTAAGAGACCTCTGAAATACTAGAATTGAACAAAAGAAAATTTTATAATATATCGTCCAGTTACATGGCTTTAACCAAGGGCATACCCTCGGCGTACATAAGTGGAGCAGAAAAAAGAAAAGCTTAATTTTAATTGCATCTTAGTTATATGTTCCAAGATGCTCAAAGTATGTGATCAGATTAATTTTGTTGGGCCCTATATATTTTGGAGCTCAACATGGTTCACCCTAAGATGAAAGATTGATTAAATTCCCTGTATATGTATTGGGATCACTACAAAAAATCTTGCATCTAAGGACACTTTAAATCATAATTAGCGACGCTTTAAAGTGTCGGCAAAAATAATCCCAACGCTTGTAAAAGCGTCGGGTAAAGAGTCGTTAAATAAACACGTCGGGATAAATATACCGACGTTTTTATATAGCGTCGGAAAATGTATATAAATATTTGATAAAAATATGTTTATTGGCGACGCTTAATCATAGCGTCGGCAAATTCTAAATATTAAAGACGCTAGAAGAAAGCGTCGTTTAAAAAGCGTCGTCTAAAACATATTTTGTTGTAGTGGATTTAATCGAATTTGATTCAAATTAAATTCTAATTATGTGTATTAGAGTTTGATTTGGTTAATTGAACTTTAAATATATATAATAAAGTCCAATAGAATTTGGTTTGATATTCAATTTGAGTTTTCATCCTAAATGTATGTGTTAGGATTAACCCCAAATATCTTGAATTAGACTCTAATTTTATATCTTAGAGTCTAGTGTATTCATATTTGCTTTGAGTTCATCATAGGGTGAAATGTTAACTAAATCCTAATTATATGTATTAGGATTAGGTAAATTCAATTTAAATTAGACTCCAAGTATATGTATTGGAATCTAACTTAATTTCATTTATTTGAACTCCGAGTAAATGTATTAGAGTCCAACAAATTTAATTAGATTAAATGGCTTGATCCATTCTAAGCACATATTTAGAATTTGATCAAGTTTGAGTATGATTGTGATTTGACTCTAGTTTTATATACTAGAGAATCGGATGATTTGAAAATTGGGATGTTCGTGGAAATTGAATTTGGATTTAGTTTAACGACGTTTCGGTCGAGTTGGATTTGGATTTAGTTTAACGACATTCCGGTCGAAAGTGGGATTTGGGTTTATAGGTTTATGGTTTGTGGACTTGGTGTATGGGTTTATGGTTCATGGTTTTGGTTCATGGTTCATGGACTTGGTGTATTGTATGGTCCATGGTTTTGGTTCATGGTTCATGGACTTGGATTGGGTGAGATTGGGTTTTGGATTTGGGTATGGTTAATGGGTTAATGGGTTAAACATGTTTATGGGTTAATGGGTTTATAGGATTTGGGTAGTGGGTTTAGGTAATAGGTTTATGGGTATAATGGGTTTATGTGTTGATGTTAATGGGTATAGGTTTATGGGTTTTGGGTTAATGGTTTTATGATATGGGTTAATGTTAATGGGTATGGTATGGGTTAATGGGTTAATGGGTTAAACATGTTTATGGGTTAATGGGTTTATAGGATTTGGGTTAAATGGGTATTGGAATCCGAAAGTGAGTTCGGATCTAATTCAGGCCCTTGAGATTTAAAATGTGGGTTAATTTAAATGAGATTTTGAAATGATCGAACTTGAGAATTTTGATTCAAAACCAAGTGCATTCAATCTTATTCAATTTAACTTGCATCGAATGTAATGATATTTTAATTTGGTTTAATTCGACCAAGTCAAAAATTCAACGTTCGATTTAAATGGATTTAACATAGCCATCTCTCTCTCTCTTTGATTTGAGAATTCTCTCTCTTTTTGGTGATATTTTTGCAAAGAGCGCCGTCGATGTTCATATCGGCATTCCGTCAAACATATGGTGGGCACATCTTGCGGCATGGTTTTTTAGAGAAAAGCACCGCTCTTTCTCTTTTCTAGCCTCGTTGTCAACATTTATTTTGGGTATCTCGTCGAACAGGGACATTCCGTCAAACAGGTGGCGAGCATGTCGCAGCCGCCGGTAAAGTCGTTATTTCCGTCGACGGCTAAGCGTCAAACGAAATACGTCGACTTCGTTATCTTCATTCATTGTAGTCGTTGGTGCATCGCTACTTCCGTCGACAGCTAAGCGACAAACGGATCCGTCGACGGCTAAGCGTCAAACGGAGGCTCATTTCCTTCGTCGTCGACGGTGCGCCGTCGGTTCCGTCGACGGCTAAGCGTCAAACGGAGACTTGTTTCCTTCGTCGTCGACGGTGCGCCGTCGATTCCGTCGACGGCGCACCGTCAAACGGAGGCTCGTTTCCTTCGTCGTCGACGGTGCGGGCACATCTTTCACGCCTCAGTCGGAGCGCGGCCGAGGCGGGTGGCGGAGCACCACGCCTCAGTTCGAAGCCGTTGATCATAGAGCCTCGCTGTAGCATATCGAAAATTCGACGATAAGATCGGACTTTGGCAAAATTGACTAAAGTACGAAAATAAAATAGTTGGACATGTTCCAATTGCCATTCCAAATCTCTTGGAAAGGTTAGAAGATAATCTAAAAGAGTTAAAAGGGTTTTGGCGTTGTTCGGCGCGAAGTCGAGTCGAAACGACGCAAAAAACACAAGTCTGGGCACTTTGTACCGGTACAGGCAAAGTTGCTGTACCGGTATAGCAACTTTGACCGAGAGGGAGAGCTCTCGGGTTTGTGAGGTTTTTGGTGTTTGTACCGGTACAAGCCATTTTATACCGGTACAAATGCTGCGAAACCGAGAGGGAGAGCTCTCGGGTTTGTGAGGTTTTTGGTGTTTGTACCGGTACAAGCCATTTTATACCGGTACAAATGCTGCGAAATCGAGGGGCAGCTCTAGGGTTTGCCTCCGGAGCATTTTATACCGATACAAGGTCGGCCTTGTACCGGTACAAAAGGGGACTGACAGCAGTTTGTGAACTGCGCGAAATAAAAGAAGTTGAGGGGCTTTTTGGCTATTGTTACAACACAATAAGCTTTCCCACACCCCCTCTCACAGCACACTCACCACTTTCTCTCATTTCTTTCTTTTGTTCCCTTTCTCTCTCTAAAAAAACCCTAGAGTGGGGTGGAGAAGGAGAAGAAGTAGGAGAAGAAGGTGGCTTTGGAGCTTGTTGGAGACTTCTTGGAGGATCTTGGAGCTCTCCTACAACAAGACCTTGGTTGAGCTTACTACAAGAGGTAGGTTCTTGCAAGTTTAAGCTTAGGGTTTTGGTTTTCTCTAAGTTTGGAGGTTTTTCTAGCTTGTTGCTAGTGTTAGAGGCTTGGTAGAGCTTAGGGCACCATGAAAGCTCCATGAGAGCTCAAGTGCTCTCATGTGGTTTCTTAGGGTTTGTTGTAAACCCCAAATAGATGGTTCTAATGGGTCAAGGATGGTTCTAGAGAACTTCTCATGGATCTACAAGCTCTCTTTTGCTTGTTGGTGAGATCAAAACCCTAGGTTGGCTATAGAGTATTGTGGAGCACCCAAATTTGGGGCTTTTAAACATAGGGGTTCTTGGATCAAATTGACCTTGTAGAAACCTAATTGGGGGTATTCCCGACGCGTGGGACAACTCCGTTTAATTAAACGAAAATCCGATGTAGGGGCTACTATGTAAAATGGCCTGATTAGGTTCACTTTTAAACTGCAGGTTTTTACCTAGATCTCGGTTGGTCGTGAAACTTCTTGGGCATCCTCACAAAATTATTCTAAGGTGGGGGGTGCATACCGGAATCATCGAATTCCCTTCTATGCTGTTTTCACCTTTTGAGCATATTATATGTATAGTATATTCATGCATGATAGGGTAGAGGTTAATTATGCTATGGTTGAACTCCAATTGTTGTTCTAGTATGAAAATGAACTTAGAGATTGTAATGAAACCATAGAGGCATATGAACTAGGGACCCTACTTGTATGAATGTGACAAAGGACTTGGAACTTAGTCAACAAAGGTGAACTTGACATAGGGATGAGATTGGCATTGATATGACCTTAGTTAAATATAGTTTAACTTAGTGACATTATGGCAAGAATGATATACATGATTAGGTAGAAAACCTATCATTGACAATGGCATGGTAACTAGTGGCTATGAATCCTCAATGTGAGGATTAGATCGATACTCTTGACAAGTCTTGGCTTGTGAGAGGTAGCTCCTCCCCAAGCGGTGAGCTCCGGAACAGTCACCTAGGGGATCGTGGCCCCGACGGACGGTCCCTCGGGTCTTGCAGGCTTAGAGCCTCCCCGTTCAGAGAGGGATTTTGGGTCTTGAGTTTGTTGGGGTTAAGTATGTTAACCGGCAAGATTGGGTAATGAGCCAAGTAAAGTAAAGTAAAGTATGGTAAAGAGCATGCATGCAAACATATTTAAATTCGATTATCTATCTATCTAACTCTTTCTTGCAGGCATAGTATTAGCTTATATAGTTTGGTTACTATTTTATTTCCGTTGAAATACTTATGCCTGGATAGACCTAGTGGGTAAGTCGGCGGGGTCGGTTGCCTAGCCAACTGGGAACTTCGTTGTAGTTCTCACACCACTAACCCCACAGGTCCTAGCACGAGCGGGGCGGCAGAGGACCGGGGCAAGGGGTTAGCGCCATAGCTAGTGGCCACCGGAGTCTTGCATCTAGTCATTTTCTTTTTGTTATACTTGTATCAACTTTATTTTGTTGAACTATAGATGTCAAGTTGTAAACATTCAAGTAATTTTTGGGAGATGACAAATGTAAAAGAAATGATGTATTGAATGCTAAAACAATGTAATAGATTAGTTTACTTGTATTTGGTTCAAAATGTAATCAAGTTCATGTATGGTTTATATTCTAGCTTAGTGCTTACTTTTCCGCTGTGTTGTTGCTTGCCTTCGTGTAAGCCTTGTATAATTGCAATTCTATTTGATTTGTCAAATTATACTTATTGTTAGAGCCTTGGGCGGGCAGGGGAGGCCCTGTCCGTTCGGCGTCTGTTGACGTGGCCCGAACCCGACCAAATAGGCGGGTAGCGGGGCGTGACAGATAAAGTGGTATCAGAGACTAAACGGAAGTAAGAAAAGGTCTAGGATTGACTTAAGAACCATAGGATTGGAGACCTTAGGGAGTGTTTATTGATTATAATCGATCTACGAAGAACGAGCACCAACTCCCCAACGTTAAAGATGCGGTATCGAGTGAGCTTATTATATGCTCTTGCCATCCGGGCTTGATAGAGTTCCAAATTTTGTTGTGCAGTTAGCCTGATTTCATCTAATGCCTCCAGCTCATCAAGCCTTAGTAGTGCATTTTCTTCATTTGTTAACTCATGTTGAACTGCTATCCGTAATGAGGGCAATTCAACCTCTAGTGGTAATACCGCCTCAATGCCGAACACCAAAGAATAGGGTGTTGTTTGGGTTGGCGTTCTGTATGTGGTTCGATAGGCCCAAAGAGCTTCTATGATTCGCACATGCCATTCCTTTTGATTTTTGCCAATAATTTTCTTTAATAGCTTTATCAAAGTCTTATTAAAGGCTTCAGCCAATCCATTAGCCCTTGCATTATATATCGAAGAATACTTCCAATCAATTTTATGTTGAGTAGCAAATCTACTGACTTTGAAACTCTTGAAGGCAGTTCCATTATCAAATATAATTCGTCTTGGAACTCCAAATCGATATAGAATATTTTCTCTAAAGAATTTGACGACATCATCTGCTTTTACTTCTCTTAGTGGAATTGCCTCAACCCATCTAGAAAAATAATCTGTAGCAGCAAGAATAAACTTATGCCCCCTGGAAGATGGTGGATTGATAGGTCCTATCACATCTGTTCCCCACATATCAAATGGCCATGAAGCAATTGTAGGATGCAAGGGATTTGGATGTCGATGAATAAAGTCACCGTTGATTTGACATTGATGGCATTTTCTAGCATACAACATACAATCTTGTATCATGGTTGGCCAATAATACCCCAAATGTTTAATTTTAAGACGCATTTTTAGCCCTGATTGGTGCGCACCGCAAACACCTGAATGAACTTCATGCATGACTTGTTTAATCTCATTTGGTGATAAACATTTAAGCCATAATTGATCATAAGATCTGCGATAAAGTTGATCATTAACGAATACATATCGCATTGCTCTTTTCTTAATTTGTGCCTGTCTTGACTTTTCTTCTGGCAGTTTATTATATTTGAGAAAATCGATGAAAGATTCTCTCCAATCATCTTCTATATCGATGGTTGCAACTTCAGCTTCCTTTGTATCTTCTTCTTGATTTAAGTCAGCTGGGGACAATATTTTTCGATTCCGTATAATTATTTGGACTTCATCCACGGTGGGATCAGCAAGCTCTTTAGCCAATTTAGCCAAGGCATCGGCTTTTCCATTCATAGCCCTGGACACTTTTTCTATTTTTATACATGGGATTTTCTTTATAAGATATTTCACCTTCGTTTGATATTTGACCAATTCAGGCTTATGTACTTTAAACTCCCCTTCAACTTGGTTGATGATTAATTGGGAGTCTCCATAGATATGCAATTTTTGTATGTTCAACTGGATTGCAATTTCTAAACCAGCAAGAAGAGCTTCGTACTCAGCCTCGTTATTTGTGCGAGGCTCAGAAAGGGCTAATGAGTATCTTAAAATGCGTCATTCAGGTGTTACAAAGATTAACCCTATCCCGGCCTTAATCTGAGGGATATTTGGACTGAAAGCTGGTTGAATTGAGGATGCGCCATCAAAATACATTTTCCAATATGGTTGGTCTTCCATAGTAAACATGATGTGCTCATCAGGCAAATCGCAGATAAAAGGTGAGTCATCTGGAATTGGGTGCGCAGCTAGAAAATCAGCAAGTGCTTGACCTTTGATGGCTTTCTGTGGCACATAAGTGATGTCAAATTCAAGGAGTATAACAGCCCATTTTGCCAATCTTCCAGTCAAAACTGGTCTTGTCATTAAGAATTTAAGTGGGTCAACCTTCGAAATTAAATGGATTTTGTGTTCCAGCATATAATGTCTTAATTTCTTAACGGCAAAAATAAGGGCTAGACAGAGCTTTTCGATTGGCGAGTAGGAATTTTCTGCCCCCACTAATATCCTACTGAGATAGTATAAAGCATTTTCCTTTCCTTCTTCATTGTTTTGAGCAAGAAGTGCACCCAGCGATCCTTCAAGTGCCGCCGTATATAAAATTAATGGCCTGCCATGAATAGGGGCAGCAAGCACTGGGGGACTTAATAAATATCTCTTAATGTCGTCAAATGCTGTTTGATAATCATCATCCCATATGAAAGGTGCATCCTTCTTCACCAATTTAGAAAATGGTTTAATTCTGCCAGATAAATTTGATATAAATCTTCTAATGTATGCCAATCTTCCTTGAAAGGATCGCAATTGTTTCAAACTCTTTGGAGGCTGCAATTCTATGATAGCCTTAATCTTTGCGGGGTCGATTTCTATTCCTCTATGCCTAACAATAAACCCAAGAAATTTACCTGAGTAAACTCCAAATGCACATTTAAGAGGGTTCATTTTCAGATTATATTTTCTTAATCTGGTGAACACTGTTCTTAAGTCTTCAAAATGATTTGCTTTACTTACAGTTTTGACCACCAAATCGTCAACATAACACTCAACAATTTTGTGGAGCAAATCATCAAAAATTACTGTCATAGCCCTCTGATAAGTGGCTCCTGCATTTTTTAGACCAAAGGGCATAACCTTGTAACAGTATATGCCAACTGGAGTTCTAACAGCAGTGTGTTTTTCGTCCTTAGGTGCCATCTTTATTTGGTTATACCCAGAGGAACCATCCATGAAAGAAAACATCTCGTAACTTGAAGTGTTATCAATCATTAGTTCGGTGACTGGCAGTGGAAAATCGTCCTTTGGGCATGCTTTATTTACATCTCGAAAGTCGACGCATACGCGAATTTGACCATTTTTCTTCTTTCGGGACTATGCTTGCGATCCAATCGGTATTTTTCTTCTCTAATGAACCTGCTTCAATGAGCTTTTTAGTTTCATTATGATCTTCTTCTAAGTCAACTCTTGTCCTCCTTGGATCTTGTTTAACTGGAGCCACATCTGGACTAATAGCAAGTTTATGAACAGCCACACTCGGATCTAGACCGGGTATTTCTTTATACATCCAAGCAAAACAGTCTTTATATTCTATCAACAATACTTTCAACATATCTTGATCTTTTTCTGGAAGCAGTACACTAATATAAGTGGGTCTTCGATCTTCTTCGGTGCCCAAATTTATTTCTAAAAGCTCATCAATGGTGGCTTGCCCCCCCGTCTTCAAGCTCTTGTGGAGCATCTTTTAAATCCAAAAGCTCTGTTTTTATTGGCTCGATGTCCTCATCTTGCTCCATATCCTTTATTGTAATCATAGTGCAGGTATGTCGTATGACAGATGAATCATTATGGATTATCTCTGCCATCGGAGGTGTGAGATTGAGTTGAGTTGTTTCAGAAGTTGTTATTCCAACGATCTCTTTGTAAGACACCTGAGCAGGTTGATGATATCCTAACCCTCTTGTGTGTACTGTTCGCCCATTTGGAAGCACAACTCTTTTTTGCGGTGGATTCCACATTTTCTGAAAAAGTTTTCGATTAGCCCATGACCTTCTTATAGGAAATCCTGAGCTATTCATCATGTTTTTGAGATTTTTCGAAAAGTATGCTGGTATGTTGACGTCTTCATATATTTCCTCATCAGAGTTGTCGAGCTTGATAAGATCAGAGGGTTTATAATCATCTGACTTATAAAAGAGGATCCCTTTCTTTATTTTTTCTTTTCCCCTGACTTTCTCAACTCGAGGAGGTACAAAGAAGGTTTTTAGATCATTTACTTTTATTGGCTCACTTATATGAAGAGATTTCATATGTCCATATGGAACTCTAGTGATAGTTAGGGAATCCTCAATCAATTCAGTTCTTATGAACATATTTGACTCGGATGTCGAGAAAATCTCTTCGTTTTCTGATGAGTCTTCTCCCCAGGGCATGTTTAATTTGGAAGAAAATGTTTCCAACATTTTTCTTAATTGTTCTTCATCATCGGAATCTTCTGAATCACTTCCGAAGTGTGGAATCGCATTTTCTTTATTATCCTCAATTTTTATCTTTTCCTTTGAGGATTTTTTATCGCTCTGAACTTTACCCTCTTCAAGTTCGTGAGATAATTTTACATCTTTTTCAGATTTCGCAAAATATCTTGCATCTTCGTATCGTATCTCATGCACTCCGAATGGGCGTATATCACCATCAACTCTGAATTCTTCTCCATCCTTGATATATTTCAAACATTGATGAAGAGTAGAGAGGACAATATTATACTCGTGCAACCAAGGCCGTCCCAATAACGCCTTATACGAAGTATCTGCATTTATCACATATAATATTACATCGGTCCGCAATGCTCCAAATTTTATAGGAAGAATGATCGACCCGAGAGCTTTTTGGCTATGTTGATTAAAGCCTTGGATCAAAATTTTTTCTGATGACAGATGATCGACATTCAGAGCTAAACTTTTCAAAGCTCGTAAAGTCAGAATGTTGATTGAGGATTCCGGATCGATTAGAATACGATTAATCTTCTCTCCATCGCTTGTCCCAGTCACATATAATGGCCTATTGTGATGAGCAGTTCCCAACAGCATGTCCTCATCAGTGAAAATAAAATTGGCAATATGTCTGGAGTACAATGCCTCTTTCATATTCATCTCAGCAAAATGAGCATAAAAGAGCTCGGGGTTTTGTAAAGCGTAAATGAGTACGTCCCGAAGTCCTCTGGACATCATTAGGGCATCATATACACTCAACAAGGCTGGCACTTTTCTTAAATGGGAAAGTATGTTATACTCAATCTTTGATAATTTCCCTTGATTTGATGAAGTCGGTGCCTCTTCATTTATCTGAATTTATTTATCTTTACCATTTGGTGGCTGCCCTTGTCTTTCTGGTAACACCTTTCCAGACTTAAGCTTGATTTGGAGAGAATCCTCAGCTCTTTTATCTTCCTTGGTATTAGAGTCGACACCACAGGTAATAGTTTGGCATGTTTCGACTCTGGTCTTTTCAAGAGTATTCAACTTGTCGAGTATCTCTTTTAATTGCTCTTTCATATTTTTTATTGCCATGGCAACACAGTCTATGTTTGTTGCTAGAGTGCGTACATCAATCTGCACTCTTCTCAAATCATTGTCTATCTCAAGAAGGCGATATTCCATCCTCCTTGCACCACAATCCCTGCTCGGAGTATTGTATGCTACCCAGGCACTATCACCATCTTCACGTGCATCAGCAGGTTGCCTAACCACATTCACTTGATTTATAGAGTCTTCAGATTGTTCTTCGAAGACTGTTATTACCCGACACGACTCTTTGAGTTGTAATTTGTTTTTTCTATGGTCCCGAAGTTTCACGCATACATCATAAGCATGACCTCTCGTTCCACACCAAAAACAACACAATTTCATATCATCCCAAGCATCATAACATGCTTTTCTGAATTCTTCTGGGGTAATGGATTGTTGTTTCTCAAATCGCGGCAGATGTTTCTTCCATCGTTGATTTTTGGATTCGGAATCTGTCGGTTGATTGATCTTTGGCTTCACCTTGTCTATAGGTAGATTCTGCACCTTTTTCCACTGGCGACAATTTTCTAGAGTGTGCCCCCATGTATTATGATAGGAACAGAACTCTGTCGATATGACTTTCTTTTTTCCTTTCTTAATTAGGGCTTCATTATTCTGGTGAACCTCTGACTGCTGGTTTAGGGTTGGATTCTTCTTCTTTTTCAGTGAAGATGGCCCTGCATTTCCTCTCGCCGACATTCTTTTAAGCTCTTGAGCAATTATGTGTGCTTCATAGAAACTTGCATCGTACTCGGCTTTTGTCGACTTTGATTGCTCCGGATCAGCTTGCGTAGTTATGACTCGGCACGTCTCGACCCGACATCTTTTTGATGTTTCAGCAACATCCGCTTTGAGCATATCTATTATGGTTCTCATTTGAATATCTATGCCTTTTATATCGCCAGCCATGCTGTTCACATTCATCTTTATAAGGTTAGTTTCATTGTGTAGCCTCCTCATTTCTCCCTCCATTCTGATTAAGCGACACTCCATTCTATACAACTTCTTCATTGGATCACGATGAGTTGAAGTGTCGTATAGTTCCAAAGGATCAACATAAGTATCATAGTTTGGTGTGGATGTCTATTGATTTGCCTCCAGAGTCGGCGCAGGTCCTTCTGACACGTCATCAATTATTGTAATGACACGACATGATTCCCGTATATAAGGAATAGTCTTGTGCTTATTTTTCTCCTGGATCGTGTTTCTGACACTTTGCTTGATACTTGCCCTTTGAGAAAACTGATTTCTTGGTCTTCTTGTATGTTGAAAAGTGCGACAGTTTTCTAAGTTATGTCCTTTCACTTGATGAAAAGGGCAATACAAAGATGTATTTTTGCTGTTAGAAGACTGAGGATTAACTCCTTCTGTCGGCGCCATTCTCGGGCATTCCCCTTTGTCAAACTTTTTATTGATTCCACTCATGTTTCTAGTTTCTACAAGAGGGGCTTTTCCTTTATCTTTTTGAAAAGTTTCAGATGAATGCTGATTCGAAGATTGACTTGCGGGCCTCGGCAATAGCTCGATATCTCGTTTTCTGTTATTTTGCGACTGGGACTGTTGAGGGGGGGAAGTAATCTTCATTAACTGCTCTACTCTAGCTTCGATCCCAATCATCATAGAGAACATCACATTCAATTGTGCTGTCATATCCAATATTTTATCATTCACCTTGTGAAAGTTGCAGCATGTCATTTCTTTTATTTCTGCCAATTGGTTATGAACTTCTCTGAGGTTCCTTTCTTGTTCCCTAAGGTGGCTAGACCAAAAGATAATTTCTTCATCGTCTCGTCGTGCGGTGATGACTCTGCAAGTCTCTCCCCAAAAAGGCTCACCTTCTTCTTTGCACTCATCGACGAAAATTTCTTTTTTATCAGAGTCTTTCTTTTTCTTAGCCTCTTCTATTGCTTTGAAAATAAAATCATGAATCATAAGAGGCTCTATTTCAACTTGTTTATATTCTTCCATCGAGTCAATGTGTTCCTCAATAGGCCGCTTTTTATGTTGGGGTTCAGCCAACTCAACAAATTTCTTATTCTTTTTCGCCCGAGTTATTCTGTGCCTCGTCTTGGCTGAAGTATTAAATTTTTTGGTTGGAGGCATGGGCTTATCCTCAGACTGCACTTCTGGGTTTAAGGGGCCTCGCCACTTTATCCCTGGGACTTTCTTTAAATATTTCAACATCTTCCGAGTTTTCTTGGATAAGAATATATTCCAAAACTCGGGGAGAAGTTCATTCTCAATTCCTTCTGTACTTTCAGCACCCACATCAATTACATTGGTCTTTTCGACTGGTGTTTCGATATCTTGTTGTGAAAGAGTGATTGCGCCAGTTTTATATTGTTTCTCAACCCAGTCCTTAAAAACCCAACAGTCTTCAATTGGATGGCTAATTAGCCTATGATATAGGCAATATTTTGGATCATCGGTTTTCCCCACATCCTCTGGCTTTTTCGGCTCGGGCAGTTGAAGACCATTTTTAACAGCATCGTTAAATATTTTCTTCACTTTCTCCCGCTTGAAAGGGTACACTTTGTTTCTTCGCTCTTCTAAAGAAAACCCTTTTTGATAATTTCCCCCTAACACAGGTTTTACAGGGGTTTGTTCAATTGTAGAGGTAATTGCCTTCTTTCCTTTCTCTATCATGTTCGTGCGGGCCAGTCTAGCCTGTGCTAACTTCGTTTCGACTCTTTGTGAGTTACGGGGATGCCCCAAGGATCTATCTAGATTATATCTAGCACCTTATCCAACACCTAGAGGGGGGTGAATAGGTGTATCGGCCAAAAACCACAAATCTCGATGCAATAAAAAGTAAATGCGAAAAATAAAAACACACCGAGATTTAACGTGGGAAAACTCCAACTCGGAGTTAAAAACCCACGGGACCAACACGCGAATAACAATCCACTAAGAGAAAAGATTACAAGGTGATTACCGACTCCACGGACTTAACCTCTCTTAACCTCCTATGAATCTCCGCGCACGCCGCCGCGTTGTCCACGTCCGAGTCCACGAACGCCACGTCCCGAATCCACGAAACGCCTCCACTTCGAATCCACGAAACCTTGATCACGCCGAATCCACGACGCCCACTCGAATCCACGAGCGCACTCCGCCCGGAGCAAGAACAATACGATCGATGGTGATTTATTGCTTAGATTCTCATTAAAGATCTATGGGAATAATCTCTAAGCAATTCTCAAATTGATTCTAGGAAAGCATTAAGAATTAGGGCATCGAGAATCAATTTGGGAGAAGCTTGATGTAGAAGATGAGGAAAACGGCTACCTACAAGCTTCTAGGGTTTTCAAAAATAATCTAGGCTTAACTTTCTTTTTGGAAAACCCTCTATATCTTATTTATAGGTTAAGAAATCATAGAGATTGACTAGGATTTGAAAACATGATATTTAAAACCAATTAGAAGACATAGAGATAGACTAGGATTTGAAAATATGATATTTAAAACCAATTAGAAGACATAGAGATAGACTAGGATTTGAAAATTTGAATTTTAGAAATTTTCTCGACATCAGAGACCGGTCTTCACTTGGGAGACCGATCTTGATAGGTCCGGTCTCGAACCCCTCGTCCGGTCCACCCTTCCGTCAATTTCTTTCCAGCCGATGGGGACCGGTCTCAAGCCACTAAGACCGGTCTCTCTCTACGTATCAGTAAAACCAGTTATTGAGACCGGTCTGCAAGAACAGAGACCGGTCCTTCCCTGATGCATCCGGTCCTCAAGGGCCGAGACCGGTCTTCAGAGCTTTTCCGCAGAGAGGACTTACTGGAACCGGTCTTCAGGATCAGAGACCGGTCCCTAAACCATGAAAGGTTCAGATTTGTCCAGTTATTCATTTTGAAATAATCCTAAGTCTTCTAAACTCTTGTTAATGTTTATAAATCATCATCATCAGTATTTGAACTTACCGAGCATTGTGGATTTATGTTTCGAGTCTGCGAGCCTTTGATCTTTGTCTCTTCTTCTTTAAACCTTCAAGACTCCGGACTCACTTCACGAAATATGCCAACATAAAATCCGTAACACTCTTTTGTTATCATCCTTCTTTGTCCTTTGTACGTTTACAAGGACTTGGGGATCAGTTCTCTCTAATCTAGAGACATTTAATATTAATTCATGAAAGGTGGAACAACTGGATGTGCACAGAAAAGGGGCCATCCAATTATCAATGTTGCCCATAACAAGACCAACAGCTTGAGGCTGGTCTAGAGGTTGCTCACACCTTATACTTAAGTTTCGCCACCTTGTAATGTAATCTAGCATCGTTTCATCTCTTCTTCGTTTGGTGGCTACCAAATCAGCGATAGTAATCTTATCGCTAACGGTGGCAAATTTTGCTCTGAAAGCTTCTTCCATGTCGGCCCAAGCTTTAATGGACTCATCTTTGAGAGAGTAGTACCATTCAAAAGCTATACCAGATAAGCTTTGTGGAAATTGTCGCAAGAGTAGAGGTCCATTACTCTCGGTATTCCCACACATGGTCTTAAAATGTGCTAGATGCTGATCAGGGTTACCAACACCATAAAATATTTTGAACTTAGGACCTGATACCCTTCTGGAAAAGGTATATTATCGTATTCCGATAGATAAGGGTGTCCTTTCCCTTTCGGTTTTGGATTTGCCCCGGCTACCGTCTCTTTAACTTGTGAAGTAATCAGATCATGGATTTCTTCTTTAGTCAAAGAGGTAGTCTCTTTAAGAACAGTTGTTTTAGCCTGTTCATCAATGACTTGAGGTATGCGTGCTTCTGTCTGGGTTAGGATCTTGGTTTGACGTCGTTGATCCTCCGATTGTACTTCGCACATTTAACATGAAGTCCATAACATCCTCCATTTTCTTATAGAGATTTATGATATCTCTATCCTTTTCATCAACTTTTTTTTTCAAGGATGCAATCATAGCATCCTTTGGATCCCTCGAGAAAAATACAACTTCTTCTTCCTCTCGCGGGTCAGATAGATCATCAGGTAGATCATCTTTATTCGCAATATTTTGCGAAGAGCTTGCTTAGCTCTTGCTCTCTCTTGTTTGCTTTTCTTGCGGCAGCTCTCGTAAGCATTTGCTGGATAGTTTCTTCTTCATCAACAGCTTTACTTGCGGGTGTATGCCCTATAACTCTCACAGTATGAATCTCCAAATTTTTAGATTTTTCTTCTTTGATTTGAGCGAGAGTTTTGGGCCTCCACTCTGTCTTTCTTCCTTCCCGCGACAGTGTCAACCTTCTTTGCCACTTCGGCTTCTCTATCTTCTTCTCTATATTCATCCTTCCTTTTGCAGCTTGAAAGGCTTTGTATATTTGCTTGCAGACAAAGTTCTCGCTGTTGTTTCTCGAACGAGAACATGCAGAAGAAGGCTTCAGATAGGCCATTTCGACTGCGGGCGCGAGAATGGCCGTAGGTGAGTTCTTTCTCACAAACCTCAGAGGTGCGTAGCGGTTGTGGACCAAAACGTCAGGCCCAGCGACAAACCTAGTACGTGGGGTTTGTCGAGGCTTCATTTCCTTGTTCAACTCTTGCCGCTTCAAAGTACGGCGGAGATTTCTCTTGAATGCTTTTGTCATGGGAGACACAGCACTCTTAGGGAACGTCAGCCTATTGAAGACTGACGCTTTAGGAGCCATGTCAAGCGACGATGTTCCTTCATTTCTGTTTTGGAACACCAACCTACCCTACAACTCCATTTTCTTTGAAGCGCTAAGGGAAGTTATCCTCTCCTTCACGGGGATACGAGGAAGGTTGGGGATCATCCTCTCCTTCACAGAAACGCGAGTAGGGTTAGGAATGATGACATTCGGGCGCCTTCCACGAGAGGGAAGGCGTGGAACCACAGCCTTGGCAGCGTTGGTTCTTGTAGCAGTAGTGAAAAGGGCCATAGCCGTAGCCCTAGCCTCCTCCGGGATAGTGCCGAACTGGATCGTAGCACCAGCAGCTCCAGTAGTGAGGACGGATGCTGGCAGGGAAACCTGACCTGCGTTGATCACCATTGAACCCGTAGCAGTAGCAGTGTTCTTTGGTGCATTTCTCTGCAAAGAAATAATGAATGTAGATTAGATATTTATCGTCCAATTCTATTAGCATATCATCGGTCTCAAAGATGGAAGGAGAAGCCATGTCCCACCGGGCGTGCCATTTTGTCTGCCACCACGAATGACGTACCTCGCACGGTGAAATTTATCTTGAATTTCCCGTGGGGTAGTATTCACGATTCAGATTAATATTTAAATATGTATGGTTATCAAATATTGTGGATCCATGGCTTCCAATAAACGCAAGCGTCTATTGTTAATTACCCCTATAAAATGTTAGGGTACCTTCGATTAAGAGACCTCTGAAATGCTAGAATTGAACAAAAGAAAATTTTATAATATATCGTCCAGTTACATGGCTTTAACCAAGGGCATACCCTCGGTATACATAAGTGGAGCAGAAAAAAGAAAAGCTTAATTTTAATTGCATCTTAGTTATATGTTCCAAGATGCTCAAAGTATGTGATCAGATTAATTTTGTTGGGCCCTATATATTTTGGAGCTCAACATGGTTCACCCTAAGATGAAAGATTGATTAAATTTCCTGTATATGTACTGGGATTTAATTGAATTTGATTCAAATTAAACTCTAATTATGTGTATTAGAGTTTGATTTGGTTAATTGAACTTTAAATATATATGATAAAGTTCAATAGAATTTGGTTTGATATTCAATTTGAGTTTTCATCCTAAATGTATGTGTTAGGATTAACCCCAAATATCTTGAATTAGACTCTAATTTTATATCTTAGAGTCTAGTGTAATCATATTTGCTTTGAGTTCATCATAGGGTGAAATGTTAACTAAATCCTAATTATATGTATTAGGATTAGTTAAATTCAATTTAAATTAGACTCGAAGTATATGTATTGGAATCTAACTTAATTTCATTTATTTGAACTCCGAGTAAATGTATTAGAGTCCAACAAATTTAATTAGATTAAATGGCTTGATCCATTCTAAGCATATATTTAGAATTTGATCAAGTTTGAGTATGATTGTGATTTGACTCTAGTTTTATATACTAGAGAATCGGATGAGTTGAAAATTAGGATGTTCGTGGAAATTGAATTTGGATTTAGTTTAACGACGTTTCGGTCGAGTTGGATTTGGATTTAGTTTAACGACATTCCGGTCGAAAGTGGGATTTGGGTTTATAGGTTTATGGTTTGTGGACTTGGTGTATGGGTTTATGGTTCATGGTTTTGGTTCATGGTTCATGGACTTGGTGTATTGTATGGTCCATGGATTTGGTTCATGGTTCATGGACTTGGTGTATTGTATGGTCCATGATTTTGGTTCATGGTTCATAGACTTGGATTGGGTGAGATTGGGTTTTGGATTTGGGTATGGTTAATGAGTTAATGGGTTAAACATGTTTATGGGTTAATGGGTTTATAGGATTTGGGTAGTGGGTTTAGGTAATAGGTTTATGGGTATAATGGGTTTATGTGTTGATGTTAATGGGTATAGGTTTATGGGTTTTGGGTTAATGGTTTTATGATATGGGTTAATGTTAATGGGTATGGTATGGGTTAATGGGTTAATGGGTTAAACATGTTTATGGGTTAATGGGTTTATAGGATTTGGGTTAAATGGGTATTGGAATCCGAAAGTGAGTTCGGATCTAATTCAGGCCCTTGAGATTTAAAATGTGGGTTAATTTAAATGAGATTTTGAAATGATCGAACTTGAGAATTTTGATTCAAAACCAAGTGCATTCAATCGTATTCAATTTAACTTGCATCGAATGTAATGATATTTTAATTTGGTTTAATTCGACCGAGTCAAAAATTCAACGTTCGATTTAAATGGATTTAACATAGCCATCTCTCTCTCTTTGATTTGAGAATTCTCTCTCTTTTTGGTGATATTTTTGCAAAGAGCGCCGTCGATGTTCATATCGGCATTCCGTCAAACATATGGCGGGCACATCTTGCGGCATGGTCTTTAGAGAAAAGCACCGCTCTTTCTCTTTTCTAGCCTCGTTGTCAACATTTATTTTGGGCATCTTGTCGAACAGGGACATTCCGTCAAACAGGTGGCGAGCATGTCGCAGCCGCCGGTAAAGTCGTTATTTCCGTCGACGGCTAAGCGTCAAACGAAATACGTCGACTTCGTTATCTTCGTTCATTGTAGTCGTTGGTGCATCGCTACTTCCGTCGACAGCTAAGCGACAAACGGATCCGTCGACGGCTAAGTGTCAAACGGAGGCTCGTTTCCTTCGTCGTCGACGGTGCGCCGTCGGTTCCGTCGACGGCTAAGCGTCAAACGAAGGCTTGTTTCCTTCGTCGTCGACGGGGCGCCGTCGATTCCGTCGACGGCTAAGCGTCAAACGGAGGCTCGTTTCCTTCATCGTCGACGGTGCGGGCACATCTTTCATGCCTCAGTCGGAGTGAGGCCGAGGCGGGTGGCGGAGCACCACGCCTCAGTTCGAAGCCGCTGATCATAGAGCCTCGCAAAGGAGGACTCTGCGACTACAAGCATCGTCGGAGGAGCTTCGTCGACGACGGCCACTGTTTGGGGTATTTCGTCGAACACGTGGAGGGCGTCGGCAGGGGCTTCGCAACAGTGAACTTGGCGATGGTGGAGACCGCGATGGTTGTCGCTGTTTACAAAGCCTCACGAAGGAGGAACATTGTGACAGTGAAGCTTTGACAGGGACGACGACGCGGCATCGAGCGGCAAAGGGCGGCAACTCGTCTCGGACTTCGAGTGGATCGGAGCGGGGCTGAGCGGGCGGCGGAGCACCACGCTTCAGTCAGTGTCGGAATAGAGCCAAGCGGGTGGCGGAGCACCACGCATCGCCTTATGTCGGAGCGGATCCGAGGCGGGTGGCGGAGCACCAAGCCTCGCCTTCTGTCGGAGTGGAGCCGAGGGTGACGGCGGCGCACGGCATGGCTCGTCGGAGAAGACCAGGGCGGGTGGCGGAGCACCAAGCCCTGTCGGAGGGTGCGCGCGGCCGAGGACGGCGGCCGACGGCGACACGCGGCATGGCTCGTCGGAGAAGGCGGGGCGGGTGGCGGAGCACCACGCCCTGTCGGAGGGTGCGCGCGCCCGAGGACGGCGCGGCTTCGACGGCGGCACGCGGCATGGCTCGTCGGAGAAGAGGCGGGGCGGGTGGATGAGCACCACGCCTCGTCGGAGGGTGCGCGCGGCCGAGGACGGCGCGGCTTCGACGGCGGCACGCGGCATGGCTCGTCGGAGAAGAGGCGGGGCGGGTGGCGGAGCACCACGCCCTGTCGGAGCGAAAGCCTAAGGCGACGGCGGCGCTCGGCATGGCTCGTCGTGGAAGACGTCGGAGGGTGCGCGGCAGGGGACGGCGTGGCTCGACGGCGACCTCGGGCGACGAAATCGAGATAGGCGCGGCCGGACGGCCTCGGGCGCGAGTTGGGGCGACGGACGATGATGGCCGCGCGACATTGACGGTGATGGCGAGTTCGACGGAGCGGCCGACGGGGGCCGTGCGAGAGGGGTTCGCGACGACGAGGGTTCGCGACGACGTGGCCATGGCGGAGGAGGCGTGCGGCGCGGCGGCGGGGTCCCGGCGCGGCGAGCGGTGATGGACTCGGCGGGATCCGCGCGGCGAGCGGCGGGTCCGCGCGGCGAGCGCGAGAGTCAAGCGCGGCGCGGCGGTGGGTGCAGCACGGCGCGGGTCGGCGCGGCGAGCGCGCGCGCGACGACGAGGAGCTCGTCGACGGCGCCGAACATGACGCGCGCGGCCTTTGCGGGCCTCGGCCATGGAGGCGTTGGGGGTGACGCGCGGTGGAGGAGGTGACGGATGCGCGCCGCTCAAGGAGCTCCGCGACGGAGATGGCGCGCGGTTGGAAGTGCGGCTCGTCGACGATAGGGGAGGTGCGCGGCTCGAGGAGCCGCGCGACGAAGAGGCCGCAGTCAAGAAGCTTCGAGCGGGCGAGGCGATGCTCCGACGAGTAGACGTCGGCTCGAGGAGCTTCGCGACGGAGGAGGTGCGCGGATCGAGGTGCGGCTCGTCGACGGTGAGGGATGCGCGGCGCTCGAGGAGCTCCGTGACGAGAGCCACGACGGAGGAGCGTCGTGGAGGTGGGTTCGGGCTCACCAAACGAGAGAAAGAGAGAAGAGGGAAAAGAGAGAAGAAGAGCTTTGTTGCTCTCTCTTTTTTTTACGAGAGAGAGAGAGAGAGAGAGAGAGAGAGAGAGAAAACCTATTATTTTACCTTTTTTCTTCTTCTGAAGAGGGGGATGGGATTTTCTTTTTTTTTTTTTCTTTGGGGATTGTTTTGTGGGTAGTAAAAAAAATCTCTCCTTCGAATGGGTTTTTTTATAGGTTTCTCCTCTTTCTTTTTTTTTTTTAGTTCGGAACGTGTGATAGAGGGATGTGGGAAGTTGGGAGGATCATGCATGTAACGGGGGAAGTGGGTGTAATGGCGGATAATGGGTAGTTAGATTCCATTTTGTCCATGCACCCCGTGCATGGACCATCTCATACACCACACTCTCTCTCTATTTTTTTATTATTTTTTTTATTTATTATTTTTTTTATATATATTTATTTTTTATGCCTCAACAATCCTCGATAGAGAAGAGAGAAAATTGTGAAGTCGCAAAATACCGTTCGTAAAAGTCCAGTGAAGCAACCATGCGGTGCGGGAATCCACTTGGGAGCACGAAGACGCGATGTGGAAGAAATATCCATGCGTGCGTGAGTGTGTGGGTGTGTGGGTGCGTTGGCTGAAGGAGAAGGAGAAGAAAAGGGCTTAAAACCCTTTTTACAACTTAGCCCCTCAACTTTGCACTATTCACACTCAACTTTCAGCTTATGTACAGATATTTCTATCTGCCCTTCTGAACGTCCGATTGAGCTCAAACTTGACAGTTATGTTCGTCTTTACATAACTTAACAGAAGAAATTTAAATCTTTCGGTTTCGACCCCGTTTGGTCACTGAAAACTGTACCGACTGCACTCTTTATCAGATAACATTCGAATTTTATTTCTCATCTTTCCGGTGTCAGAATGGCACGAAACTTTAAATCTAGCATCATAATAATAATCCTGACATACCCGTCAGTTTTCATAATTTTCTGACACTGTGCATTTTCTGCTAATTCATCTGCCTCGTTTTTCACAGAAAATTCTAAATATTCTGTTTTCGCTCCGATTTCAGCACATGTCATTCCCAACCTATCCTTACACCCTTAAGTCCAATAAAAATAGTATCTCACACTATTTTTATTTACACTTAATTTTTATATTAATTTTCGGTGCACTACATCCCACCGTAACTTCGTAAATTCAGAAGTTCGGCACCTTACAGCGCGTGCGTGTCGCGGAGGACATGCACACACGGGGAGTTCTGCTACTAGGCGGAGAGCACGTGCGTGTCGCGGAGGACATGCACCCCCTGGGAGTTCCGCAGTGTGGCGAAGTGCGCGTGCGTGTCGCGGAGGACATGCACACCCTAGGAGTTCTGCTACTAGGCGGAGAGCACGTGCGTGTCGCGGAGGACATGCACCCCGTGGGAGTTCCACAGCGTGGCGGAGTGCGAGTGCGAGTGCATGTCGCGGAGGACATGCACACTCGGGGCATTCTACAGCTTGGCAGAGTGCACGTGTGTGTCGTGGAGGACATGCACATCCGGCGAACTCTTCGCACAGCAGAATTGCTGGTGCACTTGCTCAGAGAGGCAAGACACTAGGTGTTGGTGCGGGGACAAATGCAGACATTGGGAGCAAGGCACGGGGCCGATCGTGCGCAAAGGCACGACGGACCGCGCGGAAGGCTATGTGGACCGGGAGCGACTCGGCGCGCGACGAGGGCGTCTACGCGTTAGGTGGGGGAGAATGTCACGGACAAAATATTTCCCACTGACTTCTCCTTGACAGTGGACCAAATCTGATAGCGAAAACGAGTTGAAAACGGGTTGAATCGGGTGTTAAAGAGACCCAAACCCAACCCGCTACGGGAAACTCAAGGGTTATGAAACTCATGGGAGTTATGAGGTGACTCTTGGGCTTTTGGCTTTTATGAGGGCTCATTATGTGTGTCATAATTAGAGAGTTAATGTGTGAGTTAGTGTGTGTCTAGGTTCATTGTATCTAGGAGCCTATATGTAGTGGGTTTGGCTAAGGTCAAAACACACAAGAGAGAGTGTGTATGTGAGTTGTAATTCTCAATTTCTAAGTATAGTACTTAGTTTTTTGAGAGAATCTCTGCCTCTTTCTCTTTGTCTTTCCCTTTGCATACTTAGTCGTAAGACGCGAAGGTCCGGGCTAGCAATAGGGACGAAGGCTTGCCCATCTTCGAGCAGGAAGACGGGCGCCGCACGGTCTTTGCGAACAGAAACGCTAAGGCCGTGACACTGCGCTTGTACTATATTCGGTCCTTGCGGTATTTTTGGTAGACCGAAATTTTGTACTACGGGGTTTACTCCTTGTACATTCAGAGCCTGCCCCCTAACCCCTACATTTTGGGGCTGATATGCTGCTACTCGTGGAGGAGGTGGTAACCCCCATGCTGTTGATCAACATTAACAACAACCGGGCTATAAGTTCCTTGAAATGGTACTCTCTGGTATTAAGGTTGACCATTTGCCGGTGTTACAGAATTTTGTATCACTAGCGTCATTATAGGCCCTTGTACGCTCATTGCTGGTTGCTCGTTTCGAGTCAATAACTGCCTTATTCGGATAATATTTTTATTCTGTGAGACCCCAGATAGTCCTATATATAAGATATAATAGGGCTAAACTCTTAACCCGGCTTAAGCATTTTGGGCGGTGGCAAGACCCAAGAGGTTAAGAGAGTTAAGCGTGCTAGGACGGAGAGTTAAGCGTGCTAGGACGGGAGTAATCCTAGGATGGGTGACCCCCCTGGGAAGTTGGGGTGTCACAGTTGGTATCAGAGACAATTACCAACCGGATGTAGCATATCGAAAATTCGACGATAAGATCGGACTTTGGCCAAATTGACTAAAGTACGAAAATGAAATAGTTGGACGTGTTCCAATTGCCATTCCAAACTTCTTGGAAAGGTTAGAAGATAATCTAAACGAGTTAAAAGGGTTTTGGCGTTGTTCGGCGCGGAGTAGAGTCGAAACAGCGCGAAAAACACAATGCAGGCATTCTATGAGCAGCAAAGTTCTTTGTATAGCAACTTTGACCGAGAGGAAGAGCTCTCGGGTTTGAGAATTTTATGGCCCATACACGGCCGGGTGTATGCAGTATAGCCATCACACCCGAAGGAGAGAGCTCTCGGGTTTGGTAGTTTCTTTGGCCCATACCGTGCAGTCGCCCCATCTGGGTATAGATCTTTCGAAACCGAGGGAGGTTGCTCTCGGGTTTACGCCGTAGCACCCCATACCGGTCAGATCTCCCCATACCTGGGTATGGGATGGTCCGACAACGACGGTTGTGAAGCTGCGAAATAAAAAGAAGTTGAGGGGCTTTTTGGCTATTGTTACAACACAATAAGCTCTCCCTTCACTCACTTCACAGCACACACACACTCACTCTCTTTTCTCTCACTTTCTCTCTCTAGAGGAGCTCTAGGGCAAGGGAAGAAGGAGAAGAAGTTGGAGGAGAGGACTTTGGAGCTTTGGGAAGGCTTCTTGGAGGTCTTGAAGCTCTCCTACAAGGAGTAGTTGGAAGAGCTTTGCACTAGAGGTAAGAGTTTTACAAGTTTAACTCTAGGATTTCGATTTTAGCTTGAGATTTGGAGTTTCTAGCTTCTTGCTAGTGTTAGAGGCATGCTAGGACTAAAAACACCATGAAAGCTCCATGAGAGCTCAAGTGCTCTCATGGTGATTTCTTAGGGTTTGTAGTAAACCCTAAATAGAGGATTCTAATGGGTCAAGGATGGTTTTAGGGAGCTTCTAGGTTGATCTAAAGCTATATTTTGCTTGTGAATGAGATCAAAACCCTAGGTTTGACATAGGGCATTGTTGGAGCACCCAAATTTGGGGCTTTTGAACATAGGGGTTCTTGGGTCAAATTGACCTTGTAGAAACCTAATTGGGGGTATTCCCGACGCGTGGGACAACTCCGTTTAATTAAACGAAAATCCGATATGGGGGCTACTATGTAAAATGGCCTGATTAGGTTCACTTTTAAACTGCAGGTTTTTACCTAGGCCTCGGTAGGTCGTGAGACTTCTTGGGCATCCTCACAAAATTATTTTAAGGTGGGGGGTGCATGCCGGAATCATCGAATTCCCTTCTATGTCTATTTTCCTTTGTTGAGCATATTATATGTATAGAAATTCATGCATGGTAGGGTAGAGGCTATTTATGCAATGGTTGAACTTCATTACTTCGTTATATATGTTATGGAACTTAGCAAATGAGATGGAACCATAGAGGCATGTGAATAGGGACCCTACTTGTATGAATGTGACAAAGGACTTGATCTTAGTCAACAAAGGTGATATTGAACATAGAGACAAGATTGGCATTGAGATAACCTTAGTTAAACATAGTTTAACTTAGTGGCATTATGGCAAGAATGATATACATGATTAGGTAGAAAACCTATCATTGACAATGGCATGGTAACTAGTGGCTATGAATCCTCAATGTGAGGATTAGATCGATACTCTTGACAAGTCTTGGCTTGAGGAGGTCGCTCCTCCTCAAGCGGTGAGTTCGGAACGATCACCTAGGGGATCGTGGCCCAGACGGACGGTCCCTCGGGTCTTGTAGGCTTAGAGCCTCCCCGTTCGATGAGGGATTTTGGGTCTTGAGTTTGTTGGGGTTAACTATGTTAAGCAAGATTGGGGAATGAGCCAAGGAAAGTAAAGTAAAGTAAAGTATGGTATAGAGCATGCATGCAAACATATCTAAATTCGATTATCTATCTATCTGACTCTTTCTTGCAGGCATAGTATTAGCTTATATAGTTTGGTTACTATTTCGTTTCCGGTGAAATACTTATGCCCGGATAGACCTAGTGGGTAAGTCGGCGGGGTCGGTTGCGAGCCCACCGGAACTTCGTTGTAGTTCTCACACCACTAACCCCACGAGGTCCTAGCACGAGCGAGGGCGGAGGACCGGGGCAAGGGTTAGCGCCATAGCTAGTGGCCACCGAGTCTTGCATCTAGTCATTTCCTTTTTGTTATACTTGTATCAATTTTATTTTGTTGAACTATAGATGTCAAGTTGTAAACATTCAAGTAAATTTTGGGAGATGACAATGTAAAAAGAAATGATGTATTGAATGCTAAAAGAATGTAATAGACTAGTTTACTTGTATTTGGTTCAAATGTAATCAAGTTCACGTATGGTTTATATTCTAGCTTAGTGCTTACTCTTCCGCTGTGTTGTTGCTTACCTTCGTGTAAGCCTTGTATAATTGCAAATTCTCTTTGATTTGTTAAATTGTACTTGTTGTTAGAGCCTTGGGCGGGCAGGGGAGGCCCTGTCCGTTCGGCGTCTGTTGACGTGGCCCGAACCCGACCAAATAGGCGGGTAGCGGGGCGTGACACCGGAAGTGTGAGATGAATCTCGGCTGAGCTAGGGAGGCTAGCGAGATAAGTCTTACATCGCCTGGTACTTGTGTGTCTGAGCCTGACGAGGACGTCAGGGCTTAAAGGGGGGGAGATTGTGAGACCCCAGATAGTCCTATATATAAGATATAATAGGGCTAAACTCTTAACCCGGTTTAAGCATTTTGGGTGGTGGCAAGACCCAAGAGGTTAAGAGAGTTAAGCGTGCTAGGACGGGAGTAGTCCTAGGATGGGTGACCCCGATGGGTGACCCCCCTGGGAAGTTGGGGCGTCACATATTCGAAGCCGTGATAGCGGCCAGACTGCATCTTAATCGTGCAGTACTTGTATGACTGTTTTGGTCCAAAACTTGTAGGACCCGTGTCATCTGCCCTAACGCCTGAGCCAAACTAGGCTCTTACTGGTCAGACTTACCACTAGTCTCACCCTCGGTGGGTAAGACAGCTCAGTGCTCCGGGCTAATCGCTCTCAGAACTTCTAGGAACGGCCCTATTACGTAAATTCATGGCATTGTCATCAGCCATAATTTATATGAAAATATAAATTTACCTTAAATGTGTCCCACCGGGCGTGCCAAAAATTGTCGCGTGCCGAAATCCCTGATTCTTGACCTTGTCAAAGATCCTCCTCGGGGAATACGTCGGGATGAAAATCGGCTTCGGATAGTGACCCTTGAAGTTTGCGCCCTTCAATTGATCAAGCAATTCGGCTGACGAGGGATCAGATCAGCCGGATTCGAAACCTCTATAGTAAATTCGGTTTGGCTGAGTGAGCCGAATGTACGGATCCAACAAAAACTAAAGTCGGCCGAAGAGCCGAATGCCTTTAGATTAACTGAGAAAAGGTATAGGGAAGTAGTTTACAAAGGATGAGTGTGCCAAATGTCATGCAAACTCGGTTGTTCTACTTAAAAGTTACTCCTAGGAAAAGCAGTAAATGCAGGAAAGGAAAGACTACAGGTAGCCTACTCCTAGAAAATGCAGGAAATTGCGATGAAAATAAAGGGTGATTTTTTATTCACATGGAAAAAGACCCTTTTTTTTTGGCGTTATTGCCCAATTTATAGATCTCCCCTTGTAATCAGTTATTACCCATACATGATCGGCCACTATCCCTAATTATCCGGGCCACCTTTAGCCGATCGGAACCGCTTGCAACTGCTTGCGGTTACTGTAACTTCCTTTAAATCATATGATTAAAATCTTCCCGATGCTCCTGGTGCACTGTTAACCAACGCAATTGAATGGAGTACCGGTGTACCATCTGTCCGCACTTTATTGGCTCAACAATATAGCTATGATGTGGGTCATGATAGAGGTAGTGGTGTAGCTCTCCAGTGACATGGTAGTGCAGCAGTGTGGTATGGCAATACCAAATGCAACGATAGTGGCATAGGAGGACAATTTGACATAGGATGAAAGCAATTCACAGCAATAGCAGCAGCGACGAGAGTATGGTGCAGTAATATTAGAACAAATATCGCATAGAAAATCTGATTATTATTAAAATCTAACTAAATTTTATGATAAAGATAAAATCGAACTTACAGATAAACGCAAATATTCAAATAATAATTTGATCTTTATCCGGAAGCGTGTAAGGCACTGCCCTAAGATGTATTCCCGTTCTTACATGCGGGATTAACCGAAAATAATACCCCAAGGTACGATCGGAATTCTTCCTCCTGTGAGCACGATCGTGAAGGAGGTTGACGGAGACTCTTTCAACACCCGATAATTAAAGAATCACAAAAATTAAAATATAAACAAATATCTAAATGATTTAGCTTCAAATACTTTTTTGTTTCTTCTCTGTTTTCCAAGTTAATTAACACAAGGTGTACTCTCTATATATATACAAGGGCTTTTTTTGCAAATAGCCCCCTAACAAATTTTTTTTTTACAATTGACCATATATAAAATTTATTTACAAAAATTGCCCTATTCGCCACGCAGCGCCGCACGTATCGCGCGGGCGGGGCCAAGTGTTTAAGTTGAACACGGTTCACCGTGTCCAATACACGTAAGACCCACAAAATGACCCGGACTTAGCCAAAATTTGGCTAAGTCCGGGATATTTGTATCCAATACAAATATCCTGGCCCGACCCGCGCTGACGTGGCGCTTGCGTAGCGGGAATAAGGCTATTTTTGTAAATAAATTTTACACAGGACTATTTGTAAAAAAAAAAATTGTTAGGAAGCTATTTGCAAAAAAAGCCCTATATACAACCATGTGAATGGTAATTCAACGTTCTAAAGATGTTGGAAGCATCGCGCCTCATCCGCGGAACGGACTCGCACTCGCGCGCGCGGAACAGACTCGCGCGTGGAATGGCAGCGCACTATCTTCGTGATCATAATGTCCCAATTAAATAGATTCATAAAAAAAAAAATAATAATAATAATTAGGAAAGATAATTAGTAATAATAAATTAAGGGATTTTGAATTTTTTTCTATCAAAAATCCCCCACAAAAATTAAAAATTTCGAAATAAAAATTAATACAAATAAATTAATTAATTAATCACCGGGTGTTTATACTATACAGTAGGCGATGTGTCTTTAAGAGACTGAACCTCACTTAAGGCTGTTTCGTTAAATGTAATTATAAATATAATATAGTTAGAGATGCATGCTGTTGGAAATACAGCAGTTATAACTACATGAATCCTATTTGATTGAATGTAGTAGAAAGCGCTGCAAGTGTAAATAATTTGTTTGGTTGCATGCAGTTAAAAAATATTTTTTAAAATTTTATCATTTTATATATATTATGGTGAGATTACCTCCAATGTCAAAAAGAAAGATAATTTTTGTTTAAAAAATATTAAGGAGGTAAGCATACTTTTTATATAAAGCTACTCTTTCCAACTGCTACAGTTGGAACTACGGCCAATTTGGACGTAGTTCGAACTGCTGCATCCGGACCTCATTCTGCAATTCCTACTGCAGTAGTTTGAGTTAAATATATCAAACCAAATACGAAATTTGTATTTATATGCAGTTACATGCAACCAAACGGCCCCTTAGTGTAAATAGTTTCCATCAGAAGGAATCGGAGTGAATCAGGTCTTGAACTACGTTCCTTTGATCCTGACTTCAACTACTACACACATAGTACAGAATTCTCCGTTGTTGGTCTGTGCGTTAATGGTCATGCACAGTATCTTAATTTTTCATAAGAGTTCTATGGATAGCCCATATTACATAGCCGCGGCCACATACGGATACTCTTATATAGGTGGTTTCTTTCAGGAATGTGTGTAGAGTCACATCTCGCGAAAATTATCGCCTTGGATCTCATTAAGAGCTATCAGCTCAACCTAATCCACTACACAAAGCACTACTCACCATAGGGATGGGATTGAAGTTAAAACTCCTCTATATAAATTGTAGAAAGTGCTCTTTGGCCAACCTAGCAGCTTGTTTTTACCACATTGAACCTTCTTCAAGAGATCTCTTATCACAAAAGTTGGATTCCCACTATAGAAAGGCCCCTTATGGGCAATATCCTATCCCCCTCGATAATAGCAGGACCTTAATTCTATTCAGGCCTTTCGTCAAGCTATCTGCGAAATTCTGATCAGATCTGATAAAACTCAAAGAAACAATATCATGAGAGGTTAGTCATCTAACAGGCTTGTGTCTTAATTTAATATGTCTACAAACTTTAGAATTTACCTGAATAATAAGATAAACAAAATAAGATTACAAAAGCAATCATAATATCAAAATTTATCAAACTGATAAAAGAACTCCCCCACAAGTTCTAAGGTATACTAGAATTTAAAATCTTGAAATTTAATCATGTTTAATAGAGTTTGGTTAAACAACAAATAGATGATCCAAACAATTTTAAAAGTTTGATTTTAATTAGATAACTTTGAGTAAGTTATTGATGTAATCAAACAATTATATTGCCAACAATGTATATAATATATAATTGTTAGAAGTGATAATTAAAGTAAGATATAGAAGTGCTGTTGCAAGTTTAAAAATCCCTACTTTCAGGGGTTTGATGTGCTCTCCCGTGGGTTCAAATCCCACTACAAAACGAATATAGAAATAATAATGTTAAACAATAAAGCTCAAAGAAATCAAATCCTTTTTTTCTTTTTCTTTTTCTTTTTCTTTTTTTTTTTTTGGGGATAACATTGTACAGTAACAAATCCTCTTTTTTTATGTTAAAAAAAAATTTGCTGTATCAAATATTTTTTTGAATCCGTACAACCCGCCTAAAAGATTACTATAGCAAATATATATTTGCCAAAAGACTACTGTAGCAAAACTCTAAAATTGCACACTAATAAAAATTATTTTACTGAAGCAAAATTACTTTTTTTTTCAAAGAGTTTTATACCGTAGCAGATTTTTTTTTTTTAACAGAGAAGCTACAATAAAAACCTTTTTAAATTAGTAAAATAATCACCAAATTAAATAAAAAATTAAATAATATGCAATTACATGTTAAAGTGCTAATCCCAAAAAATTTATATTTGAACGCCAATTATACAAACAAGTTAACAAACAAATTATAAACATATAAAATCAATTTAATACGGATTAGGATCAGTTAGTTTTTAATCACAATCAGATTGGGATATACGCCTTAGATTGTTATAACAAATATCACACAGAAAATCTGATTGTTATTAAAATCTAACTAAATTTTATGATAAAGATAAAATCAAACTTACAGATAAATGCAAATATCCAAATAATAATTTAATCTTATCCGGAGGCGTGCGAGCCGCTGCCCTAAAAGTATTTCCGTCCTTAGGTACGGGATTAACCGAAAACAACATCCTAAAATACGATCGGAGTTCTTCCTCCTGTGAGCACGATGGCGAAGGAGGTTGACGGAGACTCTTTCAATACCCGATAATGAAAGAACGACAAAAATTAAAATATAAACAAATCTCTAAATGATTTAGCTTCAAACACTTTTTTGTTTCTTCTCTGTTTTTCAAGTTAATTAACACAAGGTGTACCCTCTGTATATATACCACCATGTGAACGTTACTTCAACATTCTAAAGACGTTGGAAGCATCGCGCCTCATCCGCGGAACGGACTGGCTCGCAGAACGGCAGCGCACTATCTTCATGATCATAACGTCCCGATTAAATAGATTCATAAAATAATAATAATAATAATAATAATAATAATAATAATAACTAAGAAAGATAATTGGTAATAATAAATTAAGGGATTTTGAATTTTTCCATCAAACAAATAACAATGCATCGGCTGCAATGACTGTTTTTGCACTAGCAAGATAATCCAGACCGAAAGAGGAAGGGAAGAACAGCAAGTGAGACAAAAAGAGAGACGGAGAGAAAGGAAAAGAGAAAGGACTTTAATATTCGAAATCTATTGTTGCGAGTTATGGCGAGTGATGTATTTTTCTTTTTTCCCTTTTTCTTTTCCCCACCAATTGAGCAAAAATAATCAAACTTACCAGCGGGCGCCGCGCCCGGTCGACCAAATGAATTACCAATCACGGTGTTGACTCACAGACAAGTAGAGCTACAATTCCTAATTAAAAGCCAAATCTCAATCTTTTTTCAAACCTTTATAACTGCAAGGGTATGTCCTATAATAAGTTTTAGGGAAATATCCGACCTTTTAGTTAGTGACCGAGCTTTCTAAGAAACTACCATGCAACGACTAGACTGGCTAGTAATAATAACTTTTTAGATACAACCTATAAGTCTGAAATATTTAAGCCCAGTTATTATTACTTGGATGCGAGAATCCCTTTTACCATCCACCCTGAAACTATTGGGGCGTTACATTGGAAGTATTAAACTTAAATAAATCATGCTTTCTAATAACGAGGCCTGCGTCTGGTTCGATGGTGGCAGAATCCGGCATCATTCATGCGATTGCTGAGCACATGCAAAACAGCTCTCTTAGATCTGTATTCATCACTGTTGTTGTCGACGTATGATGCATCCTCCGCCGCCAACTCATTGACAAAGGCAAACCTGTTTTCTTCCGATAGCAATAACTTCTGGATGTCCATAGATACTAACTACATACCCGACCTCCCTTAATCTTCCTCACTTGTTCCTCAGGAAAGGGATGTGCTCCGTCTTGTACCGCAACTTGTCGTCTTCCTTCGTATGTATGAGATAAAAGGCATAGTAATGAAAATAAATCTGGGTAACCAGTGATGGTTATTTCCCGCATCCACAGAACTGAAATTGAGAAGCACAATATCCGATCTCTAGTCAGTCAAGGAAATAGGTTCACTGGTACATGAATCTGCACGACAGAAGAATTAGTTCAATACAGTCATGTTAACTCTTTCTATCAAAAGGGGGGGAAATTAGAAAAGAAACACAACATGGACATCCTCATGAAGTTTGCCAAAGAAAGTTCTACTATTGCTTTCGGTTCTGCAGTTTAAATCTGCAAAGGATCTATGTATAAGCTTACTTTGAAGTAAATAGACTTGCACAATTCTTGTTTTTTCCCTTTTCGTTTAAAACCAAAAATAAAAAATAAAAAAAATAAAAAAAAATTGAGACAATACTTAACAGGCAGAGTTTCAAGTAACCAGAAGCAGAAAACTAATGCTTCACAACTGAAACTACAAGACCCCTTCTATAAGGGGCATCTTTATGAAGAACAGTCATTAGAATCTCAATTGTGTACTTTGATACAAGCTTAATGGAACAAGAAGACGAGGCTTCTCGTCAGCTTTCCTAAAAAGCAGGCATAATATATACAACTGATTTCTCAGGTTAGTCACCGTTGTTGTAAACAGTTCTCCATATTAAACTTTGCGTAAAAGTTCACACTGCCAAGAAAAAGTCTAAGGCGGCGATAAATTTGCCGAAAAACAAAAGCAATGCTCATCAGTTGCGTAAAAGCTAATTATATTCAAGAATCAAGACACAGGTAATGATATCTATCAGAATTTTGATTTGAAATCAATCTCCCAACTCTCAGTCATGTTGATGCACCTGAAGCATCATAAATTCTCCTTAAGCTACATAGTATTATATGAAAAGCTGTTATTTGAGACTCAACACTTTACAGACTTTAATATAAGAGAAGCAATAACTATCTTCAAGAATTCACACCACCGGCAGGTAGAATGACTTCTCAAGGCATAAAACCAGTCCATTAGGACCATTACTGCATGGAAACTGAATAACTTTTTTATCAGCCCAATAGCAAATAATAAAGCCAAATTAGCCATTCTGACACATGTGAATACGTTAGATGATGCATGTGGCAGAAGTTTGCAAGAAGTTATTAGAAAAGGACAGACAATATACCCAAGCAGGAAATGTTAAGATATGGATAGAGTGTGCAACAAGCAGTGAAATAGTTTAATACGAAATAATTACAAGACTAATTTGTCACAAATACAAAAGACAACATAAAATATAATAAAAGCAGTCCAATATATGATAAATTACTATGTTCTATGATTCATTCACTCAGGAGATAAATTTTGCTGATGACAGCAGATAAGAATGTACATAATCCAAATAAATGAAGATTATACATTCCAAATTTCTTACTCCATATGCCCTTGTGGCGCAATTTTGAGTCATTGAAAAACCCTCTCTCCTCAAAAAACAGGATAAAGTGTGTATACCCACCCCTCAGCAGAAACCCCAATTGGATGGAGCATCATGCATCAGCATTATCTTGTAAATAGAATGCTCAAATATCCTAGACATGAAACTATATTTGTGAGTCGTTGTTAAACTAGTGTTTCAAATTATTTTTGAATAGCTCCTGAATTGACAAGAATTGCTAACGGGGGTTGATACAGGAATGGCCTGGCCAACTTGCATAACTTTAGCTCATTACAGGATACTCCCTTCCTCTAGGTGATGAATCTCTAGGACATAATTTTCCAATGGAGAAATTCTAAATCCATGAAGAAGAGTGGAAGCTTCTTGTTTTGACAGGAGAAAATAACAAAATTACAAGTGACTTACCAAGGAAATACATAGAGTAACAAAAAGAAAAGGACATTTTTTAATGATTTAGGGGAACTTTGGCACAGCCAACAAAAGCTCAATACCTTTTACCTATTTCTTCCATAAGAAACTAGAACATATATAGTGTGTGCAACATAAGAACTAGCATATCTTCTAGCAAGATCTAACTGTACTATCAAGTTCTAGAGCATAGGGAGTATGTTCTCAAAAGAGAAAAACAGAAAAAAAAATTATACACATCCTCTCACCCAATAAATAGTTTTGGCCTTTGACCTTGCACAAAAATTTGTAATGACTAGAACAAAAATCTTATCAACAATCTTGTCTTCTATTTTTACAATAGGTATTTCCAATCATGCAGTTCCCTCTCTTAACCTGATTAGTTTGGGCAGAATAATTGACACCTAGTATTGTCTTATTTAGCTTCCTTGAAAGAGATTCGAGTTTGTGGCCGAAGTCAAATAAGACAGTTTACCCTAATTACAACTTTACAACATCAAACATGAAAACCTCATAATTCAATATCATATCATACAAATAAAGAAGAGATTTGAATTAAGAGTTTTATACCAGTTTGATCCAGTGCCATATCCACCTCCCAGTCCAATCATCTCCCTCCCGAAATAAGAGGAATGAACAACTTGTAAGGGCTTCTAGGATGGACGAGAGGAAAAAAAGGGAAAAGAAGCATGAAAAGTAATAAAGAGAACCTGAGCATTCCCACAGATGATTATACAGTTGCAATAAGGCTTTGGCACCATCCTCTGAAACAAAAAAAAAAAAAAAAAAAAAAAAAAATCAAGAAAGCAGAAAGAGTACAGCTTATTTAGTGGCAGAGATAGTTACCAGAAGAGAAAAGGACGAGATAGAAGAAGCTGAGTAGTAGAAATGGCGGCAAAGCATGATGGTTAAAAGATTGGATGCTGACATACATGGGTAGTGGCCCTCAGCTTCTCTTGAGACTTGTTAAGTCTAAAAGGAAGCCAACTAGTCTTTACCCTTGCCTACAACCATGAAAAAACGGATGAGCCTAACAGCAAGTTTTATAAAGCCATATATTAATAACAGCACTTAGAGGTAGCAGACTTGCCAAACTAAGCAAACATCAGTAGCGTTTTTAATAAGCAAATACAGCTGCATATGCAGTTTGGAGCACTAACGGCACCGCATGCGCAGGTGGGCAGCAAATGTGGCTACCAACAACTATGCAGTTTTTTTTTCTTTTTCTTCGTGTTCCTGTCAAACTCAAATGCTACAATGAGTGCAAATTGTTTCATTGATAATTAAACATATAAAAATTGATCTAACAATTTCTCTTCTTACTTTGGTTGATTGATTAGTCATATTTCAGACAGTCGTATTATTCTTAAAATATCTAATGATTATGTAGATAAATGCAAGATTCTAAACAGTAACATTTTTAAGGAACAAAACATCCTATGGAAAGAAAACAACACTTCTAAACAACAAAATCCAGCTTCTTAAGAGTGGCATTTTTAAGGTACAAAACATCCTAATAATTCAATTTTTACACTTAGTGGTAGCAACAATAGAACAACACCAGTACAGATTAAGGAACAAAACAACCTAACAGCATTTCGAATTAGAACTTAACAAGTATGTTTTCAATAGTAACAAAAACCCTCCATTTAGAATAACAAGAAGAACAGTACATAGTGCACTAGGCTAATGCATGATAACCAACTATACAAGAAAACAGTTGGCTTATATCCCTGCAACAAGAGCCCTCGACTTCTAGATACAACTGCCTTTGCTTGAATTCAGAATCTCCAAAGATACCCAGAACAAAAGAAATATTATTCAACGGAGAAAATGCATGCCCTTCATATGACTTTATTCAACAAAACTTCTACAAAAATTCCAGCTAAACCAAATTGTTCCACATTTCAAATATATGATAATCCGAGAGGTCCAGCTCAGCCAATGTTTGCAATTAAAATCAAACTACAGTAATGCTAAACATATGATAAAGGCAACCACTTGGCAGGACTAAGTGCCAACGCTAATTCAAACTTGCTATTATCCCTAATATGATTTTTGGTACATTTCACGAAATTGAATGAGTAGATCACATGAAAACCAATATTTCACTTAACTAAGACTTCAAAGCCTTTGTTAATGATTAGAAGAAAATTGAAGCCTGTACTCATATAATGTCAGAATCCCAAAACTATAGATATTATTCTCCATCTGTAAGTGATCACACCACCTCAACATCCATATATGATGAAACCCACATTATTTGAGGATATAACTTACAGAAATTGGCAATCGAAACTACAAACAAAAAAAAAGATTGAAAAATGGGTGCAATAATAAATATCGAGCCACTAACCGATTTAAAATGTATTGGATCCAATTAACTAGATCTGAACTCTCGGAGAATGGTGGCTAAACATTTTTATAATCGAACACTTCCTCACATCTAGGCTCAAAGACTTGTTAGTAAGGCTTAGTTTGGTATTGAGGTCTATCTAACGTTATTAGATAAAATGGAGTTGTAGAAAAAGCATATAGGAATATGCTTCTGCGTTCTCCGGTGGGAACGCAGAAAATATATCGTAACCGACTCATCGCGATATGCGGAACGCAATAGTATGTACGGAAACAAACGGGGTATTTTCCCAACGTACTTTCTCACCGCACGTAACGCAGTCTCCCCGCAATACCAAACGAAGCCTAAACCTGTTTTGTGGGCTTGAATTATATGAGAGGAATTGAATAAAAGTAGGAGCTTGAAGGAAAAATTAGATAAACAAGGAGCCTAATGTCATTCGAACTTTGCTTCCACCTCTAATACCATGTGAAAATAACAATACTTCCCAAAAAGATTAAACTCCCAGAGAATGGTTTTCTAGTATTTTATTCAACATCTAGGATAGTATAGGAGCAATCAGCCACAAAATACATTCAATCTACAAAAATAATAATACTAAATAGCATCAAAACTTTTCCACTAGATTGCTAATTCAGTTCCAAAAATAGAATAATGGCAATCAAAAATATAAACTAGATAGCCAAGGACAACAGAAAATAAATCAAGTATCCAAATTACCAAAGTAAATGCGAAATCAAATTTGATTATCAAAATTGATTATAGAATAGAGCACCTGTATTGAGAAGTAAATACATAAGCATTAATAGAATGACTTTCACAGTTGGAAAATTGAAGCCTTACAACAGAACATAAAGGCCACATATTAATAGCACATGAAACCCTTCAGCTCATCAAATGCAAGGATGTTGTCAAGAACAGCATTTGGGATTACTAGTTAATTCCTAGCCAAAACAAATTCACCAAAAACTTAGGCTTAGGGCCTCTTTGGCAACCCCTAAAAAACAGAGTTTTGGGTTAAACACATGTTTTCTAAACAACAATGTAATTTTTACAAAATAACTGTTTTGATGAGTTTTGGAATGTAAAATTTACAACAAAAAAAATTATGAATAGGGTAATTTGAGGAAAAATTACACTACTTTTTTCTCTTATTTTTAACTCCATTCACATCGGGCTGCTAACCACTCCCCCTACTGTTCTTCTTCTGCCTCCAACACCTCCTCCTTGACATCACAGCTCGCCACCCGCCGCCGTGCGGTCCTCGACCATGCTGCCTTCACCGTTACCACCCCATCACCACCACCACCTCCCCAATGCCCGCCCGATGACCAGCACCACCTCATCCTCCGTCGACCGCACCCGCCCCTCCACCTGCCCGACGGCCTCCTTCTCAACGGCCTCCCGCCACGCCATCGTCGTCGTCTGGTCTCGCTGTCACCGCCACCTCCATCACCACGTCCCGTGTGGCGGAGGCAGTCCACTTCACTGTCAAAGCACAATTCTGAGAACTCCTGCCCCTCCAACCACCACCACCACCACCACCACTACCGGTGGCTCACCGCCAAGTCCCAAGCATCGAACCCCATGGTGCCTCGAGTGTTCCCTTGACAGAAGAGACTCCATCTTGGCCACCACCCACCTTCTGCAGCATTCCATGCTGCTCGACGACCCCACTAGGGAAGCCTCCTTAGATGTCACTTGTCAGTGGGATCTCTGCATCCTCCAATAGAGAGAGCGTCTCCTCTGAGAGTAAAAAATAGTGAATTTTCCAATCCTATAAAAAATTACGGTATTTTATCAAAACACTTAAAAACAGAGTAAAAACTTCCAGAGTATTCAAGGTTTGATACCAACCAGTTACAACGGAATATAAAACTCTGCTTTCAATTCTAGAAGTTGCCAAACAGGCCCTTAATTTAAAAGTTTCTTCTAGCTCACAATGACTAAAATTAGACAATCATTGCTTATTCAGTACTATTGACGAATCTTTGTGAAATAACAATAGCAAGTAGTAATGAAGACAACTGGTAAAGAAAAGTATTTGCCGACTACTCCCAAGATAGCATATGTCTCCTCTCAGAAAAATGAATCATCACATTCAACTTTAAAAGGGTTAAGACACAGCAAACAGGGCAAGACAGCAGGGCAATGGTTAACCATCACAGATTTTTCCTTGTTCGCCTCATAATTTCTTTTTGTATCAATTTAAGTTCAAATTAAGGATCATCTAACCATTCCTTCGGTAACACAAATAAGTAAAAGAAGCTTCAAATTCTCTTATCTATAAAAGTTTAAGAGGACATAATGATAAAAGAGAATCCCAATTAACTGCCAATTACAGCATCATATCAGGAAGAACCCAAATTACAAGCCTAATGAAGGATTCCTCACTTACCCCAATCAAGCCATCCACTCATCGTGAAATCCAGAAATTAGTACTTCACCATGGCCTTCTTGTTTATGACCTGAAAAATAAACAACATGATCAGATCAATTATAGCAGATAAGATAGTGGACAAGTCACATTTTCAAGGTCCAGAGTGCACATTCACTTACATCATAAACAAGACCCAATCCAATTGCCATAACTTGAGCTGCTCCTTTCATTTCCTAAACTTGCCAAGTTCTCTATCATGCGTTGTTGCCTTAACAATTCCGCTTTACAAAGATCATTGCGTCTCTTCAAATACAAAATGTGCACCTCCAACATGGTAAGAAGTACACCGAGAAAAGTACCCATAAAATCAGAAAAACACTGGGCAACCAAGGAACAAACGCTTTTTCTTGACAGTGACAAAATGTAGTGATTCAAACAAGACAAAAACACTAGCAAAGGCCCACCAAGCGACATAGCTGCTAACAAACAATCCAAGAGCAATTCTTTGAAATCTGTGATTGGATAAGGTTAATATCATGCTATATACAGGACAGGGGAAGAAAATCAAATAGCAATGAAACAAAGAATCAGAAAGCCTCCTGAAAGTGTCCAGACTAAAAAATCCTGTCTATTTAATTCAGTAGCTTTCGTTTATGCAAATCCAGAAATCAGTCTCTTGTAAGTGACATCATCCGGTTTAATCCCGACATTTAGCATTTCGTCATGGAGATTCATGGCCTTTCTCATCTCTTTCTCGCGACAAAGTCCACCTATCATGACTACATAACTAGTACTATCTAACACATCTTTCTCTCGCATATAATCAAAAACTTGGGTAGCCTCTTCAATCTTCCTTTTGAGAAAGAACGCCTTAAGGATCGCATTATACGAACATACATCCAGACATCCACCCAAAATTTTCATTCTTTCATGCAAAGAAATCACAGAATCGACAAGTCCATTACTAAAATAGTATTCCACCAAAGAGGAAAACGAAGATGCATCAACTAAAATGCCTCTATCAAGTGCTCCATCCAAAAGAGAAGTAGCTTCTTTCCACAGCCCTTTACGGCATTGAGAAGCTATATACTTGGAAATATCCGAACTATTTGGCACAACTCCAGCCCCTATCAAATCCTTCAACACTCCATCCACTTCTTCGGATGGCTCTCCTTTGCATAACCCAGAGACAAAGGCATCACAACAGCCAGGATTTACTTCAAAACCATCCCTCCACATAATCCGATAAAACCTTATCGCTTCCTCCACTCTCCCTGCTTTCGATAAAGCACTCAACAAACACATAAATGAATCATTTCCCAACCGGAAACTTCTGCTTTGAGCTCTCTCTAAGAACATCTCAGCTGCATAACTCTTCCCACTCTCACAAAGCCATTGCACAACATAGTTATAATCCAAAGACGGCACTGTTGGCAGGTAACCTCTCACCATAATCTCTCTCAGCATCAATTTCATCACTCTGTCATCCCCAAATTTACAAGCTCCATCAAGAATCGAGCTAAAGGTACTAAATTTAGGGCTCAAATCCATCTCAAACATCTCATTCAAGAGCCTAATAGCAACCCCCAATTCCCCTTTCCTACAATAACAATATATAACCAAATCATAGCTTGAGACGCCACAGTGGCCCAGATCCAGCAATCTTCGGGCATTATGGAGCTTCCCTTCTTTGCAGAGAAGCCAAGTTAGAATTGCCCACGTACGAGAATCGATTGAACACCCCGAACGGAGAACTAGGGCATAGAAACCCCACGCAGCCCTAATCCGATTTCTCGAGCACAAGGCACGAAGCAGCGAGTTGCAGCTTCTGGCGGTCGGAAGACACCCTAAAACCCTTATTCTCGCTAGAGTCTCCAACGCACTGGAGAGAAACCTTAAAGAAGAGTAGGATTCGAGGATGAAACTGAGGATCCGAGATCGAGAGCTCTTACCAGCAGCATAGGTGGTGGATCGGAGCACTGAATCGAGAAGCGGCGCTGCCGAGGGCTCCGATCGGATCGCCGGGTCGAGGATCACCCTTGCAGGGCCGAGGAGGTCGGCGTCGACGAGGATTTGTACGATCGCGGCGCGGGATCGGAGGTCGGGGGCGAAGGCAAGGTTGGAAACGGCGAATCGGAAGAAGCGGAGGGCGATTAGGGGGTGGGATCGGAGCTTAGAGAGGACGCGCAGGAAGAGGGAGGAGGGGAGGGGCGGGCGTATGAGGGAGCGGAGGAGGGGGGGGGAGGGGAAGCGCCTACGGTGGAGGAGGAGGGAGGAGACCTGGGAGGCCACGGTTTGGAGCTCGAGAGAGCGGCGCCATTGGAGGGAGGGGGAGGTGGTGGTGGCCGCGGTGGAGAAGGAGCGGCGGAGGAGGAGGAGGAGGAGGCGCCGCATTTGTAGACGACGACGGCGACGACGACGAGGGAGGAGGAGAGGAACAGTATTGACTGCTGAGCACCCAAATTGGGCTGGGGGCCATGATAGACCGGGCCGAATCAGATTTTGGGCCTGGGGGAGGGAATTTTTGGGCTAATAAGCCAATAGAACGTTTCGATTGTAGGAATCGATATAAAAAAATTTTATTTATAAAATTTAGGCTTCTAAATATGCTAAATTATTTATTATTTTCTAAAAACAGTAAGTCATTTATGGCTTTCACATAGGCCAGGGCATATTTAATTGCCTGAAAGTAGTCGAAGTGAAAAAGTCATTTTTATAGAAGTGGTTGTTGAGTTTGATTATTTGGTTAGCTATAAAATGGAAAATAAAAAACTGTAGTTTTATAGTTTCAATTATTTGATTATAATTAGAGAAGTGAAAACATAAACAAATGACTTATTGTCGTAATTTAAATTCAAATTTAAACTTATATTTGCGATTCAAACTTAGTTTTTAATTTTTAAATTTAAACTTAATTCTGACTTAAATTTACAATTAAAATTTAAAACATACAATTAAATTTTTGTAATCTGAGTTTTAAAATTTAAGTTAAATAACTGAAATTAAATTCTAAATTTAAATTTAGCATTCAAATCTTAATATATAATTTGAATTTATAGTTCGAAATAATTTAAATTCAAAGTCCAAATTGATGTTTGTAGCTAAAGATAATTTGATTAAAATTTAATTTAAATAATATTAATTCTAATTTTAATTTCAATTTAAAATTTAAATATAAATTTATTAATTTGAATGTAAAAATTTTTTGTTGAATTTGAATATAATGCCATGCTTCCCAAAGGATGATCCCATGCTAGTATTACTTTAGCCCTAACATGTTTAACATTCTTGGGTCTAACCACCACTCAAAATATTGTTGTCGAGTTAAAAGAGATTTAGGCTTCGTTTGGTATTGCGGGGAGACTGCATTACGTGCGGTGAGAAAGTACGTTGGGAAAATACCGTTTGTTTCCGTACGTAATATTGCGTTAAACGCATATCGCGATGAGTCGGTTACGATATATTTTCTGCGTTCCCGGTGGGAACGCAGAAGCATATCTCTATATGCTTTTTCTACAACTTCATTTTATCTAATAACATTAGATAGGCCTCAATACCAAACTAAGCCTTAGTCCTTATATATCTTATATATAAAACTATTCCAATATCTAAGTGTGTCACATTCTTCCCTTTTAAGCCCTAACATCCTTATTAGGCTCAAGCATACTCATAAACACCAAGTAATATGAGACTCGTCTTGCTAGTCTTAACCAACTTTGTGGGTGGAGTGTGGGGCTAGCTCCTTTTGCTAGCCTTAGTCGACTTTGTGGATGGAGCGTGTGTGATGCGAGATTCGTCTCGCAAGCTTTAGCCAACCTTATGCCAAGTCAAGCTCTACCTACAACAATCGTCTGCCGAGGCTGCACTCTACCCACCGTATGATCCTAACTCAACTAGGACTCATCTCACACTTTCCAACTAGTGATTGGCTCCAGTACCAACTTATAAGCAATGGGCGCTAGTGATTGACTTTAACGACCTTATCGGGAGTCATGCTCCGCCCACAACAGTCATCAGCCAAGGAGCCGCATTCTACCTGCATATGACCCTAGCTTTATCGAGACTCATCTCACAACCGTGACACCTCACTTCCTAGAGGGTCATCCATCTTAGGACTACTCTAGCAGCCTAGCTGTAACACACTGGACCTGTGCAAGTTGCGAGGTTCGAGTGTTTGATGTGAGTTCCGAGCTTTTTCACATTTTCTGGAGGGTCATTGACAGTGTTCCGATCTATGGCTCGCATCCCGAGAATTGAGGTATTTAAAGTAGCGCTAAGGTCACCAAAAAGAAGGACTTAGGCTGCTTTCGGATTGCAATTTTAGGGCTGTGTACCGGTACAGAACTGATTGATGTACCGGTACATGACTGATGGTTGTACCGGTACACTTTGGTATTTTCTCAAACCCGAGGCTTGGGTTTGCATTTTTCGTGGGATTTGTACCGGTACACTTGCCCGTGTACCGGTACACTTTGGCAGTTTCTAAACTGTTCAAATTGCAGGGGTGTTTTCGCATTGTGGCTTCTCTATAAAGCTACCCACGCCCCTTTGCTCTTTCCCTGAGCTTGGAAATAGAGAAGGCAAAGTAAGAGAGCCCTCCTCTTCCTCTCTTTGATTTTCTTGAATTTTATTGGGATTTTTAGGGGTTTAACACCTCTTTTTGCTCCTTTTGCATTCTTGGTGCTATTCCCTCCATAAGAGAAGTCTTGGAGCTTAAGTTGGAGCTTGTTTAGAGGAAGATATTCAACCTTACTTGGTTTGGAGCTTAGTTTGGATCATCTTGAGAGGTGAGTAGTACTTTTCTACTCTTTGATTCTTGTTTTGGAGGACCCTAGATTTGAAATTCTAGGGTTTATTTTGGGATTTTATGATTTGAGGCTCTTGGAACTCTTTTGATAGGTGTAGAACTTCTCCTTGGGGTAGATTTGAAGGGTTCTAACCTCCATTTGAGATTTGAGAAAGTTCTTCTACACTTTGGGTGAGTTTTACACCTTTTTTTAGTCGATTTTTGAATGAACACAACATGTGTTCATTCGAAGTGTTTAACCCTCTTAGAACCTTCATTAGGGAGCTAGGAGGCTTGGGGGTACCTTCGTCGTCGCTTACGAAGAGTGCAAGGAGTCTCGGTGGGTTTGACTTCATGGATTAGGAGAAATCTTCTCCTAAGTGGTTAAGTATTTTTGTTTCATCATATCGCATGCATATTTATACTAGATAGAATTTTATTAAATTTTAGAATACTTAAAATGCATGTGTTATGTATCATGAAAATTCATCTCTATATGGTAGAGCAATATGTGTATTATGCATGCATGTGGGAAGTATTCTATTTTACAAGTTGAAAACTTGTCTCTTGTGAGGAAAATGATTGAAAATATGTACTTATGAACATTAAACTCATGCTTGAACATTGAGAACTAAAGTGTCATAAAGGGACACTTGACTTAGTAAATTGTGAAACTGCAACATAGAGACATAGTGATAGGCCATTGGGACATCGACTACATTCCATATTTTAGACATGATGACATAATGATAGCCCATTGACATAGTTGCTATATATTCCATATTTTAGACATGATGACTTGGGATTTGAGACGGATTTGCTTACTTGCTTGTCATTGTGCTCATTCGCACATGCTTGTGAGAGTCACCCCCCACCAGCCGGCACTCCGGAGATAGCCATCGCGATACATACTCGCCGTGCGGAATTGGGGCGCTGAAGTGGATTGCCGTGGGCAAGATTCATCTCTAGAGTGGGGATGTTGACTACCACGGGGCTATTAGGCACGGCACTTGCCAAACAGCCTACGGGTGGATCTTCAGGCTAGACAGGCTACGGGCGGGTCTTACAAGATTGAAACTTTAAGTAGTTAATATGCCATGTGGACATTGACTAGAATAGTAAACATTGACATTTTACTATTTCGTTATAAACATCATGTTGGTTGTATACTTATGCCTGATCATGTAACGTTTGGTTCGGGTATAAGCAAGAACTAGCTATTACAGGGATAGGTACAAGTATGGGGATAAGAAAAATAGCATTTGGATGAAAATTGGGTTGTTCTCGAGGATAAAAAAAATATTAGGTAGTTTTATATAAAAAAATAGAGGTGTTGGTGGGGATAACCGAGAACTACTATTCTCGAGTAAAAAATTAGCGTTTGGGTATAAAGGGGGGGATAAGAGCCTATTCCTATCCCTATCCCCTAACAAAACAAATTAAAATATAGAATAGCTTTCTTACTGATGCAATTTCATGCTAAGTAGAGATATCATATTGTAGTGAGTATACATGTTTATTTACATGTAGTTACTATCGCTTTTACTTATTTACTTACCTGTTTAGTTTTGGGCCTAGTGGAGCACTTAACCGAAGTCAGTAATTGCCCACTGGAAACTATTATTTAATAGTTCTCACGCCCTCTATTTTATGATTTATTTCAGTGCCTTCGGCACCGGCAGAAGCACTGGATCACGGTAAGAGGGTCGCGTAGATAGCTAGTGGGGTGCTTTACTTTTTGCTTAGGTGATTTTCTCTCTCGTTGTTTTTGTGAGAGAGGGAGAGGTTTTGTTGTATCCATGTATAGAGACCACCTATGTATTACCTTCAGCACTTGTTTTTGGGATTTCTTTTTGTACTACCTTTCGGTTTACTTACAGATGGTTGATAGCTCCTTTACTTGTTTCGTATCATAAAATCTAGATGTTGGACTTGCTCTGATACTTGTAGATATTCTTTTATTGTTACTTTATTTATCATCTTGTTGTAGACGCCTTATATATTTTAGACATTTGATGGGTCTGGACACGTGCCGGGCAGGTTTCCGCTGGGTCCCGAGGCGTGACACTAGCTGTAGCACGCTTAAACCTTTTTAACCTCTTAGGTTTAGTCACTGCCCAAATATTATATCCGGGTTAAAAGGGCTAGCTCTCGTATATCTTATATATAAAAGTATTCCAAATACTAGGAGTGTCACATTCAAATTACAAATAAAATTTAAAATGTGAAATGAATTTTATGATCGCAATTCAAATTTAAGTTGAAATTCAACTCTTACCGACCGTTCCTCGAGCAAGTGGCAAAGGGCTTGGTGGTTGGTACCCGAGACCCAAGTTCGAATCCTAGTTGATTCACATTTCTAGCTAAGTTTATTTCTAAATAAAATAAACGAAGCGGGTAGCGTGCTACCTATCTCTCAAAAAAAAAAAAAGAAAAAAAAAAAGAAAAAAAAAAAAAAAAGTTAAAATTCAATTGTTAAAAACAAAAATTCAAAGATTAAAGTAACAAATATAATTTTTTAGATAAACTCTCTATTTTCGGTGACGACGAAATTTTTTTCGCCGAAACCAAAAAATGAGATTTAGTTATAACTTATTTTTTTAACTTATTTTTGTAAAGTGATTTTTATCTTTACTTTTGCAAACCAAACAATCGATAAAATATTACTTTTTGAAAGTATTATTTTGGGTGCATCACTTTTGGTCAATCAAATATGCCCTTATATATATTTCACATTCGAACTCCGAAGGGTGTAGTGTTAGTAAACGCTAAATCTTTTTAATATTTTGACAAAATGTGATGAAAGATTTACCGCATTTAGAAGGTAGTGATTCATTCACTCTACAAGTCTACTTTTATATATAAACTTTTATAAAAATTATTTTTATAATTATAGTATTTGTTAAGTCTATTAATAATAAAAAAAAAATTGCTGGGAGGGTGGGGAGGCAAAGTGGTGAGGTGCTGAGTAGGGCCTGTTTGTTTGGTCTCTCTTTGGAGAAATGATTTTTTGTAGAAATAATTTTGGCTTGAAAAGTTACTTTCAGTTAAAAGTTGCAATCTTTGGCAGAGACTAACAAGTAAAGTGATTTTTTGAAATGATGTTGTAAATTATGGTGAAAATTTCTTTAAGGTGATTTTATAAAATTTAAGATTTTAAATTAAAAAGTTTAATTTATAACTTCCAAATTTTTAAATTTAAGAATTAAAAATTAAAATTTCAATTGAAAATTTAAAATCTAAATTTAAATTTTGAATCTAAAATTTAAATTTAAATTTGAAATTTGAATTCCAAATCAAAATTAGATTTTAGAAAACAAGTTTTTACTACTTTTGGGGACTTTAAAATTAGAAATCTTATTCTGAAAATAAGAATCAAATTTTACATAAGAGGTTAACCCAACCGCTGCATTAAAAGATTTTTTTTTTAGCCTTAAAATTACTTTCTTAGAGCTAGACCAAATGCCCAAAACCCTAAGTTACCGTTTGGTTCCGGGTTAAAAAAAAACTAATTATTTCAGGGATAGGATTAAGTTCAGGGTTAAGGTGTGGGGTTAGAGTATTTTTGTATTTGGTTAAGAATTAGAGTTAGTCTAGGATTAAAAAAAATAATGTTTGGTTGAAATAGGTGAGACAAGAAGGATAGTGGGTAAAATAGTATTTTATTTGGTTGGAATAGTGGGGTGGGATAGAGTTAGCTGGACTATTCCGGAATAGCCCATTTGAGATAAGATTTGCTAACCCCATCTTGATGTGTTTGGAAATAAGTCGAGAGTTAAGAAATTATTCCACCCCTTAATTTCGAACCAAACACTAAATCAATAAAATAAGAGAAGAATCGGAAGGTTTGAGATTAAGCGGAGACATGTCACCGTGTGACACTCCTTGTCCTCCCAAGCTATTAAAATAATTTTAATAAGTTAACAAATTAATAAAAAATGAGATGAAAACTGTTATCTGGTGGATCTCTTGAGCCTTCTTTTAATATACCAGAATAGCTTTCATAAACCTTATAGCCCTATGTAGATGTATAAATATGTTATTCAATATATCATCTTAATTTGACGATGAGAAGTAACTTTCTACTTTGAATCATACTAGAAAATTCTTATACCGAATAAGTTATTCCGACATTCAAACAAGGTATAAAAGATTATTCGAAAAAATGTATATTTTTTTTCAACCAAAGGGATTAAAAGAATTCAGTTACAGAAGCACAATATCCAACATCAGTCAAGTAGACCTACAGTTCTTGATTTAAAACCAACCTGGATTTTAAACCTTTATACATGCAAAGACATGTCCTGAGAGTAAAATAAGGCATCAGCAGAGCAACACTTCTTCCCGCTGCAAGGTGTACTTTCATTCTACCGGTAAAAGAAAGTTAAATCTAGAAATTGCCGAAGATCTTGACAGGCAGCATTGGCAGGAAATATTCACTTAATCGAATCCTTCTTTCAAATAATTAGGCCCGGCTTGAATGGATCGGGTTCCATATAAGCCTCGGTGCGATAAAAACCAGCTTCGTTCATGCGGTTGCTGAGAACATGCAATATGGCTTTCTTAAATCCGTATTCATCTCTATTTTCTCGATGTACGACGTGGCCTCCGCTGCCACCTCATTCACAAAGGCAAACCTGTTTTCTTCAGAGAGCAATAGCTTCTCGATGTCCATAGATATTATCTTCCCGTTCTGCCGTATCTTCCTAACTTGCTCCTCCAGGAATGGGATACGCTCCATCTTGTACCGTAACTTGTCGTCTTCCTTCGTCTGAGATAAAATCACAGCCACAAAATTAGACAGGGTAAATGGTAATTGTTATCTCCTGCATACGCATAATAAATGAAACAACGAAAAGCAACATCCAGTTTCTAATCAGTTCATCAGCACACAATCTGGTGGAAGAATGAGTTCGGTACGGTCATTTTAACTCCTATCACAAGGAAAAAGAGAGGAAAGATAATATGGGCCACGCATCAGGTGTGAGAAAGAAGTTCTTTGGTAGTAAATAGAATTGTGCAATTCTAGTATGTTTTTCAATATGAAAGAAAAAATAAATATATCCGAAACAATACTAAACAAGAAAAGTTTCAAATAGACAGAAGCGGAAAAGTCAAGGACCGGCTCATGGCTGAAACTACAAAATTCCTTATATAAGTTATACCTTTAAAATTGCTCTTTGTTTTTTTTTTTCTCAAAGGATGAACATTCATTAGAATCGCAACTTCGCGCAGGATAGAAGCAATAGCACACAAGAATACAAGGCTTCTTCTAAGCATTAATACAACTGGTTTCTTGGGTTACTCTTCTTTCTTCTCAATCCATCTCCATATTAACCTTCACAAAGTAAGTGCACACCGCCAAGAAAAAGAATACAGCAGTGATCAATTCGTAGAAAAGGAAACCAATGCTCATTACCTACACCACAGTAACGATATTCAACACAGGTAATGATATCTATCAGAATTTTGATTTGAAATTGGGCATGCAACTCTCGGTCATGTTAGTACATCCAATGCGACACATATTCTCCTTAAGCTAAATATAAAGCATTCATTTGAAGCTTAACACTTCACAGGCTTCAATATAAAAAAAGAATTATCTAACCTAGGCTCATATTGGATGTCGGAATAAGTCATATAATTTATTTCAGGAGGAGGATTTTCTTATGTAATTGAAAGCAAAAGTTTGATTTTTGTCTCCTGAAAGGTCTTGACATTTATGATTTGGTAAGATAGCATATTTCACCTATAATTCGAAAGAAATGACTTGAAGGTTAAATATGGTGTTCCATTTTAGGCATTTGATCACACTCATCTATCAACTATAACAAACTTCTTAAAGTAAATCAAGGAGCTATGCCGAATAAAATGTCCATGCATCCAAACAGCGCATGGAATTCATAGCATTAACAGGAGATCAAAAGAGTGCATCCAAACAGGCCCTTCGGACATTCATAATACTTACAGCAAGCTCAAATGAGCCTTTGAGACACAAAACCACAACTGATAACTGAATATCTTGTATCATCCTTGCAGCATACAATTAAGCTAAATTAGCTCATGATTAATGCATAAGACAGAATGAGCTCTCCTCTAATACAATTGAATTAGTTCATGACTAATGCATATGCACAAAAAGCCAGTCAATTAAGCTGAAAAGGATCATGAACTCTTTCTCTTCTCCTTTCTAATTTATGTACGAGAGTTCATTACGCATATGATAGAAGTTTGCAACAGGCTATTCAAAAAGAAAGGACAATATAAGCCAGCAGAAAAGTTTAATATATGGCTTGAGTGATGTAAGACAGATTAGAAAAATCCTAATCTATCTTGCTAGGGATAAGCCGATAATCTGTTTAAAACCAAAATTTATAATTTTCTAAAAATTTTAGAGTAATTTTCAGATTTTTTTAAATTTTTTAAAGATTTTAATGAATTTTAAATCAACTTTTGGAATTAAAAAAGACAAAACCCAAGATTGAGTATGGCAGGAGAGCTGGCGCATGAAGGGTTCCGTAAAATTCTTTTATTTCTTTTTTATTTTGAAAAAAGAGGAAATTAAAGATAATAGCTGATAAATAGGGTAAAAGCAAGAAAAATTTGTAGATTTTTTTTTGAAAATTAAAAAAATCAAATTTAGAAGAACAATAAAAGAGAAATAGAGAAAAGGAAATCGGATAAATGAAAGAGAAGATAGAAACAAGGAATCAAGTACCGCCCCAATACGATATGGCACGGGGCGGCGGTACTAGGGGAATGGTACGGGAGGGTTTCGCAAGACCCCCGTGCTACAATACTTGCTAGGGTATCGCGCGAGGCAATGCGATACCCAACTAAATATCACGACAGTCTTGGTGCCAAGCCTTTTTGTGTTTTTTTCCTTTTTGCACCACTTTCGCCCAACCCTCCATCGTGCAATACCCAAGCGGGTACGACACGGTGCCATGCCTTAGTTTTATTTTTAAAAATTCATTAGCGCCACGGCACGACGACTAATGAATTTTATTTTATTTTGTTTTTTTCTGAGAGATAAGCTGATGAATTTTATTATTGTATTTTAATTTCTATTCTCTATAAGGTATAGTTGTATTTTACAAATAAAAAAACTTACCAGTCTGTTAATTGGTTAGTACAGTAAGCTATACATAACCAATATTTATAATTATTTGACTAAACCTTTCAAAATAACATCGGCACGCTCCTGTGCCATGGTACTTTAATCCTTGGACAGAACCTTTTTGCCGACGCACACGGCAAGGGAAGGAGAAGACACCATGACCACAGTCAAAATCATAAACACCAAACTATTTCATCATAACTCATCTCTAAAATTACAAATATAGGTTATATTTGTAACCGTCAAAATATAATCCTAATCTTGGCCAAATCCTATGATTTTAAGAATCTTTTCTAATTCGAACATATCTAAAGAACTTTAAACCATATCCCTAAATCTTTGGAATTTATTTCGTATGAAAAGATCCTAAAAATCTATTAAAAACCACTAAAACAAATTAACAGAAAAAAGTTTCGAAACTAAAGAAACATGAAGTTTTAAATTCTAATTAATTTCCTGGTTGCGTCAATTCGCTTCCGCTGCATGTATCACGTCCTCGAGATATCTGTTGAAGCTCGATGATATTCTGGATATGGTCCAAGAATTTCATCACCAGTAGTGAAATGAACTTGATGTAGAAGCAAACTTTTACCCACCTTCTTCGACTTGACAATATTAGTTAATTTACGAGGCATGAGTTTTATTTTTAATCCAGCACAGTCGAATGAGCAAGTATTTTCATATCCATCGTACTTCACTTCGTGATCATACATCTATGGCCGTCCAAGTAGTATATGTGTGACTTTCATAGGTGGAACATGTCACGATATTTGTTGAATTAACTTACCAATTTAATATAATCCTAGGCATTGTCGAGTGACTTTCAAGTTTTGGTTATTCATTCATGCTAATTTGTAAGGCTCAGGATGTGATGTGGTCTTCACTTTCTATAACGCCCCAATAGTCCCACATCAGGTGGAAAAATGATTCTGATTAGAATATATGAGGCCTACACGCTATTAATAATAACTGGTCTAAAGTATTTTGGGCCGGCGGTTTTGGCCTAATGAGTTATTATTGCTAGTAGGTCGGGTCGTTACTTGATATCAGAGCCAAATACCAGCCGAAAATGTGAAAGCTAAGTGCTATGCAGGGCAAAATACTACACCAACGAGTTTAGTAGGAGCCACCTCTTGAATCCATAGGAGCAGCCACCTCTAGAATCTCACTAATCTATATATCTGTGATCTAGGTTTGAACCTGATAACTGAACTTAAGCATTTTGGGCCGGTGGTTTGGGCCCAACGAGTTATTATTGCTGGTGGGTTGGGTCGTTACAATTTGTATTAGAGCCGAATACTAGCCGGAAGTGTGAGAACTAAGTGCTATGCAGGGCAAAGTGCTATACTAATAGGTTTGGGGAGCCTCTTGAACCCGTAGAAGCCGCCACTAGAATCTCACATCGTCTGATAATTCTGGTTTGGGTTTGGACTTTACAAGGACGTTAGGGTCTAAATAGGGGGAGTTTATAACACCCCAATAGTTCCACATCGGGTGAAAAAATAATTCTGATTAGAATATATGAGGTTCACACACTAGTACTAATAACTGAGGTTAAGCATTTTGGGCCGATGGTTTGGGCCCAACGAGTTATTATTGCTGGTGGGTCAGGTCGTTATAATTGGTATTAGAGCCAAATACTAGCAGGAAGTGTAAGAGCTAAGTGTTATCGGGGGCAATGTGCTACACCAACAGGTTAGGTGGGAGCGACCCTTTCAACCCGTAGGAGCTACCTTTAGAATCTCACATCGCTTGGCAATTCTGATCTGTATATCTGTGATATAGGTTTGAACCTGATAAATGTGCTTAAGCATTTTGGGCCGGTGGTTTGGGCCCAACGAGTTATTATTGCTGGTGGGTCGGGTCGTTACAGTTTCATTTTGTCAACGGCTTCTTCAGATAGTGTTGGCGTAAGTTCCCAAGTCTATAAACATTGAACAAACTTGTTCGTTACAAAAAACTCGAGTTTAAAAGATGGTATGGCGTTTCCACTCTTTATCGTCTTTCGTCACATGGGTTTCAAACTCTTCGTCATATTCGGGCTCATGTACTTCAATATCATCATCATCATCATCATCATCATCATCATACAATGCAATGTATAATTTTTCAAAATCACCCTCATGTGCTTGAGCCATTGTTAAGTTGCGTTGTGGACACTAGTGAGCATAATGCCTGGTCTTGTCGCACTTGAAACACCAGCCTTCTATTTTCTTCGATGCCTTAAATTTGATGCCTTAGAGGATGCCTGAGAAGTTGATACTGGTTGCTTCATCTTTTTGGGTACAGTGTAGTGACTTCAGACTGTGGTTTTGGATTGCATAGAAAACTAGGCCGCTTTGGTGAAACATGTGCATTCTGCTCCACCACAATTTGGTGTGCAACTTGATCTACATCGACAAGAGAGGAATCGACTGGATGCTAACTTTTCGATAATATTGGAATTAAGGCTCCATCCATACATGGTAATCAGTAAATCCTCACTCCATTGGAATTCCAATCGTGTTGCCAGGTAGTACAAGCGCGAAGTGTACTCAACTATCATGGTACCGTGAGTCAAACAAGTAAACTAGTATTGAATGCCCTGTCTATAGTCAATTGGTGCGAATTCGCGTGTCACAAATCTTTCCATGTCCTCCTACGTATGGATAGCCAAATAAGGATGTTGTTGCTCTCGTGTCCACCAGATACATGCCGTACCATGGAGTTTTGACTCTACAATCATAATTTTTTTTATCTTCCACAGGCTAGTGCCAACGAAACTATACCTCTAGACTACAATCATATAAGTACTTCGGTGTACATGTCGCCATAAAACTCCTTGACATGAAACTTTATACCTTTTTGATTTTCTATAGCTTTGGTATACGATATGGTGGTTTAAGTATACGGTAGAGTATTTTGAACGGATTGTGGTATGACATGAAGTAAGGGTGGTACGAAAGTTGTGAATGTTAGGGAGGAGCCCGTGGGTGGTGGAGGTTTCGAATGAGTTAGGTTTTTAAGTTGTTTGATTTCGGCTAATTGTTGGTTGTTTTGAACGATGTTCAAAATTGTTTGGTCATTTGTGGCTTGAAGAGATTGCAAATTAGTTTCTAACTTTTTGAAACGAGTATTGGTAGAAAGCTCAAAATTTTCAAATATTGAACTAAATGTTGCATTTGTCGGCATTTTTAAAATTAATTTATTGATCAACTTTGGCTCTAATACCTAAATGGATGCAGCACAAATTAGAAAAATCATAATCTATTTTGCTAGTGATGAGATCAAAACTGTTTAAAACCAAAGTTGAGAATATTTAGAAATTTTAGAGTAATTTTCATTTTTTTTAAAATTTTTAAAGATTTTAATGAATTTAAATCAATTTTCGAAATAAAAAAAAAAAAGACAAAAACCAAGATAGTATGGCTCGAACAAGAAAGTGTAAGTTACGAGGAGCCCTAGGATCTTTTATCTAGAAATACTATCAAACACCTAGAGAGGGGTGAATAGGTATATAGGCCAAAAACCATAAATCTCAATGTGATAAAAATTAAATGCGAAAAATAAAAATCACACCGAGATTTACGTAGGAAAACTCCAACTAGGGAGTAAAAAACCCACGGGACCAACACGCGATAACAATCCACTATGAAATAAAAGATTACAAGGTGATTTACCGAATCCACGGACTCAAACCTCACTTTTATCTTCTCTGGATCTCGCGCACACCAAAGAGTTGTCCACGCCCCACGTTCGAATCCACCAACGCCACGTCCTGAATCCACAAGACGTTCACACTTCGAATCCATGAAGCCTTGATCATGTCGAATCCACGACGCCCACTCGAATCCACGAGTACACTCCGTCCAGAGCAAAAACAATACGATTGGTGATAATTTATTGTTTAGATAATCATAAAAAACCGTAGAAGATGTTTCTAAGCAATAGCCGGATCAATTCGCCATGAAGAACGAGAAATTAGGGTTTCAAGAATTGATCCGATAGAAACTTGTTGCTAGAGAGAGAAAGAGAGCACCTAACAAGTTTCTAGGGTTTCAGAATGATGTTCTATGCTTAGCCGTATTTTAGAAACACCCCTATATCTTATTTATTGGTTTAGAAGACATAGAGATAGACTAGGATTTGAAAAACATATCTTTACAAACAAATGACGGTCTCAGGGTCAGGACCTCCAGAAGGATCCAGACCTTGAAGGTCCGGACCTTCAAGCAAGGGTCCGGACCCTCTCTACATACCAGAAAATACAACGTACGGGGTCCGGACCCTAACACCGAGGGTCCGGACCCTCTCTGCGTGTACGCAAAGAGGACCTACGGGATCCGGACCTTGATCCCAGGGTCCGAATCCCGAAAGTTGGAAAACTCAATTTTTGATTATTCTATAAATTTAAACCCATTCTAATGTCTTCCAAACACTCGTAAATATTTAAAAATCATCATCAATAGTATTTACACGAAATATGCCAACTTAAAATCTGTAACAAAAAGGGTTCCGTACAATTTTTTTAATTTTTTAATTTTTAAAAAGAATTAAGAAAAAATTGAAGATAATAGTCGATAAATAGAGTAAAAGTAAGACTAGTTTAGAAAATTAGAAAAACAAATTTAAAAGAAGGATAAGTGAGAAATAGAGAAAAGGAGATAAAATGAGAAAGAAAAGAGAAGATAAAACCTTTTTAAGAAGAAAAATTTTGCCAACACACACAGTAGGGGGAGAAGATACCGCGATCACAATCAACTCATAAACACCAAACCTGCTCATCATAACTCGTCTCTAAAATTACAAAGCATAGCCTATATTTATAGTCATCAAAATATAATCCTAATCTAAACCAAATCCCATGGTTTTAGCGATCTTTTCCAATTCGAACATATCTTAAAAAACTCCACCATATCCCTAGATCTTAGGGATACATTCCATATGAAAAGATTCTAAAAATCTATTAAAACTAACGAAAAAAAATAAATACAAAAATAAAAAAAAAGTTTTAAATTCTAATTAATTTCCTGGCTGCATCATGGAGTGTGCAATAATTCTTGGAATAGTTCAATAGAAAATGCTAACAATGATCTCATTTACGTCAAGCATCATAAAGTGTTGGTGAAAAATCCAAAATCTCTAAATATCATTTAATTTTATAATTATTCTCATTTATTGTCTTTTATTATGTTAATTAATTGGATGTATTAAATTTAATTTATTCCTCATTTATTTCACATTAATGCATGAATTAAGGGTGCATAATTGGTTGTAATGTTGGGATTGATTCCAACGTACACCTATAACACCTTAATATATTCAATCAACTTTGTATGATGTTCATTTGCAATAGATGAACTTTACAAAGGAATATTTAAATTTTACTTTAGATTACAATTCTACTTTGATCATTCTCTTTGTCATCGGGTGTTGAAAGAGTCTCCATCAACCTCTTCCGCGATCGTGCTCGTAGGAGGAGGAGTTCCAGTCGTACCTTGGGGCGGTGTTTTCGGTTAATCCCGCACGTAAGGACGGGAATACGCCTTAGGGCAGTGCCTCGCACGCTTCCGGATCAATTAAATTTTTATTTGGATTTAGCGATCATCCGTAAGTTTTGATTTATTTATTTTTATAAAAAATTTAATTAGATTTTAAATCACAATCAGATTTATGTGCGGAATTTGTTCCAACAATCTAAGGTAACGTCGGTATATTTATCCCGACATGTTTATTTAACGACGCTTTATACGACACTTTTATAAGCGTCGGGATTATTTTTGCCGACGCTTTAAAGCGTCGCTAAATATCATTTAAAGTGTCCTTAAATGCAAGATTTTTTGTAGTGTAACCTCTCATGTTATTGTTTATCATATCTGAATAAAGTTTTGCAGATTACTTGATGAAAAGCCTAAATAGGACTAAGGTTCTGGAGTCATCGAGGGGGATGGGACTTTGCTCGTAAAGGGCCTTCCTGTAGTGGGAACCCAACCTTTGTGATAGGAGATCCCTTGAAGAAGGTTCAATGTAGTAAAAACAAGCTGTCAGGTTGGCCAAGAGCACTTTCTACAGTTTATATAGAGGAGCTTTAGCTCCAACCCCATCCCTATGGTGAGTAGTGCTCTGTGTAGTGGATTAGGTTGAGTTGATAGCTCTTAATGGAATCCAAGACGATAATTTTCGCAAGATGTGACTCTACACACATCCCTGGAGGAAACCACCTATATAAGAGTATCCGTATGTGGCCGAGGCTATGTGAATGGGCTATACATAGAAATTCTTATGAAAAATCAAGGTACTGTGCATGGCCATTAACGCACAGACCCGCGACGGAGATTTCTGTACTGTGTGTGGTAGTTGAAGTCAGGGCCAAAGGAACGTAGTTCAAGACCTGGTTCACTCCGATTCCTTCTGATGGAAACTATTTACACTAAGTGGGGTTAAGTCTCTTAAAGACACCTCGCCTATTACATAGTATAAACACCCGGTGATTTTATTTATTTATTTGGTTTTTGAGTTTAATTTTTTATTTTGAGATTTTGAATTTTGTGGGGGATTGTTGGTGAAAAATCCAAAATCTCTAAATATCATTTAATTTTATAATTATTCTCATTTATTGTCTTTTATTATGTTAATTAATTGGATTTATTAAATTTAATTTATCCCTCATTTATTTCACATTAATGCATGAATTAAGGGTGCATAATTGGTTGTAACATTGGGATTGATTCCAACGTACACCTATAACACCTTTATATATTCAATCAACTTTGTATGATGTTCATTTGCAATAGATGAACTTTACAAAGGAATATTTAAATTTTATTTTAGATTTTAGATTACAATTCTACTTTGATCATTCTCTTTGTCATCGGGTGTTGAAAGAGTCTCCGTCAACCTCTTCCGCGATCGTGCTCGTAGGAGGAGGAGTTCCGGTCGTACCTTGGGGCGGTGTTTTCAGTTAATCCCGCACGTAAGGACGGGAATACGCCTTAGGGCAGTGCCTCGCACGCTTCCGGATCAATTAAGTTTTTATTTGGATTTAGCGATCATCTGTAAGTTTTGATTTATTTATTTTTATAACAAATTTAATTAGATTTTAAATCACAATCAGATTTATGTGCGGAATTTGTTCCAACATAAAGTACAATAAGGGCAGCTCAATATTTAATGCATTACATAATTCTCTGTTATTTATTCCATTACGAGGTAGTCTATCACGAAGATGCCAAATTAGAAAGTAATCTTTCACGGAGATGCCATTTGACAATCTATATAACAAATCCAACTAAATGAAGATTAGTTTTTCCAAATGTTTTGACCCACACATGCTCTTGCGGTGCAAGTTTGAGCGACATAAACAGCCTCTCTACTAATAACAGGATAAGCTGTGTAAGCATGAACCTCCAACGGACCTGCAATGGAAGGAGCTCCATGCGTCAGCATGGCTTTTTAAATAGAGTGCCCCAAATGTAGAAATGAAACTATATTTTGGTGTCGTCGCCAAACTATTGTTTCGAATAATTTTTTGAGTCCTAGAACTGCTAATTGGGCTGACTTAGAAGTACGGTGGCTGAATAACTTTCTGCGACACATCAACGGGGTGCTCTCTTCCTTAGGCGACATATCTCTCGAAGTCTCCTCAGTATCAAACTAAAAATCTCCAGAATACTATGATAAGTGGAAGCTTCATGTTTAGACAGATCAGATAATAACAAAACAACACCTACTTTAGCAACAAAGCACATTAAGTAACAAATAGAAAATAAGATATATGTAAAACGAATTTAGAAAAACAAACGGCAGAACCAGGAAAAGGGCAATAACTTTTTACCTATTTTCTTCTGCAAGAAACTCAAAAAAATTGAGCGTGCAACATAAGAATCGTCATATCTTCTAGCAAGATCTGACAGTGAGAATTAGTTCTAGAAATTAGGGAGTTGTTTATCGTCAAAAATTATGCATCATTTCTTTTCTGGATTTAAAGAATGTCTGTTATATATTAGAACCGAAATCTTTTAACAATCTTATTTTTTGTTCCTATAATACTTCTAATAATTATGCAGTTTCCTGCTTTAAGCCGATTAGTTAGCGCAGGGTGCCAAAAAAATTACATCTAGTCTAGTACAGCCTTGAATGTGCAGGCAAAGCATACAAAACGGTTTCCCCAACTTACATTTACAAGTTACAGCATCAAACATGAAAACCTCATTATCAAGCACAGAAAGGAAAATAGAGATCGATGAATGCCCTAGGAGGTGGGTGTTAGTGATATACCCTAAAGCCAATCGGTGACATAGGCTTGTGGACATATTAAGTACTTTTCTTAATTAATAAAGGGCAAGTTTTATTCATATTTATTGTTTGCAATACATTTATATGAATCGTCCGTTGAATCTTCGTTAAGAAAATATATTTCTAAGAGTTAGGAATTTGAGATATATATATTTCTTAGTACAAGATTATTAAATGCTCCTAGTCATAGGAATATCATAAGGGCGATGATATTTCCGGATAGGCCGATGTATGCTATACTTCTAAGTTGAGGTGACGAGTCTCAAGTCACTAGTGTAGGGACACTAAAGTAAGCATACAGGTGCTTGTTAGAGAACAAATACACTGAGCGTGACTATTTGGTTGAACAGTCACATGGTTCTATACTCACCAGTGACAAGTTCATTGCAACAGTTGTGTGAAGTACTCCTTGGACCTGAGGCATCATAGTTGCTTCACATATAGGTTGCTACAGTTTGACAGTACTAATACTTAGACTCTAGACACGGGTTTATGTTCAGTACCGATTGGCTATAGTGATTTTTATAGGGAGGCATGTGAGTGCGCAATAAGAAATTCAACTCTCAATATTGAGAGAGAACGTCCTATGTAGACTATCAAACTCGACTCGGAAAACCCATGGCCAGGGTACGTGGTGTGTGGAAAGAGTTTCCAGCTGTGTTACCATATTGGGTCGGTCTTAGATATTCTAGTCATATGATCGAATAATAAGATTTGGCGAGTAACCATAATTTTAGTTCGATCGGGGCGTTGTGTGTTGGAAGGAATTAATCACACGGTAACTGTTAGCAGAAAGGTTCATTTTTCATCATCATTCTGGATTGCCGTGATATACTGCTGGGTTTCACTCACGGACAGTGAGAGAAGTAAAAATAATTTAAAATAAATTATTTTATAGATTAGAAGAGTTCTAATTCAATATTAAAGAGTTTTATATTGAACTCCACTGCCGAATGATAATGGACCTACGCGGTCAAACACAATAGGAATTGTGTGCATCCAATTTGATAAGATGAGTCTAAATAATACACTAAACAGTTTAGTGGAAATAGTGAGAATTATAATTTGATTTAATCTCTAATTAGATTAGAGAACAATTAAATATTCATAGATTCAAGGATTAAAGTGCCGCGGCGTGCCGCTTGCACGCAGCGGCACGTCGTGCCCACGAGATAGGGGCACGATGAGTCTCGGACCCCGAGTGCAGCACCCCCGTCTTGGCTCGAGACGGAGCGGCACGCGATCTTGCAGCTGTATCTTGCGTCTTTTTTCTTTTTTTTTTTTTTTTTTTTCTTTCTTTTTTTGCTTTTGGTTTTTTTTTGGTCCCCTCTTGTTTATTTCTTTTTTCTTTTCCTTTTTTTTTGTTTTTTTGCCACATATGCTTTTCCTTCTTATTTTTTGGCTTTTTTTGGCTTTTTTTTTTTTGTTTTCCGGAGTATCAAGCCCCGGCCACCTATATTGTCTTTTTTTAACTTTTTTTGCTTTTTGGCGGATGCCTTTTTTAACTTCTCATTTATCAATATAGGAGAAAATTTTTAATTGACACGATCCATACGCATGCTTCGCCACTCGCACCGCGAATTTTTCTGATTCAAGGGAACAAAAGTCAATCTCCTAAACAAATTTTAATCGGATATTTTAAAAAGAATAAAAGAATAAAAAATAAATTTAATATCGAATATATGAGTTTCTCACAATACGCAATACTTATATCAACATTGTCAAATAAATCTTGTATCATCAGATGACAATATGCCATATGATTAAGCGCTACAATCTATGCGGAATTAAGCAGGCATCTCTATGTAAAGATGTAAATTTAAATAATTATTATATTTGTGAATTATTTTATTGTAATTTAATTTTTATTCTACATCGCTTATAGTTGTATCTTACTTTCCAAAAGCTTATATGCATGTTAATTGATGAGTATAGTAAGGTATATATAGCAAATATTCATAATTATTTATTTAAATATATCAAAATAACATTATAAGAGTTTATTGGAATCAAAAACCGAAAAACTGTACAAAGCGTGCTAAAGAGAGGTCGTATAGATTCCGTTTAACACGCTCGGGGTCATACATTTAGCCCGCACGCAAGCGTGCCCGTGCTGCATCGTGTCAGGCAAGACCCAAGACGCCCCTGCCACGCGCACTTTAAACCTTGCATAGATTATTATGAGATAATATTCTGATTAAATTAGATTTAAATATGAATATTTAATTATAATTTAATGGATAAGATCCAATTAAATTAAAAGAGAGATAAAGATGAGATATCTATATGAATAAGCATAAATTTGTACTCATCCTATGTGGCAACTAATTGGTTATGTTCCAATTAGTATGCAACTAATTGGATGAAATCCAATCGGTTGCAACAGATTTGGGATGTGCCTATTCGTACGCAGGGTGTAATGTGGCGTGCCGGCCAAGACGCCCACATTTTTCGGCCAAGTCGGTCAAGCCCGGCCCGGCCAGATTTAAATTCGGGCCTGCCGTGCCGGCCTATTTTCTCGCCTCCGGCCCGCCTAGCCCTTGGCCCAGAGGCACGGCCGTGCCGCTCCGGCCGGCCTACAAAGTATTTGTTTTTTAAAATTTTTTAAAAAATTTACTATGAAATATATTTATTTAAATTAATATTTTAATTAAAATTTTAAAAAATTATAACAATAATTATACTAAAATAAATATTTAATTTTTTAAAAAATAAATAAGTTTGTATTATTTATTTATTTATTTATTTTTTAAAATGTTATAGACTTTTGGTCCAATGCACCAAAAGTCTTTGGTCCATCATGTGAGCCCGCTAGGAAGAGCACAGGAAGGAGGGGAGTCCCCCTTAAACTTAGAGCTCCTGCGGCCCAAGGCAATGCCTTGGGCCACTGGGTCGGCCGGCGGCCGGGCACGGCCCAAGCGGCCGTGCCGTGCCGTGCCGTCGTCACTCGGCCAAGACGGCCGCCAGTTCGATCGGGCCGTGCCGGCCGTCGGCTACAAAATACTAGCTCAAAGACGGCCCAGGGCTGGCCGCAAGACGGTGCTACGACTGCCGTGCTTTGGCTCCGCCCGAGGCCGTGCCGGGCTGGGCGGCCCACGTGCCGCTCGGCCCGTTTTACATCCCTATTCGTACGGCTCAATTAAGATGAGTTGTAAATTAATAAGCTGCGGCATTATTAATACACAAGATACCTAATTAACTAAGGTGAATAGGATTCACATTATTTCTCTCTCTCAACCTTTAGTAAGTTCACAATTTTCACAAGAAGGGAACGTAGATATCTGAAGACTGCTAGCACCGTCTTCGTAATCTGTGACTCATCTGTTCCGTACGATGGAAGGCGTTGGATCTGGATCAATTCCGTGTGGATACGCGTAGAGGTCGAGCACGTGCCCGGCTAATCGGAATATCAGTTTCAACCGTACAGTAGATCAAGAGACCTTAACTGGTCCAAGGTGATATAGTCTAAACTTTAGATCTGTTTAGATTAGATCTTATTTTACATTGTAACATGAGAATGATCCGCTGGCACTGGATTGATTTGTTTTGTTTTGGTTCATATGTGATATGGCTTTTTGTTTATGATTTTATTTTCCGCTGCGATTTTTAAGTGCCGGATAAATTCTTACAGTGGTATCAGAGCCGATTCTCATGTTCTATGTAAAATATTAACGATCTGTATGGTTTGATTTAAATTTTTGAACTTTTCCGATTAGATCGATATTGTTTTTCTTAAATTGCACGTACTGCGATTTATTGATTTCATACAATAAAATAAATACGTGGAGATTTGAGAAAAACATATTATTGAGTTCCAAAATTTTTAATCGATGTTTAGATCGATTTGGTTATTATTTTCTGCATAGTTTTTAAGATGGGTGATGATCATGGACTTTAGGCATTTGTGATGTGATTATTGATGTATTTGTATTTTGATTATGGGTGTAAATTGATTATGGATGTATATTTTTTTTATTACGAAAGGCCTGTGTGCCACTTTATTGGGATCCGTGAATCTTTGTAGTTTTAATTAGAGAAAATTAGGGTTTTTGGAGAAGAATCCACATCGAGCGTTGATGGATTGGCGTCGCAAATCGTGATGGCATCAAAGGAAGATGGCTTTTTTTTTTTTTTTTTTTTTTTTTTGCTCACGAAACAATCTCAAGAGTGGAGAATATGTGTGTATCACCCTATAGACCGATTTGACTCATCGGCTCGAGTCGAATCAAAAAAGTCCATGATCAACCCTATAACTATGCAATTATTTTTGTGTGTGCGATACCTGTGATTTATTTTATATGAGATGTATATGTGAAACCGATATAATTTTAAAAATGTTAAACTCCCTTTAAAATATTAAGTAGAAACGAAGGAGCATTTGATGCTCTATCGTGGCCTTCCACCGATCACAAGATATAGCATTGTTTCAAGCATTGAGTAGTCACGCATGGTCCCATGGGGCTACTTGTGTTTGAACTATGCGAACATCTTTGCATAGGATGCTACAATATGGCATTATCAATGGATCTAAGAAACCGTCCGGTGAGGGTCTTTTGATAATTCCATATTTGTAGGAGAGGCGGATTAGACTTAACTAAGATTGTTGCGCCAAGAAACCGTCCGATGAGGCGTAAAAATCTTAGAGGCCAAAGGACGATTGGATTGCACATAAGATGTGCCGAGGTAAGATGTTACCCGTTCATTAAATTACGGCTTTCCAAGAAACTGTCCGATGAGGTTAGTCGTAATTTATGAAACCCCAATCACCACTAAGAAATCTAACGGATGAGGATTTCCGTCTTTCTACTCAGGGAGTGTAGAAATTCGATAAAATTGGTGGTAGGAACCTTTTAAACTATAAGACCCTAGTTTAATTGGTTAAAAAGGAAAAATACTTATCTAACTAAAATCTCTACTTTCTGCAGACAAAATGAATGCCTCTAACCCTCTTTCTCGCATAATGGAATCTAATCGATTAACCGGCCTTAATTTCCAAGACTGGCTTCGTAATCTAAAAATTGTTTTAGGTATTGAAAAGCTTGATTATGTTCTTCAAGCTCCAATTCCCGAGCTTACCGCTGAAGCTACAATTGAAGAAGTTGAGGAGAGAGACATGTGGGTTGACGATGACCAACGTGTCAAATATTACATGCTGGCCTCTATGTCGAATGAGCTGCAACGGCAGCATGAGAACTATGTTCGAGCATATGAGATGCTTGCGCACTTACAAGAGTTGTATGGTGCACAAAGCCGAACCGCAAGATATGAGATATGAAAGCGATTGTTTAGGGCTCAGATAACTCCAGGCTCATCAGTCAATGAACATTGTCTTAAAATGATTGACGATATGGAGCAACTGTCAAACCTCGGCTTGAACTTGGACGCAGACTTGCAGAACGATCTAGTTCTACAGTCTTTGCCAGAATCGTTCTCTTATTTCGTCATGAACTTCAACATGAATAAGATTCATGCCACTCTGTCCGAGCTTATGAATATGCTAGTCACAGCGGAAAGCACGTTGAAAACTAACGGGATGGCGATGGCTGTTGAAAGAACTTCAAAAGGTAAGTTCAAAGAAAAGAAAAAGCTTTCCAAGTTCAAACCATCGGGAGGAGTGAAGAAAATCAATTTTAAGAAATCCAACAAAGGCAAGGCTAAAGGAAAATGTTTCCATTGTGGAAAGGAAGGGCATTGGAAGAGAAATTGCAAAGAATATCTTTCTACCCTTAAAGAAAAATTGAAGGAAGGCCCTTCTGAAGGTACGAACCAAATGCTCATCGTTGAGGCCAATATGATTGGCTCTACTCCTTGGGTATTAGATTCTGCATGTACCTTACATCTTTGTAACTCGTTGCAGGATCTAAAGGGAAGTAGAACACTGAAGGACGGAGAGGTGACCCTGCGTGTGGGTAATGGAGCAAGCGTTGCTGTGTTAGTCGTAGGGAGCTGTTCTTTGAGACTTCCTCTGGACATATTTTAGAATTAGAGAACTGTTATTATTCTTCTTTAGTTGTTAGAAATTTGATTTCTGTTACAACTTTAGTTCGAACTGGTTATCGTTTTATTTTTGAAACTGATGGTTGTTTTATTTATTTTCAAAATAAATTGATAGCTACTGGTAGTTTAGTTAATAATCTCTACTTTCTAAATCTGGATGGAAATATTTCTAATATTGAACATAAAGAGAATTAGAGATAATAATCTGAACCAAAAGTATCTATGGCACTTTCGATTAGGTCATATTGCAGAAGATAGGACAAACCGACTGGCCAAGGATGGGCACTTGGGAACTTGTGCTTTAGAACCTTATCCAGTTTGTGAGTCTTGTCTTCAAGGTAAAATGGCTAAGTCACCCTTTGTTGGACAAAGAGATCGAGCCACGAAGATACTTGCCCTTGTGCACTCAGATGTGTGTGGACCGTTTAGTGAAACGGCTCGGGGTGGTTATCTCTACTTTGTGACGTTTATCGATGATTATTCACGGTATGGATTTGTGTTTCTTATGAAACACAAGTCTGAAACCTTTGAAAAGTTCAAAGAGTTCAGATATGAAGTAGAGAAGAAGACAGGAAAAAATATTAAGGCTCTTCGATCAGATCGAGGAGGCGAATACCTTAGTGCTGAATTTCGAAATTATCTCAAAGAAAACAGTATTCTCTCGCAATGGACACCTCCCGGAACTCCGAAATTGAATGGAGTTTCAGAAAGAAGGAATCGTACTTTATTAGATATGGTACGATCGATGATGAGCTTCACAGACTTACCTTTATTTCTTTGGGGTTATGCCCTATTAACCGCAGTCTACATTCTAAATAGGGTGCCTTCAAAATATGTTCCTTGTACTCCGCATGAGATGTGGTTTGGCAAAAAAACCGGGTCTCAATCATTTAAGGATTTGGGGATGGCCAGTTTTTGTTAAAAAAACTTAAAACAGATAAATTGGAGGCTAGGTCGGATAAAGGAAGATTTATTGGTTATCCCAAGGAATCCATGGGATACTATTTTTATCTTTAGAGTGAACAAAATGTGATTATTAGCCGACATGCAATATTTTTGGAAAAAGAGTTTGTCCAAGAAGGTGGTGCCGGAAAAGAGATAGTGCTTAAAGAGATGGTCTCAAATGAGCAAATAATTTCTCTAGAACAATCTGAACAAGCTATTCAAACTGAACCCACTATTACACAATTACCTCGAAGATCTAGTAGAATATCCCAACCTCCAGAAAAATATCGAGATTTCGTTATGGAATGCACAGAGGAAATGTTCCTCATTGGCGATAGTGATCGCAGGGATGATCCTACCAGTTATGAAGAGGCGATGTCAGACATCGACTCAATAAAATGGCAAGAAGCTATGAAGTCCGAGATGGACTCAATGTACACCAATCACGTATGGACTCTTGTTGATCCACCAGAAGGTATAGTACCTGTTGGTTGTAAATGGATTTTCAAGAAAATGGTGCGAACGGAAAGGTAGAGACATACAAGGCGAGACTTGTAGCAAAAGGCTACAGTCAACGAGAAGGTCTCGACTATAAAGATACGTTCTCTCCTGTGGTCATGCTTAAATCTATTCGAACGTTACTTGCCATAGCCGCATACTATGACTATGAGATCTGGCAAATGGACGTAAAAACTGCTTTCCTCAATGGATTCATAGAAGAGGACATATATATGCAGCAGCCTGAGGGTTTTGTGTCCAATAGCCAGAAACATAAAGAATGCAAGCTTCAGAGGTCCATTTATGGATTGAAGCAGGCTTCGAGGAGTTGGAACATACGATTCAATGATGCATTCAAAACGTTTGGCTTCGTGAGAAATCAAGATGAACCTTGTGTTTACAAGAAGACTAGTGGGAGCCAACTTGTCTTTCTCGTATTGTACGTGGATGACATTTTATTGATCGGAAATGATGCAACTTTGATGACCTCTGTCAAGGTTTGGTTGTCCCAGAATTTCTTGGTGAAAGATCTAGAAGAGGCAGCCTATATCCTCGGCATTAAGGTCTATAGAGATAGATCTAAGAGGTTGATCGGTTTGTCACAGCAGATGTACATAGAAGATGTGTTGAAAAAATTCAACATGGAAAATTCCAAAAGAGGTCTTCTTCCTCTTAGACATGGAATTAATCTTTCCAAGATGATGTGTCCTAAAACACCTGAGGAAAGAGAGCGTATGAGCAGAATTCCCTATGCTTCCGCGATAGGAAGTCTCATGTACGCTATGCTATGTACAAGACCAGATATCGCACATATCGTAAGTGTTACGAGCAGATATCAGTCTAATCCAGGTGAAGAACACTGGATTGCTGTGAAGAATATCCTTAAGTACTTGAGAAGAACTAAGGATTTATGTTTAGTGTATGGTGGAAATGAGCTAACGTTAGAAGGCTTCACAGATTCAGACTTCATGTCGAATGTTGATGATAGAAAGTCAACATCAGGGCATGTCTTCATATTGAATGGTGGAGCTATCATTTGGAAGAGTTCCAAACAAAATACAACAGCAGATTCCACCACTGAGGCAGAGTATATTGCAGCATCTGAGGCATCAAAGGAGGCAGTTTGGCTTCAAAAGTTCGTCACGGAACTAGGAGTGGTGCCCTCTATTGAGGAGCCAATGCCACTTTACTGTGACAATAATGGAGCTATAGCGCAAGCTAAAGAACCGAGGTCTCACCAGAAGTCCAAGTATATAGATCGACGCTACCACATCATTCGACAATTTATAGATGAGCGCCAGATTGTTGTGCAGAAAGTAGCATCCGTAGACAATACAGCGGATCCCTTTACTAAGCCGCTCACACTTCAAAAGTTGGATGTGCATTTAGAAAGAATGGGTATGAGATACATGAGCGATTGGCATTAGTGTAAGTGCGAGATTGTTTGTGATATACCCTAAAGCCAATCGGTGACATAGGCTTCTGGACATATTAAGTATTTTTCTTAATTAATAAAGGGCAAGTTTTATTCATATTTATTGTTTGCAAGATAATACATTTATATGAATCGTCCATTGAATCTTCGTTAAGAAAATATATTCCTAAGAGTTAGGAATTTGAGATATATATATTTCTTAGTACAAGATTATTAAATGCTCCTAGTCATAGGAATATCATAAGGTCAATGATATTTCCGGATCGGCCGGTGTATGCTATACTTCTAAGTTGAGGTGACGAGTCTCAAGTCACTAGTGTAGGGACACTAAAGTAAGCATACAGGTGCTTGTTAGAGAACAAGTACACTGAGCGTGACTGACTATTTGGTTGAACAGTCATATGGTTTTATGCTCGCCAGTGACAAGTTCATTGCTACAGTTGTGTGAAGTACTCCTTGGACCTGAAGCATCATAGTTGCTTCACGTATAGGTTGCTACAGTTTGACAGTACTAATACTTAGACTCTAGACACGGGTTTATGTTCGGTACTGATTGGTTATAGTGATTTATATGGGAAGGCATGTGAGTGCGCAATAAGAAATTCAACTCTCAATATTAAGAGAGAACGTCCTATGTAGACTATCAGACTCGACTCGGAAAACCCCTGGCCAGGGTACGTGGTGTGTGGAAAGAGTTTCCAGCTGTGTTACCATATTGGGTCAGTCTTAGATATTCCAGTCATATGATCGAATAATAAGATTTGGCGAGTAACCATAATTTTAGTTCGATCGGGGCGTTGTGTGTTGGAAGGAATTAATCACACTCAGAATCGTTAGCTTTAAAGGTTCATTTTTCATCATCATACCGGATTGCCGTGTTATACGGCTAGGTGTCACTCACGGAAAGTAAGAGAAGTAAAAATAATTTAAAATAAATTATTTTATAGATTAGAAGAGTTCTAATTCAATATTAAAGAGTTTGATAATGAACTTCACTGCCGAATGATAATTGACCTACGCGGTCACACACAATAGGAATTGTGTGCATCCAATTTGATAAGATGAGTGTAATTAATACACTAAACAGTTTAGCGGAAATAGTGAGAATTATAATTTGATTTAATCTCTAATTAGATTAGAGAACAATTAAATATTCATAGATTATTATGAGATAATATTCTGATTAAATTAGATTTAAATATGAATATTTAATGATAATTTAATGGATAAGATCCAATTAAATTAAAGAGAGAGATAACGATGAGATATCTATATGAATAAGCATAAATTTGTACTCATCCTATGTGGCAACTAATTGGTTATGTTCCAATTAGTATGCACGGCAACTAATTGGATGAAATCCAATCAGTTGCAACAGATTTGGGATGTGCCTATTCGTACGGCTCAATTAAGATGAGTTGTAAATAAATAAGCTGCGGCATTATTAATACAAGAGATACCTAATTAATTAAGGTGAATAGGATTCACATTATTTCTCTCTCTCAACCTTTAGTAAGTTCACAATTTTCACAAGAAGGGAACGTATTCACAAGAAGGGAACGTAGATATCTGAAGACTGCTAGCACCGTCTTCGTAATTTGCGACTCATCTCGTTCGCATTTAATGGAAGACGTTGGATCTGGATCAATTCCGTGTGGATACGCGTAGAGGCCGGGCACGTGCGCGGCTAAGGGCCTGTTTGTTTCGCTGGAAGTGGGGTGGAAGTAGGACGGGGGAAGTGATTTTCGGTGAAAACTCACCACTTCCGCTGTTTGGTTCACCGTAACTTTATTACGCCTGAAAGTCCAGTTCATCCAAAATAATGAACTTGATTTCGCCCTCCCATGGGGCGAAGTCAACTACGGTGAAATGCAAAAAATGCAAGAATGGATTAATGTGTTAGAGTTACCTCTTCTAAAATATGATCAAATTTGATTAGGTAAGTTTTAATATATTTTTTGTTTAATTTATATATTTAGAAAATGATGAAAAATGAATTTGTTAAATTTTAATAATTTTTTAACTTTAGAATTTTATTTGTTGCATTATTATAATTTATATATGCAAACAAATAATATAATTTTTTAAAATTTTATTTTATAATTATACATATATTTAATTATATACATATATAATTATATTAATTTTTATTTATTATAATTTATTAATCACTATAAGTTACAAAATAGACAATAATATTACTTTATAGGTAAGTATACCGGGGTGGAGAGCTACACTTTTTACGTCATCTACTTCCTACCAAACAAACAACAGAACTCGCGGAACTGCACTTCCACAGTTCGAAACAAACAGCAGAAGTGAACTAATTTTCACCCCAACTCCACTTCAACCCAAGTCTACTTACGTTGAAACAAACATGCCCTAATCGGAATATCAGTTTCAACCGTATAGTAGATCAAGAGACCTTAACTGGCCCAAGGTGATGTAGTCTAAACTTTAGATCTGTTTAGATTAGATCTTATTTTATATTGTAACATGAGAATGATCCGCCGGCACTGGATTGATTTGTTTTATTTTGGTTCATATGTGTTATGGTTTTTGTTTATGATTTTATTTTCCACTGCGATTTTTAAGTGCCTGATAAATTCCTACAGTGGGCACATACCAGCTTGCGGCGGCGCCATACGCGCCTTCTGCTGCAACTTTCTCCCCCCTGGAACCAGAAGAATTACACACTCGTGATGGGTTTCTCGAATAGGTTGAGAGGAATGCAGGGGGGAGGAGGAGCGTCGAAAGCAACGGGCAAACCTGGGCATACGCGGAGATGATTCTACAGCTGCGGCAGGGCTTCTTCGGCTCCGCCGCCCTCTGGGACAAAAACAAAAAAAAAGAAACGTGCGAGAGTTTAGTTTAGTTTAGTTTAGTTTACTCTGAAAGCAGAAGACTGCAGCCGGAACAGGAGAGCAGAGCTTGCGGAGGAGCTAACCGGGAGGAACGACGGCGAAGGATAGCAGATAGAATATTGGGTGCCGACGGACATGGATGAGATGGCACTCGGCTTCTCTTTTCTTGAGAATAGCGATTAACCAGCAGAAACTGAACTTACATGCTTTGATTCGGAGAGAGGCGAAGAGCTTACAAAGAATCGACCATTTAGAGAGAGCGAGAGAGAGAGAGAGAGAGAGGTGAAGAGATAAGGGCACTGTTTATTCTTGGACACAATTTCATATGTATGTACCTACAGTTTTAAAATTACAATTCTATCCCTATAAAATTTAAACTGTGTAATAATTTATAGAATTTATCTGAATTTTGGTCTGTGTTGATTCAACTGCTCAACCTTTGAAAAGTTTGATTTTAGTACTCAATCATTAAATTTATCTAAAATAAGTCATTTGATGGTCTACTCAGTTTAATAAAATTGTAGTTGCATAAATTGTAGATCTATTTACCTATCTAGCCGCTTTACAAAAAAATATTCCCTATCTAGCCTCCTTTTGAAAAATATTTCCTATCTAGCCTCATTTTCAAATATTAGAAAAAAAAAGAAAAATTAATACATTAATATATATTAAGGGATTAAGTGGGAGATATTATATTTTTCTCTCTCCTCTCCCATTTTTCGAAATTATTTCTCTCTCTTTCTCTCTCCTCCCCAACCCCACACATCTATCTCTCTCATTCCTCTCCCCCGCGAAAAAAAAAAAAAAAAAAAAAACTTACACACTATCACACTTGCACTATATTATTAATAATAAGTCAATCACATTTCTTCTTTTCAAACAAAAGTATAATACAAATATTTTTTTGTAATCATGATGGAACATATATTTTTAAAAGAAGATATTTGATTGGTTTGTTATGATGGGACACTATCACACTTGCACTACATTATTAATAATAAGTCAATCACATTTCTTCTTTCAAACAAAAATATAATACAAATATTTTTTTGTAATCATGATGGGACATATATGTAAGGATGTGAATTCTCGAAATCCGAGAGTTGCACGTCGTTTAGAATCGACTACTTGTCGATTGGATGAGCTTCGGAAAGTCTGGAGTTGGTCCCGGAGGCTTACTTGTGCAACTGCACACCTGCATTTGTGTCAAGTGGGACCGGTCCCCACAAGGGAGACCGGTTCCCGTAAGCTGCTGAGGGTCGTCCGCAATAAAGGACCTGGCCCCTCCCCCGTGGAGACCGGCTCCCGTACGTAGGTAAGTGGCAGTCGCATTAAAGGACGGCCCTCCCCTCGCGAGACCGGTTCCCGAGAGCGGGTTTTGGGCGGTCGCATAAAAGGACCGATCCCTCACCCCGGAGACCGGTCCTTCGGGGCGAAATTGACCAGCAGAGGCTGAGGGGTTAGAAGTGAGGGGTTTTTATGCAATTGTTGCATTAGTTAGGGGTATAGAATGCAAAGTGCACTCTCTCTCCCTCTCATTTCCTCACTCTCTCCCTCTCACTGCTTTCTCTCCCTCTCTCTTGAGCGACGAGAAGAAAAGAAGAAGAAGAAGGAAGAAGAAGAAAGAGGAAGAAGGAGAAGAAGAAGAAGAGGAGAGCAAGGAGAGGATCTCTCCACCATCTTCCTCTCTCTCCCTCTTCATCTCTTTAGAGCTAACCTAGAGGTAAGCTCTTGAACCCTAGCTCCTAGAACTTAGGGTTTTGGGTTTTGATGCTTTGTAATGGGCCAAATGGGACCCCAGAGAGCTTCTAATGAGATCAATCCCATGCCTTGGGGATTTGATCTAGTGGGTTTGCTATAGGTGCAACCCTAGGGCTCCAAATGGGGGTTTTTGCTAAATAGTGAGATTTGATCTCAATTGATAGTGTATTGACCTAATTGTTAGGTGTCTAAACGCGTTGGCGAAGACGGAATACCGTTTCGTCGAACGGTTTAAAAGCTAGAGGCAAAACGTTGATCGGGCTTCGTTTCGACCAAAGCGGTCGAGAAGTTGGCGGACCACGTGCCTAGGAGTCTTCTTAGAGCCTCTACAACTTAGAAAAGCTTTAAAAGTTGGGGGTGCCTTACCGAAAACTCTGAGCTCTTTTCTATGTCTTAGAATTGCATAATTTCCATCTCTTGCATGTAGCATAGTAGAATTGCATGTTTAGACTACTCCTTGTGCTTTCTAGTGATAACCTAGTGTACTTGGAATACTAGGCGAATGGATAGATGAGGATTGGGTCTGGACATTGGATTCTATAGTGCTAAGAAAGAGACGGACTCGAGGTTATCTAGTGACATAGATCGAGTGGCATCTAATGTAAAGAACACGAGTGGCATTAACATAGTGTATTTGACACTAGAGATCTTTGGACATAGGGATAGGTGAAATCCCAAGAGAAATGGCTCGTGAACATAGATCTTAGTAAAGCTAAGTACATGTTAATGTTAATGTTGGTCGGAATAGAGGAGTTCCGAGAGAATTGTTAACCCTAGTTGTAGGGTATCCTCACGTGGAGAGGATAAATCAAGCTCACGGTCTGTGTCAGTGGTGGTATAGCCATCGGTGTCGTCGAGTACTCCGGAGTGTCGCACGATCGGGACCACGTGGAGGTCCACAGACAATCCCGGGTTGGAGAGCACGTGGAGCCTCCTCCCCAAAAAGGGATTTATATGTGAGGCGTAGGCAAACCCAAGGGTATTGCCACAGATTGGGTAAATGGATAAATAGCAATGTCATTGAGCAATTAGCTATTGAATATAGTGAGAACTTGTTAGCATGTTAGTAAACCTTACTATATGATGCATGCATTCGTTTCACAAGATTATGGGCATAGTAGCATAGATTTCCTATTATGCAGTTTACAGCTTTCAGGTATACATATCTACATATCTAGTAGTGTTACTTGTGCCCACTTGGACCTAGCGGGGAGATCGGTGGAGTCGGTGGCCGAGCCCACTGGGAACTAAGGAAGTTAGTTCTCACCCCACTCTATTTCCAGTGTTTGGCGCAGGTACATCGGGCGAGGACCGCGGCAAAGGCGTCGCCCCCGATCAGTGAGGATTGTGGTAGTTACATTAGTAGCTTTCCCTTTTGCATTAGATTACACCTTTTTATATCTAGATGCTTTTATACAGTGTGGAAGACTAATGTATTTTTGGAAGAATGATGTAAATTGTAAACACTAAAGTAAATGTGATGTAATAGCTAGTAGTATTCTCTCTTTATTTCACTTGTGTATTACTTGTGGATTACTTGCTCTAGTTGTTGGCACTGTTTGTGCCCCGTTGATTGTGTATGTTTAGAATTTAGTATTCCTGGGTAAATTCTTGTCGTCTGGGAGCTGCCGTTCTTGCGCGCCCGAACCGGACCAAATAGGTAGCGGTTTTCGGGGCGGGGGCGTGACAATATATCTTTAAAAGAAGATATTTGATTTGTTTGTTATGCTACGTCACAATATACCCGTTATATTCTAGAATTTTTCCTCCCTAGCAGCACCATCTCTCCTCTTTCCACCAACACACATGCACGTAAAAAATTTATTTATTAATAATAATAAATAATATTATTAGTAAATTATATATTTTTATTATTACTTAATAAAAATATAATAATATTATTTATTATTATTCATAAATAATTTTTTTATTAATATTATAATAAAAATTAATTATTATTAAAATATATATTGAAGAGATTGAGAGAGAGTGGGCGGGGAGAAAAAGATAATCTCCCCGACTTAATCCCTTAATATATATTATAGATATTAATTTCTCTTTTTTCTCTAATCTTTGAAAATAAGGCTAGATAGTGAATATTTTTTAAAAAGAGGCTAGATATGGAATATTTTTTTGTAAAGAGGCTAGATAGGTAAATAGTTCTAAATTGTATGAAAAATAAATGATACATTCAATTTTCATAGTTTGAGAGTTATTAAAAAGGTCAAATCAAATAACTTTAAAAATTAGATAGCAAAATCAATTTTTTTATAGTTTAAATAGTTGGATTAAAATGAGTAATATATCACGTATGTTCTATATACTTTTACTTTTCAATTATCATATATAACTAGTAAAGGAGCTCGTGTTTAGTAGCTAATAGAAACTATAGAAATAATTAATAATAAAAAAACATTAAATATTTTTTTTATGTATATCACTTATCACACCTATCAAAGGTTCTTCGTTGTTGGTGGTGGGGATGGAACCAACGATGTCTTCTCTAGCGAGAACGATAGTTATAGTGACGACGATCCCTTTGGCCACAGTGGAGAGGGAAGGTGGCAAACATTAGTGAGAGAGAGGAAGAGAGAAAGGCAATGATTTAGAGGAAAAGATGAAGGATGGAGAGGTGAGGATTGTAGATGTGTGAGACCCCAAATAGTCATATATATAAGATATAATAGAGCTAAACTCTTAACCCAGCTTAAGCATTTTGGATGGTAGCTAGACCCACGAGGTTAAAAGAGTTTAACATGTTAGGACGGGAGTAGCCCTAAGATGAGTGACCTCCTAGGAAGTTGGGACGTCACAGTTGGTATTAGAGCCAATTACTAGTCGGAAGTGTGAGATGGTTTCGACTAAGTCAGGGTCAGAATAACAAGGCTAGAGAGACGAGTCTCACCCCGCCGGTACTTGTGAGTCTGAATTTGACGAGGACATTAGGGCTTAAAGGGGGGGAGATTGTGAGACCCTAGATAGTCCTATATATAAGATATAATAGTGCTAAACTTTTAACCCGGCTTAAACATTTTGGGTGGTGGCTAAACCCAAAAGGTTAAGAGAGTTAAGCGCACTAGAACGATAGTAGTCCTAGGATGGGTTACCCCCTAGATGGATTAATTGAAAATTTGGTGGAGGAAAGGGAAAGGTCATAATGAATTATGAGGATTATAAATGACAATGAAAGATGGAGGAAATGAGAAGGGTCATGATGAATTAATTAGAAATAGAAATGTGAGGATTATATATGGTCGGGGAAAGGTCATGATGAATTAATTAGAAATAAAAATATGAGGATTATAAATGACAGTGGGAGGAGGAAAGGGGACGGGGATGGGGAAGAGAAAGGGTCATGATGAATTAATTAGAAATAGAAAGGTGAGTGTCACGCCCCGAGCCCGCCAATTGGCTTGATTGGCGGCTAGATCGCCGAATCCGACAGAGTTTCCCGTGTACGTCCAAGGCGTGTCAATCGATATAGTTACAAGAAGGTTCCAACTAGGAACGATTCAACATACAACGATTGCATAAGGAAGCTAGGTATCAAACAACATAAACACATCTTATGTTATTACATTCATTCCACATTCATTTTACATCACCGATTAATTTACATTAGACTTCCAAATACAATCTACTCATTATTACATCCTTTCACCGATTAGTTACATTTTGCTCACTACCCTCTAGTCCCCGCCATTAAAACGCCCAGGGCATCGCTACCGTTCTCCGTGTATGCGCCATCTACGCATCTACGCTCGTTCGTCGCACACGCCATTTCACGTGTATACCCGTACCCCCAAAACCACAACACGGGGTGAGATGTATTGTCCATAGTTCTCGTGGGTACGGTCACCCAAGAGAACAGCTCGACCAATAGGTCCAAGGAGGCACTGCAAATATGTTAGTCCAAAAACATATATAGATATATAACTTGCAACTAACATAAAAACGTGCCTCACGATATGCAATATGTAACTCTTGCAATGATTCTTAGCTTCTCTTTACTTTATTGCTATTCTGTACAGTAGCCATTTCATTCTTACTTAGCTATTCATTAATTTAGCTATTCATAACTCATACCAGTTATAACTCTAAGGTTTCTACTTACCTTAGCTCATGTCATTAACTTCCAAGGTTTCTATAACCCTAGGTTTCCATCTCAAGTCCAACTTGCTTCTAAGGTGTCTATTACCTTAGGTTCACCATACATATCACTAGCCCTCAAGGTTCTTTCTACCTGATTCCAGCTAGCCACCCGACTCGGCCACGAGTCAATCAATAGCGGATAATCCGCACTTTGCCCGGCTCGAGGTGAAGGACCCTGTCACATACACCTCAGCCTCCAAGCCAAGAACCACATCGCCCAACGGTCCGCCCGAAGGTCCGTGCACCGTGGTCAGGGATCCGCCAGTGGGAGAGGAACATGCCGCATACACCCATAGCCAAGATTCCCTGATAGGGAGAGGAACATGCCTCATACACCCTAGCGCTCACTTTGTTCTTGCTTAGTCACAGTCCTCGAAGTTCTTCCGTGAGAGGAACATGCCGCATACACCCGCGGACCCAGAAATAGCGAGCTCACAATTACTGCGATTCAGGAATCCATTCAACTTGCTTGAGGGTTGGCCTTAACACTCAAGAGTCGACCCAATAGGTCCATTGTTCTTTACATCCTAGGTCCACTTGACTCTAGGGTTCATTCCTTGTCACATAACCTAGATTGTCTTAACTCTAGGTTCAATGTCATTCTAGCTCGACCTAGGTTTACTCGCACTAGGTCCATTGCCATCGTTGTTCAACCTATGTCCTTGACACTAGGTTCAATGCCACTCACCTAGATCCATTGACTCTAGGTTTGCTATAACTCATGTTCATTACACTAGGTTAGATGCCACACTCCTAGGTCCATTGACTCTAGGTTTACTATAACCTATGTTCTTTACACTAGGTTAGATGCCACTCGATCTATATGTGCATTTAGTCCATGACTCACATTCTTTACTTGGCATTCTTTACTTGGCTCTCTTATGTCTATCAATCCACTCATATGCATGTTTCTATTATGCTAAGCATGCATTCTTTTACTCTTCTAGCATTGTACTTTATGCTATTATCATGCACTTCATTCATTTACTTGCATCTACTTAGCATTTTACTTTACCTCACTAGCATGCATTTCTACTCATGCATTATTGAACATGCATCAACAGGAGTTAAGTAACTCTTAGACATATAGGCGACCTAGTCGCTTCTTGAACGCACCCACTTGCTTTTGCTCTCCGATTGCTCGTCGACACTTGCAATCGCCGCCCGCGCACCCGTGACCCAATTCGGCTCGACTCGTGCGCGACCAACCGAACGATCTCCGAATCTCGATCCGAGACTTCGTGCCGTTGCCCCACGTCTTCAAGTTGCCCCGGCCCGTTTTCGTGAATTTAGGGCTCCTATCTTGCGTGTCGCGGACATCTGGTATGAATATATTAAAATATTAATATCTTTGCAACCACTCGTCGGATCACCGAACCGAGCGCGCCAACGCGTTCGTTGCACCCCCAATTAGGTTTCTATGGGGTCAAATGAGATCAATCTCATCTATTTCTAAAAACCCCCAAATCGAACCCTAGGTTTGCATCTATGCAAAACCTACCGTAAATCCCTAGATTTACGCCTTGATCTTCTATTGAGCCTCAAGGGGTTCTAATCCAACCATTTCTAGGGTTTAAAAGCCCTCTACGAAAATCCACCATGAGAGGGAGCTTAGAAGCTTACCTCTACAAGCTTGCTTTGAGCTCGAGGAAGAGGGAGAGGATAGCCATGGAGGTCTCCACCTTGATCTCCATCATCTTCCTCATCTTCTTCCTTCTTCTTCTCTCTTCCTTTCCTTCTCTTTTTCTTTCTTTCTTTCTTCCCTTGTTTCGGTCGACAGAGAAGAGAGGGAGAGAGGGTTCTGAGGGAGTGAGAGGGAGAGAAAGGGTTTTATTACCCTCTATTCACTTAACCCCCGCATAATTGCAAACAAACCCCTCAACTTTGCAATATTTGAAACAAATTTCAAATCGGGCATTTTCGGCTCGTGGACCGGTCTCCTAAACCAGACCGGTCCTGAGAGCCTTGCTCCACTCTGCACCGGAGACCTGCCTCCCCTTAAGAGACCTGGCCCTGCAGAGCTCGCTCTCGCGGACAGCCTTCCGGACCGGCCTCCTTTTCAGTGGACCGGTCCCCCAGTGGACCATCACCTAGTCCAAGGACTTAGCCAAATTTTCGCCTTTTTCCGTTTCTTCTCCGTTCCAACTCACTTTTGGCTCGTTTGACCTCCGATTCTTTTCAAATCGAACCGAGCCTCTCCACACATGATTTAAATCATGTCCACATCATTATCTCATCCGCGCAAGCGCCGGATTTGGCTCACGGCCCAAAGTAGCCTTTCGGGCTCCGCGCACCTAGTGCACCGAAAACACCCGAAAGCTTCCGACTTCACCGAACCACTCTTATGGCCTTCTAAGCCAACATACCTCGTAACTTCAAGACTTTAGAAGTTCGATATGTCACATTCTCCTCCTTAAAAGAGTTTCGTCCGCGAAACTTACTCATTTCCATCAACTCACAATCCAATTTAATTTATCGAGTAATTTTGGAGATTCCAATGCACTTTTTGTCTTCGGAGCGGCCTTTCACTAATTAGAATCATTCACAGGCCCATAACGAAGAATGTGAGACTAGTTTCACTCACATTTGCTAAGCACAACTTCAAAAGTGCATTACCACTCCGATAAACATTAGTGGAAGCGCACGTCGACATTCAACGACCTCTCACGCTCCAACATCACTTGCAACCAGTTCACAAGGAACTTCACCTTGCGTTTACTCGTCTCATCTCTGAGCGCACTCGGATCCAATCACCCACATTGCCTAAAGCAACCTCTTAGGAGCATCACTTAGTGGTGAGTGCTTCAATATCAACCGAATCTTGCTCTATCGTGAGATGGTACACTTTGGCGCATCTCGCCTCCATTCCGTAAAAGAGCATTATCCTCAATTGTCATGTGGCTTCTTCTATCGAAGTGTCTCCTAGAGACCACTTGCTTCAACTTCAATTGCCACGACTTATTCGGCTCCTTAGCTGCGATCACTTACACGAACACTTCGCTCGCGAATCCTGGTCAACTCTTCGTTAGAGTTATCAACTCACCGCTTACCTCGGTCTCTACGGTGGACCAATGGTCACCAACCCTACGTCAGCCTATCGCTTAGACGTGTCTCAACTACGCTTAGCGTTCTCTCGTTAATGGCGTAGACCCAATCAGCACTTTCGGCGAAATTCTCACTTGGGAATTCGCACACACTCCAATCAGGAGCAATCAAGACCCCAAACCACACTCAACTCTCGGATTGGGTCACAACCGCACTCTGCGCATTATCGATCTTAAGATCCAACACGTGGCATTTTCACGTTCGGTTCCAAGCTCGGACTACCGTCCCGACCAAAACTCTCGCCCTACCAACAGCACGGCCGTCGCCTCTCGTGACCGATCGCGCCTGGTGGGCCTGTGCTCCACAACCACAAATGGTCCAGTGCACGGGGTCGTCCCCAAGCACTACCCGCTAACGTCGTCCCTACACGACACGCTCTATAGAGCTACACAACCCGTCGACTCCTAGGCACCTAGTGCAAGCCACCCACGAGTGATCCATGGCCCGCTTCACACTTAGCAACGCTAAAGTGCTACCGACAATCCACTCTCTCCGAATCGAAACCGCACTCTACGAGTACTGCACGGCGCTCCACGCTCTCGTAGCGTTTCTACGCTAGGTCTCGCCTTTGGGGCAGGATCGCGCCCCACGCACCGCCTACTAAGCAACTTTTCTAACCCCACATGGAGGTATCGCTAGGCCCACAAAGCCAAATTCGCCGCTAACCAACTATTTCCTCAATAGTGGTTCTAACTATGCGCTGCATCCGGCCGCCGAGCCTATGCACTCCAACTACACGAGCACCACTCGCCCACCTCAATTCGAGGTATCACTTGGCCTCACACGCGCGTACTCGGCAACTAGTCGATCATGCTCTCAACGGGCGGTTCTACTTCCACCGTCTGGTCTATCGGTACTACATCCGAAACATTCGGATTACTCGGGTATCCTCAAGTATCACGGCTTAACTCTCGCAATCTACTACTCGTTGCCTTGAGAGTCGCCGCACCACTTCGTCTCTACCACGAGTCTTATCTCTCGCCGCCCACGAATCACAACTAGCCATTTGCTAGTGGCACTTGGCTTTCTACCTGCCGAAGCAGGCGCCACACTCTCACACTGCAAGCATGCCCGGGTATCTCCTCTCACCCGTCTCTAGGTCCCTACTATAATGATGTATCAATAGTAGCAACTGACCACTCAATGAATGCATGCAATGCATTAACTCAAACTCATGCAGAAGTTCTCGCTTGAATAAATTAACTCATACCTCCCCCCAACTCGTCAGCAACAGACTCCGCAACCCGGGTCATAGGTCCGTGACCGCTGACGCCGCCGCGAACCCTCCGTTGCTTGATCACCACACCCCGCTCTCCGCACCGTGCCAAAGGCCGCACGTCCACGTTGTCCGGGAGAGAGAACATCGTCGCCATCATCGTATGACTCTCGCCTTGCGGCACTCATCCCGCATATGGCTCGTCGCCCACAACGGATACACCTTCCGTCACGCAGCACAGACACCGCGCCCGGTGGGAGCCACCACGGATCACGCATCCAGAGGAGGCTCGGGTAGAGGACGACCTTGAGTGGTGTCTAGAACTTGACTGACCACCCAAATTGCTCAACGATGGCCTCGCCCCTCCTCGCTCATGCTTACGAGATTCGCGCTCCTCACGCACGAAAGCCTCGCCATGTTCGGCCCACAATGCCCGGTCCAACACCTCCGCAAAAGTTGTGAGCTTAAGGATTTGCACCTTCTTGTAAATCCCTGCCGGTGAGTCCATGCAGAACCATTCGGCCCTCTTTCCTTGTCGTCCCGCACCACATCCGGACACAATTCACGATACGAGAAAACTCTCGCTCGTATTCTCTCGCGTAACGGTCTCCTTGTTGCGCCTTCCCGAACTTGTCCCGAAGCTTTCTCCTTTCGTTGTCGGGAAGTACGTAGAAAACACCAACCCCGAAACTCATTCCATGCCATAGGGAGGCTAGGCGATCGATTTCGTCGAATGCCTTTCCACCACGCCGCCGATCGTCAAGCAATGCACGGCTAAAGGTACCTTGTCCCGCTCCAAGGTGCTCGCCCTCGAAAAGCGTTTCCACGTAGTCAATCCACATCTCCACGATCCATGGATCGACATTCTCTCCATCAAAGACAAAGTGGATCAAACTCTTTGAAGGCCATAAGGGTGGCCGCCAAAGCCCGTTCTTTCCTCGCCTCCATTTCCACGTAACTGTGAGCCGTCGCCCGACTCCGTCGCCATTCTCGTCGCTAAGACACGGCGCGTCACACGGCGCAGCCGCCGCAGCCTGTCGTGCCAACAGCTCATGGAGCCCCTTGATCTGCTCCTCCTGTCGCAGCACTACGCCCATAAGCGCACTCATCTGCTCGCGGAGCACCGGGTCTCCACTCGCCTCGAATTGCTCAGGAACATCACTTGTTCCCTCCCGCGCCGATCTAGATGAAGATCGCCTACGCGGTGCCATCGTTTCATGAAACGCAACAACTCGATTAGTTCTCGACCAACTCGGGTCGAACACGAGACCACTAATACACGCTCAAGAGCCAATCGTGCGAAAGTCACACGAGGCGTCCATTCTCATCACTGGTTTCATGTTGTGTCGACCCAACATGAACTCCTTCGGTTGAGAATAATCACACCTCAAGTCCACCTCTAATATCCGTCTTAGAGGATTATACAATACGACCAAATCCATAATCGCTTTCGCCACGAACCACAAGTCCTCGTCTCTCACGAGCCTTAACCTTTAAGGTTTCACTATCCTAGGGTCTCCTAGGTTCACCTAAACCATTGTCCCATTCACTACTTTATGCTCTGATACCAACTAAATCTGTCACGCCCCGAGCGTGGATTCACAGACCGCCGAATCCGACAGAGTTTCCCCTGTACGTCCAAGGCGTGTCAATCGATATAATTACAAGAAGGTTCCAACTAGGAACAGTATTCAACATACAACGATTGCATAAGGAAGCTAGGTATCAAACAACATAAACACATCTTATGTTATTACATTCATTCCACATTCATTTTACATCACCGATTAATTTACATTAGACTTCCAAATACAATCTACTCATTATTACATCCTTTCACCAGTTAGTTACATTTTGCTCACTACCCTCTAGTCCCCGCTATTAAAACGGCCTCGTGGTACCGCTACCTCTGTCTCCGGTAGGGCGCTATCTACGTATCTACGCTTGCCTCGCGCTGCTGCTGCGCCGCTCACGTGTATACCTGTACCCCCAAGACCACAACACGGGGGTGAGAACTATTGTCCATAGTTCTCGTGGGTACGGTCACCCAAGAGAACAGCTCGACCAATAGGTCCAAGGAGGCACTGCAAATATGTTAGTCCAAAAACATATATAGATATATAACTTGCAACTAACATAAAAACGTGCCTCACGATATGCAATATGTAACTCTTGCAATGATTCTTAGCTTCTCTTTACTTTATTGCTATTCTGTACAGTAGCCATTTCATTCTTACTTAGCTATTCATTAATTTAGCTATTCATAACTCATACCAGTTATAACTCTAAGGTTTCTACTTACCTTAGCTCATGTCATTAACTTCCAAGGTTTCTATAACCCTAGGTTTCCATCTCAAGTCCAACTTGCTTCTAAGGTGTCTATTACCTTAGGTTCACCATACATATCACTAGCCCTCAAGGTTCTTTCTACCTGATTCCAGCTAGCCACCCGACTCGGCCACGAGTCAATCAATAGCGGATAATCCGCACTTTGCCTGGCTCGAGGTGAAGGACCCTGTCACATACACCTCAGCCTGCAAGCCAAGAACCACATCGCCCAACGGTCCGCCCGAAGGTCCGTGCACCGTGGTCAGGGATCCGCTAGTGGGAGAGGAACATGCCGCATACACCCATAGCCAAGATTCCCCGATAGGGAGAGGAACATGCCGCATACACCCTAGCGCTCACTTTGTTCTTGCTTAGTCACAATCCTCGAAGTTCTTCCGGGAGAGGAACATGCCGCATACACCCGCGGAACCGTAACTATCGAGCTCACAATTACCGGGATTCCTAATCCATTCCACTTGCTTGAGGGTTGGCCTTAACCCTCAAGAGTCGACCCAATAGGTCCATTGTTCTTTACATCCTAGGTCCACTTGACTCTAGGGTTCATTCCCTGTCACATAACCTAGATTGTCTTAACTCTAGGTTCAATGTCATTCTAGCTCGACCTAGGTTTACTCGCACTAGGTCCATTGCCATCGTTGTTCAACCTATGTCCTTGACACTAGGTTCAATGCCACTCACCTAGATCCATTGACTCTAGGTTTGCTATAACTCATGTTCATTACACTAGGTTAGATGCCACACTCCTAGGTCCATTGACTCTAGGTTTACTATAACCTATGTTCTTTACACTAGGTTAGATGCCACTCGATCTATATGTGCATTTAGTCCATGACTCACATTCTTTACTTGGCATTCTTTACATGGCTCTCTTATGTCTATCAATCCACTCATATGCATGTTTCTATTATGCTAAGCATGCATTCTTTTACTCTTCTAGCATTGTACTTTATGCTATTATCATGCACTTCATTCATTTACTTGCATCTACTTAGCATTTTACTTTACCTCACTAGCATGCATTTCTACTCATGCATTATTGAACATGCATCAACAGGAGTTAAGTAACTCTTAGACATATAGGCGACCTAGTCGCTTCGGTAAACGCACCCACCTGTTTTGCTCTCCGATTGCTCGTCGACACTTGCAATCGGCCGCCCGCGACACCCGTGACCCGATTCGGCTCGACTCGTGCGCGACCAACCGAACGATCTCCGAATCTCGATCCGAGACTTCGTGCCGTTGCCCCACGTCTTCAAGTTGCCCAGCTCCGTTTTCGTGAATTTAGGGCTCCTATCTTGCGTGTCATGGACATCCGGTATGAATATATTAAAATATTAATATCTTTGCAACCACTCGTCGATCACCGAACCGAGCGCGCCAACGCGTTCACCCCCAATTAGGTTTCTAGGGGGTCAAATGAGATCAATCTCATCTATTTCTAAAAACCCCCAGATCGAACCCTAGGTTTGCATCTATGCAAAACCTACCGTAAATCCCTAGATTTACGCCTTGATCTTCTATTGAGCCTCAAGGGGTTCTAATCCAACCATTTCTAGGGTTTAAAAGCCCTCTACGAAAATCCACCATGAGAGGGAGCTTAGAAGCTTACCTCTACAAGCTTGCTTCGAGCTCGAGGAAGAGGGAGAGGATAGCCATGGAGGTCTCCACCTTGATCTCCATCATCTTCCTCATCTTCTTCCTCCTTCTTCTCTCTTCCTTTCCTTCTCTTTTTCTTTCTTTCTTTCTTCCCTTGTTTCGGTCGACAGAGAAGAGAGGGAGAGAGGGTTCTGAGGGGGTGAGAGGGAGAGAAAGGGTTTTATTACCCTCTATTCACTTAACCCCCTGCATAATTGCAAACAAACCCTCAACTTTGCAATATTTGAAACAGCCTCAAATCGGGCATTTTCTGGGCTCAGGGACCGTCTCCCTAAACCAGACCGGTCCCCAGAGCCTTGCTCCACTCGCGGAGACCTGCCTCCCCTTAAGAGACCGGCCCCTGCAGAGCTCGCTTCGCGGACAGCCTTCCGGACCGGCCTCCTTTTCAGTGGACCGGTCCCCCTGTGGACCATCAGCCTAGTCCAAGGACTTAGCCAAATTTTCAGCTTTTTCCGTTTCTTCTCCGTTCCAACTCACTTTTGGCTCGTTTGACCTCCGATTCTTTTCAAATCGAACCGAGCCTCTCCACACATGATTTAAATCATGTCCACATCATTATCTCATCCGCGCAAGCGCCGGATTTGGCTCACGGCCCAAAGTAGCCTTTCGGGCTCCGTTTTCGCACCTAGTGCACCGACAACACCCGAAAGCTTCCAGACTTCACCTAACCACTCTTATGGCCTTCTAAGCCAACATACCTCGTAACTTCAAGACTTTAGAAGTTCGATATGTCACAGTGAGGATCATATATGGCTATGGGAATATTTAAATACATTAATTAAAGTTTTAATAGTGAGCCGTTTATATGTATTAATTAGATATATTAATTAAAAACTTGATGGAGGGAAGGGTATAAGGATCACATGTGGTTGAGGGTGAAGAAAAGTTTGACATGTGGACAAAAAATATTGAGGAGTCATATAGGTTAATAGATATATACATTTCTTCCAAGCTTCAAAATATACAAACCCATTCCTAATATATTAACTATTATTACCTGAACGTTAAATTTTTACCTTTCTTATACCCAATGTTTTAAAATCTAGGTGAACAGGCTGTTTCGATTATGACTTGGTTAATTCAGTTCAACTTTGTAAATTGGATAAGCCAAAAATCTACTTTGAACCATTTGAGCGGGTGATTCAACTAACGAACCAGGAAACTATTTCGATTCTGCATAAATTGACTGCATTTTTAATTTTAATTTTTAGTTTATTAGTGTAATTTTTACTTTTATTTATAATTCATTTTTTCTAATTTTATTTTTTATTATGAAAATAAAATTAAAAACTTGTATCTACTTAATTTGATCTAAAAATCAATATTTTATAATTACATATGATACTAGAATGATGATGATGATGATGATGATGATGATGATATATAAAATAAAATTAAAAAATAATTAACTATTTATAACGTCATACCGATATCACTAGTCCAACCGCCTTGACTCATTCATATGTTCCGTCCATCTTTGTCACGCCCGTGGCCAATTTTAAAAGACTTTTTATAATGAATGTTGTTTCGTAAACTAGAGTTGCGGAAAACGTGCCATTTTTTTTTATAAATTCAAAAATTTCTCGTGACGTAAAGACCCGCCACAAATAAAAAGTTTCTCTGGCCACACGGACAAAGTTTGCTTTGTATTTGCAAGGCAGACCAACATCAACATCAGGATCACAACAACAACCTACATTTACCAATCCACAAGCAATTCATGCGATACATTTTCATACAGCTAGCGATCCTTAGAGATGATGCATGCCTCTAAACACTCCTTAGGCGTTGGATGATGCGATACACAATATAACAATCATCCCATTTAAAAGTGCTCCCCCACCCGAAAGCTTTATTTTTAAACTCTATTTGATCATCCATAAAAAATCATTCGAAAACCTTTTTTAAATTGTTTTCCACTCGGAAACTCCATTTTTGAAAACTAATTACCTCGAGGGGTAGAAAACCACAATACTCCAAAATCAAATATTCATAAAACTCCGATTGCATGCATAATAGAAAAATATCAACTCAAACCAGTTCACAACTACTCAAATATTAATAGTGATCATCTAACTAAATCATTTAATTATTTAAATTACTAAACGCAAAAAAAGAAAGTAACCAGGGTGACGATCGCTACTGTAGCCTAGATAGGATGTCCTCCCGTCACACAAAGAATCAACTCCTTGCCCGAGTCACCTGGGGAGAAGGGGGTAGGAAACCACAATCAAGATTTTCCCGTGGGTATGACAGAGCCATGAAGGCAATTCGTATTCACTGAAAAACAAAGAAGATAGAACGACAGATATATGTATAGCATGATACAAAAGCAACTACAGTAGTAACAGAAACATAATAGTAAAAGGAAGAACCAACTACTATTGTAACAGAAATTCAATTGAATAGATGCCTCAAGGGTAAATAGTCCAAAATCAAACCCAATATGGTGCCTGCCATATTGGTCCGCAAACCTCATGCGTTGCGTGCCACAGAGCATACACTGACTTAATTCATGGGTCCATTGACGGCCTATCTAGATACATACACCCCCTGGTCGGTAGCCAAACCAATCGATGTCTAGAATACATAGTGTTGTAACTAAATCATGCTGATATCCTCAATACGAAAATCGGTAGAAAACTGGTACTTTAGCCGAAGCCAGATACAAGGGCGTACAACGTCGAACCATGATCAACTAGATCGAAACACATAACAAATGAGTGGATGTGTTGCCTGGACCCAAGATCCACAGATATACAATATATGCAAGCCTGCTCTACATGTCTAATAACAACTGTCAACATGCAACTATCAAGATAGAGATGAATGAACGATAAACAAAAACAACCGACATGTAGAGACCGAAGTACTGATATACAAGAGCAATAGCAAGGGAGAGGAAAGTGAAACGATGTCACCGATTACCAGCTCGAAGCACCCACCTGTCACAATCGCGTTGGAAACCTGAGTGAGCAACAAGTCAACCGGACCCACGGAGATCCACCGGGTTAGTAACCAACCCACAAATCCAAAATGCCCAACTCACGAACCCCACACAAAACCCAGAAATCGATTTTCCTAAACCAATCACCGTAATTCGCTGGAAGTCCCGAAAATCACATCGCGACTCTATTGGGACCCACTAAGTGTCTCGAAACTCACCAACTAGGGCCACGAGTCACCCGCGGCCATAAAACACACCGATTTAGTTGTCTTGGTAGCAAACACAAGATTACACAACCAAACAATTATCGAATAATTGTTCGAATCCGGGTTCTCGGAAGTGTCAATTTTGACACCAAAACCCACCGTCGTTCACTCGTCAGCTTCGAACTCATGATACGACGATGGTGACCGGCTGACAAGGCTCCGCGGCAAAACTCAGGGCAAACAAACACCGTCGGATGAAGTTCAAATCGAAATCGTGTTCTGCCGGTGAATTTCACCGAAAAACGCTTCGAAATCGACATTCGATTTCCGCAAAAACTATCGGACCTTGGACGATCAGTCCAAAGGTCACCTCCCACACAAACATACTACCCACAGTAGCCACATAATGCAAAATTGCATAAAAGTCCCTATATTTATATAAAATCCTATTATTTTATGTAAATAGGGTGGTTTTGTGGCTCATTACCGTAAACCGAGGGTTTCCGAGGTCAGTCGAGACACGTACTGACAGATCTCGACATGTCGGAGGCCGTGCTCATGATCCGAAGAACAACGGCTCACTGTGGGAGGCGCGGGAGTGACCCAAAATTCTGGGAACTGCTTACACTCGAGAAAAACTGCGTCGAAAACACAACTTCGGTATCCGCGGATCCTAAGTGAGGTGAGCACTGTAATTAGCACTGATAAGCGATCGCCGTGCTCACCTCTGGAGGCATAAGAACAGTCTCGGATCGCCAAAAAAGCAAGCACAATCCAAAACCATGCACAAATAGCAATAACTAAAGCTCAATGGCTCGGGTCTCTGGCGGCTCGGCGACGGGCGCGCCGGTGGTAGATAGTAGCTGTAAGGAAGTGAATTCTCGAAATTCGAGAGTTGTACTTCGTCCAGAATCGACTAATTGTCAAGTGGGTATGCTTCGGAAAAGCCGAAGATGTCTAAAACCCAAAAGGTGCATTGAAGTTGGAGTCCACAAGAGCAAAAGTGCAAAAAATCTGGACTTGGCAGATTCTACTCTCGAGGACCGGTCCCTGGTATGAGGGACCGGTTCCCGAAGCTTAGCATGCGGCAGAAAATCCTGCGCGCATGAGATTTGCTCTCGGGGATCGGTCCCTGGCGGGAGAGACCGGTCCCTGTAAGCAATGAAGGTCCCTGTGGAGACCGGTCTCCCAATGAGAGACTGGTTCCCGTAAGTGTCCTACGAGAGCAATCTCTCGGGGATCGGTCTCAGATGAAGGGACCGGTCTCCGGGGGACCGGTCCCCATACGCGAAAAGGGTTGAGCTCAACCTGTAAGGGGGTGCTCTCAGGGATTGGTCCTCCCATAGAGAGACCGGTCCCTCTGCGCGAAAGCTGCCCCAGACTGGGCAGGTTGAGAGGTGTAAAGTGGAGGGGCTTTTATGCAAATATAGCTTAAGTTAGGGTTATAGAGGGGAATGTGCTCCCTCTCCCTCTCTCATTCCCTCCCAAACTCACACATTTCTCTCCCTCTCTCTCTCTCTCTCTAGAAAGAAATAAAGAAAAGAGAAGGAGAAGGAAGGAAAAGAGAAGAAGAAGAAAAAAAAGGAGAAGAAGAAGAATGAGGAGGAGAGCTTGGAGAAGACTATCTCCACCGCCTTCCTCTCTCCCTCTTCATCTCGTTGGAAGTTTGCTAGAGGTAAGCTACTAACCCTAATGGTAGAACCTAGGATTTTGAGTTAAATGCTTTAGAAATAGGTCAAATGGACCCTTAGCAAGCTTAAGAGTAGATCAATCCTAGAATCTAGGATTTTGTTGGAGTAGTTTGCTATAGATGCAAACCTAGGGCACCCAAATTGGGGATTTTCTTACGAGAGAGGTTTGATCTCAATTGATAACATCTAAATCAAATTGTTAGGTGTCTAAACGCGTTGGCGAAGACGGATTCGTGTTTCGTCGAACGAGTAAAAAGTTAAAGGCAAAACAAGGCTGACCGGGCTTCGTTTCGACCTAAACGGCTGAGAAGACGTCAAAGCAAGTGCCGAGGATTATTCTTAGGACCTGCACAACACGAAACATCTTCGAAAGGTGGGGGGTGTCATCCCGAAGCAACCGAACTCTTTTCTATGTCTTAGCGATACATGAATTTCATCTCTTGCATGTTGCATTGTAGGATTGCATGTTAAACCTTTTCTTATGCTTTCTAAATGAAAACCTAGTGTACATGGAATGCTTGGTGAATTGGATAGGTGAAGATTGGGTCAAGACATTGAATCCTATAGTGCTAAAAGAGAGAGATGAACTCGATGGTTATTTACTGACATAGAGAGTGGCATCTAAATGTTAAAGAACAAAACGAGTGGCATTAAAGTAGTGTATTTGACACTAGAGGTTTATGGATTTAGGGATAAGTGGAATCCCTAGTAAATGACTCGTGAACAAGAACTTAGTATAGCTAAGTACCAATGCACGATTGTCGGAATAGGTGAGTTCTGAGAGAGATGTTAGTCCTAGTTCGTAGGGTATCCTCACGTGGAGAGGATAGATCAAGCTCACGGTCTGTATTGGGATGGTATAGCCATCCATGTCGTCGAATACTCCGGAGTGTCGCACGATCGGGACAACATGGATGTTCGCAGACAATCCCGGGTTTGAGAGCACATGGAGCTCCTTAACCTGAGGATTATAGATGTGAGGCGTAGGCGAACCCAAGGGTTCCGCCACGGATTGGGTAAATGAAAAGTTAACATGTCATTGAATACTTACTTGTTGAACATAGAATGAACTTGGTAGTATGTTAGTAAACCTTTACTATATGATGCATGCATTCATATCCATGATTTTGGACATAGTAGCTTCGTTTTCCTACCATGTCTTTACAGTTTTTTTAGATATCTATCTATATATCTAGTTGTTGTTACTTTTGCCCACTTGGACCTAGTGGGAAAATCGGCGAAGTCGGCGGTCGAGGCCAATGGGAACTATGGAAGATAGTTCTCACCCCACTTTATTACAGGATTGAGTGCAGGCGCGCCGGGTGAGGACCGCGGCAAAGGCATTGCGCCCGAGCAGTGATCATTTAGTATAGTAGCTTTCCTTTATGCATTAAAGTACCATTAGTATCTAGATGCTTATATTTTGGAAGAGCTATTATATATTTGAGATCGAACCTGTATTCATTTTTGGAAAGGAAAGATGTAAATATAAAAAGAATCAATGTGATGTAATAGATAGTAGTTCTCTCTTTATTTCACTTGTTATGTACTTGTGGATTACTTGCTCTTTGATATTGGCACTGGTTGTACCCCGTTGAATCTGTATGTTTAGAATTTAGTTTTCTGGGTGAATTCTTGTACACATTCCTGTAGTTGAGCCTTGGGCGGACAGAGGAGTTGCTGTCCGTCCGGCGTCCGTTCGACGCGCCCGAACCGGACCAAATCGGTAGTGGTCTCGGGGCGGGGGCGTGACAGCAGCGGCGACGAGCGCTAAAGCAATCCGCGTCAGCACGGGCTAGGGCTCGGGTTCAAGCGCAGCAACGGCCACGGCGGCCGGCAAGACGCTATTGGACGACGACAATAAGATGTCGGAGGCCAGAGGGAGGCGGCGCGGCAAACCCTAGGCGGCAGCGGCACGCGGGCCAGGTGCTACAATGCCCTCGTCCCGGGCTAACCCGACTAGGTCGTAAGTTGCCAAGCCGACGACGGCAGCGCGCTGGGACGGAGAGGACCGGCGGGGGGCATTGCCCGAGGTCGGGGCCGCTACCAGAGGGGGGGTGCCCGAGAGTAAGGATCACTCTGGGTGGTCCACGGGTAGAGGTTGTGGAGATGTTGAAGCAGAGGGAGGCAATGTAGCTTACTCCGGCAGTCGGGGTGCGTGCGGCGAGGGCAGGGGAGAGAGGTGAAGGTGGCTAGCAGTGCGGCTCAGGGTGGCAAGGGCTAGGGTTAGGGTTTCCTGCATTAAAACCCTATTTGCCCTATATATACAAGTTGGCCAAATTGCAACCTAGTCCTTCAATGATGGTTATTTTCAACCAAGCCCTCCACAACGCGAGTAAAACGCATGCACGAATACACCCCCATATCCGATTTCACACAAAACAGTACATAAAATGTAGGGCTTTTCGCAAAATCTCCGTTTCGCCATTAATGACCACTCTTCGATCAACGCGCAATAATAGGAGATCCGTCCGTATTTGTGAACGGATTGCACCGGCGATCAACACGATTGACACATCATATCCACAATTTTCTTCCTTCTAATTTGGTCACAGATTCACGACGAAATCTATCTTCTCTCTCCAATAGGCAAAACCACACACAAATACATAAAATATATGTATATCCAGATTTTCTCAAAATCTATGCGTCAAACCTAAATCCGTCAGCGCCAAAGGGTCTAGGATGGTCGAACCGTTGGAAATAAGCTATTGGATCACCATGAACGGAGTCCGAGAAGCGCCAAAAGCCATCTCTACTCATTGGCCTCTCCAAAAACCCAAGTTACTATTCACTTTAAGTGAAAAGTAAAGATCGTGTAAAATCTCCATTCTAACTCGTTTTCTTCCGAAACTTGACGAGTGTTTTTATAATTAAAATACGTATATCGTCAATAGAGAGTTTAGCTACACTGCCAAATTCTCAGTCCTTACATCATCCCCCCCTTAAAGAAAGTTTCGTCCCCGAAACTTGCCTACACACTACCGAAAATAATTTCAGATATCACTCCGCTAATGCACCAAGCACAGCTATTGTGCCATGGAAGGAAAGCCCCTAAACTTGAGTACCAACACTCACCTCGAAGGCTACAACCTCCCACTAGTCCGAACTATAAATAGACAAAGACAAACCTTAACCATCGGAGCCCTTTGATGGCATCCGACTCTCTTAGGTCCAAGACCTAACCTTCCGCCTAGACCAAAAGGTCTAAGACTGCCACTACCAATTGAGCCCGACAATTTAGCCTGCTCAACACTCATTCTAGTACAAACTGATCAACATAAAACCAATGCATATCCATCACTAGGTGAACAAAGTTGCCACTCGCAACATGCGATCATAACCACCAGTGATGCCCAACATCTGTCTCTATGAGACCCTGTCGCTATCATCCCCAAAGGACCCTAGCGATCGATGTTTCTAGCAACACTAAATGCCAATCTCACCGAAACTCCAACATACCTCTCACCAAGTGACCGAACAACAATCCAATCCATGATATTCACGATAAACCAAATCGTATATCTTGTGCATTATTACAAGTTGCGACATGTGAGCCAACCACCAGGCTCACAATGTGGTCAAAGATGACCGTCACCTCTCCACAAGACGGTCTAAGAGAGAGTCTTACAAGAGAAAACATTGACCCAACTCGCAGAGGCTTCTATATGTCCCGTGCTGGAGGTGAGGTGATCATAGTAGTAAAAGCAGCCTCTCGACACCTAACTGCTTAGGGCTGGCTGGTCTACTCACTGTCCCCACTCCTAACACTAAAAGGGTACATACCAGATCCTGCAACACAAGAAACACGAAGTAACAAACACAAATCAACCTTCGAGCCTCCTAGCTCGATAACCTTGAGATTAAATCTCGAATACCCCGCGCTCGCACGTGCTTACGATCTTATGGTCGTCCTAAAGTTAACCTAACCAGTGGTTCAGTTAGAAAACTTGCAAATGTAGTTGTAGTTGTTTCACGCTCTGATACCATATTAATCTGTCACGCCCCGGGGCCGATTTTAAAAGCTTTTTTTATAACGAATGCTATTTTAGAAACCAGAGTTGTGGAAAACGTGTTTTTTTTTTTTTTGAATTCAACGAGGCCCTCATGACGTACAGATCCGCCACAAATACAAAGTTTCTCTAGCCACACGGATAGAGTCTCCTTTGTATTTGCACAATGTACCAACATCAACATCAGGATCACAAAAACAACCTACATTTACCAATCCACAAGCAATTCATGCGATATATTTCTATACAGTTAGCGATCCTTAGAGATGATAAATGCCTCTAAATACTTCTTAGGCGCTGGATGATGCGATACACATTATAACAATCATCCTATTTAAAAGTGCTCCCCACCCGGATGCTTTATTTTTAAACTCTATTTGATCATCCATAAAAACCATTCGAATACATTTTTAAAACTGTTTACTACTCGTGTAGCATATCGAACTTCTAAAGTCTTGAAGTTACGAGGTATGTTGGCTTAGAAGGCTATAAGAATGGTTCCGGTGAAGTCTGGAAGCTTTCGGGTGCTTTCGGTGCACTAGGTGCGAGAACGAAGCCCGAAAGGCTACTTTGGGCCGTGAGCCAAATCCGACGCTTGCGCGGATGAAGCGATGACGTGGACATGATCCAAATCATGTGTGGAGGGGCTCGGTTCGATTTGAAACGAATCGGAGGTCAAACGAGCCAAAAGTGAGTTGGAACGGAGAAGAAACGAAAAAAGCTGAAAATTTGGCTAAGTTCTTGGAGTGGGCTGGAGGTCCCTGTGGGGACCGGTCCCTGTAAAGGGAGACCGATCCCTGAAGGCTGTCCCGCGAGAGCAGGCTCTCTCGGACCGGTCCCTTGAGGGAGAGAGCGGTCCCCATGTGCGCAGAGTTGAGTAGGGCTCTCTGGGACCGGTCCTTGGCTTGGGAGACCGGTCCCTGAGCGCAGAAAATGCCCAGTCTGGGCAGTGTGAAGGGTGGAAAGTTGAGGGGCTATGATGCAATTGTGCAGGGGGTTAGTTGTAAAGGGGGGATTAAAACCCTCTTTCTCTCCCTCACTCCCTCAGATCTCTCTCTTTCCCTCTCTCTGTTCTACCGAAAGAAAAGAAGAAGGAAAGAAAGGAAAAAGAGAAGAAGAAAAGAGAGAAGGTTAAGAGGAAGATGGAGATGATGTAGAAGATGAAGACGGAGGTCCTCTTGGCCATCTTCTTCCTCTCCCACGAGCTCGGGGCAAGCTTGTAGAGGTAAGCTTGTGCTCTCTCTCCTTCTCATTCATGGTAGATCTCTTTGTAAAAGGGTTTCTAAACCCTAAACCTTGGATTATGATCTCCTTACAAGTGTAGGAGCTTAGTAGCAACCGAAGAACACATGAAATTCATGTTTTCTTCGTAGTGCTCTAATGGTGGATTGCTAGGGTTTGCTCTAAGCACCCTAGAATTGGTTCTAATACTCTTAGATAAGTTCTTAGAGGTTGAACAAGCTCTCTATTGCTTGTTCTAAAGATCAAAACGGTGGGATTGCATAAATGCAATCCTAGGGCTCCAAAATAGGGTTTTTGGAAATGGATGAGATTGATCTCATTTGACCCTATAGAAACCTAATTGGGGGTGCAACGAACGCGTTGGCGCGCTCGGTTCGGCGATCCGACGAGCGAGTACAAAGATATTAATTATTTAATATATTCTTACCAGATGTCCGCAAAGACGCAAGATATAGCTCCTAAATTCATGAAAATGGAACTGGGGCATCGTGAAGTCATGTGTTAATGCGGGGAAGTCTCAGATCGAGATTCGGAGATCGTTCGATTGGTCGTGCAAGAGTCCGAGCCGAACCGGGTCACGGGTGCCGCGGGCGGCCGATTGCGAGTGTCGACGAGCAATCGCAGAGCGTAATAAGGTGGGTTGTGTTTACCGAAGCGACTAGGTCGCCTATATATGTCTAAGAGTAAAGGTTTCAATTTGATGCATATAAATGATATATGTGATCCATGTATAGAAAGTGCATGTTTGAAACATCATGTAAAATGCTAAGTGGATGTAGATGATGAGCTTAATGAATAAATGCTTCATAAATTCATGAATGTATGCTTAGCATGGTGGATACACGATGATCATGATAATAGCATGGTTGAATGTTTAATATTGTAGAGATAAATGCTAGATCTGAATTCATGACGAATATGATATGGAAATAGTAAATATAAGAATGCAAAGTAAAGCATATGAGTTGTGGACAATCTATATATATTAGATCGAGTGGCATTGAACCTAGTGTCTTGAACATAGGTTGAACAAGTGTGGGTGACATAGAGTCATGAACCTAGCAACAAAGGTGACATTGTCAATAGAGACATGGATTGGTATAAAGGACATTGTTGTTAAACATAGTTTAACCAAGAGAGGCATTGAAACAATTATGATTGGAAAGTGGCAAGAATAAATGGGTAGAAACCTATTATGATAATGGCATTACGGCAAGGATGATATGGATGATATGGTAGTAACCTATCTTTGGTAAAGGTAATATGGCAAGTGGCTATGAATCCTCAAATTGAGGATTGGATCTACACTCTTGACAAGTCTTGGCTTGAGGGAGGTCGCTCCCCTCGAGGGGTGAGTTCCTATCAGTCACCTAGGGGATCGTGGCCCTGACGGACGGTCCCTGGATCTTGCAGCTTAGAGCCCCCCTGCTCGTAGAGGGATTTTGGGTCTTGAGTTTGTTGGGGTTAACTATGTTAACCGGTAAGATTGGGTCATAGCCAAGTGAAAGTTACTTCTCAAAGGACTTACGCACTACAGTGTGATTGACTCGAGACCGAGTCGGGTGGCATAGTGAGCTGAGCTAGAGATGGCCTTAGAAGTGATTTGAGAGTGGGCATAGAAAGCCTAGTGTAAAGAATGGAATGGTTAATGCAAATAATAGCAAGAATAAGAGGATAAGCCATGAGCTAATTGATAGTTGCATATTGCATTTGTGAGGCATGTTTTTATGTTAGTCGCAGATTATCTATCTATGGATGTTGTTTTTGGACTAACATATTTGCAGGGCCTCCTTAGACCTATTGGTCAAGCTGTTCTCTTGGGTGATCGTACCCACGAGAACTATGGACAATAGTTCTCACCCCCGTGTTGCGTTTTGGGGGTACAGGTATGTTCGTGAGAGGCGCAGCAGCAGCGCGAGGCAAGGGCGTAGCTCAGTAGATAGCGCCCTACCAGGAGACCAGAGGTAGAAGTACCCCAGTTGACAGAGCTTAGGGGTATAGTGGGAAAAGAAAATAAATTGTAATAATGAATGTAAAAGTTTAAAGTGAATGTAAAGATTGTAATCTGGGTTGAATGGATGTAATAGCAAGTAGCTGTTTTATGTTTATGATACTTCCTTATGCAATCTGATTGTGATATCTGTTCCTGTTTGGAACCTTCTTGTAATTGTATTGATTGCGACGCCTTGAACGTACAGGGGAAACTCTGTCCGTTCGGCGGTCTGTCGTCGGCACCGCGACCCCGACCAAATTGGCGGGCGGTCGCGGGGCGTGACAACTCGAAAACTACATTTTTGAAAACTGACTATCTCGACGGGTAGAAAACTACAATACTCCAAAACCAAATATTCATAAAACTCCAATTGTATGCATAATAAGAAAACATCAATTCAAACCAATTCACAAATACTCAAACATTAATAGTAATCATCTAACTAGAGTCCTATACTCTTATGAGTATAGAACCTCTTGTACTCATAAGTTTTTTGCCATTAGATCTACCCTTTAATCAATTTCACCCGTTAGATTATACTATTCAACCAGCCACCCACTCAACCCTAGGGGCCCACTATCAACCCAATCGTAACCACTTTCATCATAACCGTTCATTTTTTCATCTGAACGGCTAAAAACTTATGAGTACAAAGGACTCTATACTCATATAAGTTTAGTAGCCCCAGCCCATCTAACTGAACCATTTAATTATTTAAATTACTAAACGCAGAAAGAGACAGTAACCAGGGTGACGACCACTATTGTAGCCTAGCTAGGACGTCCTCCTATTGCACCAAGAATCAACTCCTTGCCCGAGTCACCCGGGAAAATAGGGGGTAAGAAACCACAATCAAGGTTTCTCAGTAGGTACGACAGAGCCACGAAGGCAATTCGTATTCACTGAAAAACAAAGGAGATAGAAAGACAAATATATGTATAGCATGATACAAAAGCAACTATAGTAGTTACAGAAACATGATAGTAAAAGGAAGAACCAACTACTACTGTAATAGAAGCTCAACTGAATAGATGCCTCAAGGGTAAATAGTCCAAAATCAAACCCAATCTGCTGCCTGCCATATTGGTCCGCAGACCTCAAGCGTTGCGTGCCACAGAGCATACACTGACTTAATTCATGCGTCCACTGACGGCCTATCCGGATATGTACACCCCCTGGTCAGTGGCCAAACCAATCGGTGTCTAGAATATATAGTGCTGTGACTAAATCATGCAGATATGCTCAATACGAAAATCGGTAGAAAATCGGTGCCATGGCCAAAGCTAGATACAAGGGCGTACAACGCCGAACCATGATCAACTAGATCAAAACACACAACAAAGGAGTCAATGTGTTGCCTGGATCCAAGGTCCACAAATATACAATATATCCAAGCGTACTCTACATGTCTAATAACAACTGTCACCATGCAACGATCAAGATATAGATGAACGGACGATAAATAAAAGTAACCGACATATAGAGACTGAAGTATTGATATACAAGAGCAATAGCAAGGGAGAGGAAAGTGAAACAATCTCATTGACTACCAGCTCGAACCTCGAAGCACCCACCTGTCACAATCGCGTCAAAAACCTGGGTGCGCAACAAGTCAACCGGACCTACGAAGATCCACCGGGTCAGTAACCAACTCACAAATCTAAAATACCCAACTCACGAACCCCATACAAAACCCCAAAATTGATTCTATTTAGAAGATCATACCTAGTCATTCCGGACATGAAGTAATCAGCAATTACCAAAAGCATTTGAATCTCCTGCAAACACCAAATAAAGAAACCCACCTTAAATCAAATTCATCATAAAACTCAAATAAATTTTAAATTAAATTTACATGCGATAAGGATGAAATAGTATAATTAATTAAAAAAAAGGCATTACCTTCTTAACAAATGCCGATGACCTGCCGAGCCTAGTTGAGCTATAACAATTAATACCGACATTAGTAAGAGCAGTACCCCAAAAAGTTTTGAAGCTTTATAAGATTTTATTTGTATGCAAGGGCAACTTCAATATGTAATTTTTCCAACGATGTTGTTAGGGATGTTTATATTATATAGTTTAGTGTAGTGTAGTCTTAAGTATAATTTATTTCAGTTGTTAGTGTTCTAGTAGTTTTTCTTTCTATGTAGGAGTTAGTGGGGTATGGTAGTTACTAGCAGCATGAAACTGTATTTAAGTTGTATTTATTTGAACCTCGTGAGAGAAGAATGGGATCTATGTTCTCTTATCCAACAAATACTATTGTATTTTGTTAACAATGGAGGAAGGTTCTCCCTCGAAGAAGACCATCAACTTGCAAGAGTTGATTAAAGCTTGAATCTCTCAATTTATCTTGCAATTCTTTCAAACAACAACCACGGGAAAGAACAAGAAGAAGTCGTCAGATTTTTGGCTAGTTAAGCCATCATCGGACTTGCCGGAGTCAATTCCATCAGAAGCTACTAGAAGGGTTACAAGATCCCAATCCGTCCGTAACATATTGGTATCAGAGCCAGGCATGAGATTCACGAATCGACCAGTTAGAAGCCGAGGTAGGCCGACTATCCGAAAATTTGGACAAAATCTTTGCAGCCATTAATGCAAGATTTGATAGTTTGGAGACTCGACAAAGAGAAATAGTTGAGTCCTCAAACAATCAGATGGGAAATAGAGGCTCTAGATTCACCGGTACCGAGGTGTCTACAAGATCTCTAATCCCAAAGTCTGTTAAAATAGATTTTCCTCGATTCAAGGGCATGAGGATCCAACTAGTTGGTTATGTAGAGCAGAAATTATTTTCGAGATACATGACATACTTGAAGAAGAAAAAGTGTGGATTGCTTCTATCAACATGGAAGGAGATGCACAACTTTGGTACCAATTATTCAAAGAGGAGCAAGGTCTGGTCACTTGGGAGTCCTTCAAAGAGGATTGAATATTCGTTATGGTCCGACGCAATATCAAGATTTCTTTGGAGATCTGACCAAGCTTAAACAAATGGGATCAGTACGAGATTATCAAACCCAATTTGAGAGATTGCTTATTCGGGCAGGCACTCTAACAGCAATACAACAAGTTGGATGTTTTGTACGTGGGTTGAAAGAGAGCATTCGTACAGATGTGCAAGCTTGTAAGCCGTCTACTCTTTTAGCGGCTATAGGGTTAGCACGGTTATATGAGTCTCGTGAACAGGAATCTCGACGCTCTATCCCTTCTACAACTGATTTGAAGCGCACGACAACTGAAAAGGAGCAAAACCAAAGTCGTTCAATATTACCGGTCAAAAAGCTAACACCTACCGAGTTAAAAGAACGTAGAGAAAAGGGGCTTTGTTTTAATTGTAATGAGAAGTTTGGACCTGGCCATCGATGCCGTAAATTATTTTTGATAGAAGGTAGTTGGACAGATGATGTCATGGATAAAGCCGAATCACAATTGCTTACAGAAAAAACAGAGATGCCGGAGATTTCTCTTCACGCAATATATGGAGCCCGAATGCCACAAACTATGCGAGTCCGAGGAAGAATTGATCAGCAACGCATTACAATTTTAATAGACTCAGGTAGCACTCATAATTTTCTTGATGATTGCATGGCTAAAAAATTGGGCCTTTATCCTCATCATAAAGGAACATTTGAAGTCACTGTTGCTAATGGAAAAAAAATTATGTAGCAGTGGCAGGTGTAGAGACGTTTGCATATTATTGAATGGCCTTTCTATTGTTGTTGATCTATATCTGTTACCTTTAGAGGGTTGTGATGTTGTATTGGGTGCTCAATGGCTTTATACACTTGGGCCTATTATATGGGATTTCTCAAAACTTCAAATGAAATTTAATTTGGATGGAAGAGAAGTGGCATTACAAGGAGTTTCATCACCTGATGATAAAGTTGTTGGAGAAGCCAAAATAGCAAAATAAGTGCAAAAGCAAAAGAAGGGGATTTTGCTACAAATAAATTCTCTTTCATTACAGGATCCATTCGATAATGCTCCATTTCTAAATCAACTCATCATTAATCCAGATTTAGAACAATTAATGCAAGAATTCACTGATGTATTTAGTGAACTCCATGGATTACCACCACCTCGTGCGCATGATCATCGAATACCATTGATTTCAAGTGGACCAAAGATGTGTGCGGCCTTATAGATATCCACACTTATTGAAGAATGAAATTGAGAGGCTTGTGACTGATTTGCTTATTAATGGGGTTATACGCCCTAGTAATAGCTCCTATTCCTCATCGGTATTACTTGTCAAGAAGTCTGATGGTTCATGGCGTTTATGCATCGATTACCGTGCACTAAACAAAATTACAATTAAGGATAAGTTTCCAATTCCGGTGATAGATGAGCTTCTTGATGAGTTGTATGGTGCGAAATTCTTCACTAAATTGGATCTCCGTTCTGGCTACCATCAGATCCGAATGAATACGGATGACATATCCAAAACTGCATTCCGCACACATCAGGGGCATTATGAATTCTTAGTTATGCCCTTCGGCCTCACAAATGCACCGTCAACCTTTCAATCATTGATGAATGAAATATTCAAAGAACATCTTCGTAAGTTTATTCTAGTCTTTTTTTATGATATATTAATTTATAGCAAGACTTGGTTGGTGCATCTTGAACATTTGAAAATCACTCTACTTATTTTACGTGCTCATCAATTATATGCAAAGAAAGAAAAGTGCAGTTTTGGGCAAAAAGAAGTCAAGTATCTTGGTCATATAATCTCTCACAATGGTGTAGCAGCTTGATCCAGAAAAATTTCAAGAATGATAGAATGGCCAAAACCATTAACCATCAAAGCACTTCACGGATTCTTAGGCCTAACAGGATATTACCGAAAATTTATTCAAAACTACGGCAAGATAGCAGCTCCTCTCACTAATATGCTCAAGAAGGAGGCTTTCAAATGGGATTCACGAGCAGAGGCGGCTTTCGATGAATTGAAACATGCAATGACGGATGCTCGATTTCTCTTTACCGCATTTTTCTAAGCCTTTTATAGTTGAATGTGATGCTTCTGGTATAGGTATTGGAGCAGTTTTACTGCAGGAAAATAGGCCCCTTGCGTTCTTTAGTCATGCTCTAAAGGAAAAAAATTTGTTACTATCAACTTATAAAAAGGAAATGCTTGCACTTGTATTGGCTGTGCAAAAATGGAGGCCATATTTATTGGGTCGATTCTTCATTGTACGTACAGACTAGAGGAGCTTAAAATTTTTATGGGAGCAAAAGATAACAACTATGATGCAACAAAGGTGGTTGGCAAAATTAATGGGTTATGATTTTATCATTGAATATAAAAGAGAGTGGAAAATAAATTTGCAGATGCTTTATCTCGTAGAGATGAAGAATCAAATTTATATGCAATCTCTAGGCCTATTCCAAATTGGCTTGAACCCATCGTAGAAGACATCCAAACTATACCAGAGCCGCAAGCATGTCAAGCCCCGGGTTAATAAGTAAGTGAAAATACTGAATTTTTTTTTTGAAAACCCGACCCCAAGGTATGCCGTATCCGCCACAAATACAGGAGTCCACCGTACACACTTACGTAGTCTCCCGTATTTGCACGGCGTCGCACATGTACAGAGTGTAGTAAACTACCAGGAAACAACCACAATAATGAACATACAACATCGAATAGTTATATTAATTCATACACCATTCACCACAGGTTCACTTTCGAGATATAAATAAGTTGATAAAACCACATGAAAGCCTTTTCTTTTAAAAACACGCTACCACGAGGGGTAGAAGACCATTTTATCACATAAAATCCACATTCTTTATTACATTATAAAACATCTCATATTCAAAAGTAAATACTGAACTGAACCATAAATAAGTCTAAGTCATAAAACAGAAAAGGTAAAGGAATAACCAACGAAGGGACGAGCTATGTCGCGTACTAGCCTCGCTCCTCACCAGCTGTCCCACTAAGACCTGAAGCGTCACCTAAAAAGAAGGCGAGAGGTGAGAACATGTTAACATGTCCCCCCCCCAGTGGATACCTCGCGGAGATATACACGAGGGAGAAGTTAGTAGTACTGTAGCTATGATAAACAAATAAACGGGAGAGATATACGATAATATGAAACAACAAACATCGTAAGTATGCGTCAACGGTACGAAAGTACAAAAACACCCAATCTGGAAACTGCCCTATTGGTCCGCAGACCTCAGGCCTATGCCCACTGTCACTCTACCTGTGTACAACCCAGTACTGACCGCTGGGCCACATGGTGCATATAACCTAGTACTGACCGCTGGGCTCACGGGTTGGCAAGTCCAATATGACCAGTCCCAAACCACTTTTCCGGAAAAGAACACCCTCTTGCGGTGGCCAAACCGCTGGTGTTCGTGAAATGCGTGTGTCTCTCGGGCGATCGATGCTGATATGCTCAATAGCCAAACGTCGGCAACCAGCCGACAATCCTGCCTCTAAGGGCGCACTGACCGTAAAGGTCGTCAAACTGTAAGGAAATACCATAACCGACCAATCAGGTCAACTAGGATGGAACAACTCAACATCCTCTCAACTGTATGCAAGTACTACTGAAGGAAACACAAGAACTGACCACTCAGGTCAACTAGGATGGAACAACTCAACATCCTCTCAACCGAATGCAAGTACTGCAAGGAAACATGAGAACCGACCAACCGAACAACAAGGTCACTGAGTATACTGAAGTAAACTGACCGAACAGGCCACAGATGTCATAGGCTGACAAGAAGTAATCTACTCTACTCCTATACATGATACTAAACATGGAAACACTGAGTAGATTAATACTGTAACAAACAGGTGCAAGATATATCTAGGATAAACGATATAAACAGTAAGGGTGGAAGGAACGTCACCAAACGTGCACCACTGAACGGACGTCGAGTAGAGATACCCACCTGTACAACTGTAGAAGATCTGTCGACTGTGGAAACGAAGCAACTGGACCTACAAAATGGTCCACTGGGTTAGCATCTAACCCACCAACACAAGTACTACTACTCACAAACTAATCCCACGGAGATTGGTTTTCCGAGACCAATTACCGTAACTCGCCGGAAGTCCCGTAAATCGCACCAGGACTACGCCGGGACCCACGAACTGTCCCGGAATGCACCGACTCATGTCACGAGTCACACGCTGCCATAAAACACTCCTATTTGAATGTTTTGGCAGCATACACAAGATAACACTACAATACAATTATTGTCGGATAATTGTACAAATACGGGTTCCCAAAAGTGTCTATTTCGACACCGGAACCAACCGTCGCTCACCCGTCATTCCTGAACTTTCGAAATGACGCGAGTGACCAGCCAACAAGGCTTTGCGACAACGCAAAAGCTCACGAGCACCGTCGGAATAATTACGAACCGAAAACGCGTTCCGTCGGCGGATTTCGCCGCAAAACGCACCGAAAATCAATTTTCGGTCTCCACGAGGGTTAGGGACCTTGGACGATTAGTCCAGAGGTTATCCACCACCCACGCGTCCTACCACCAGCAGCGAGAAGGCGTACAATTGCATAAAAACCCCCCACGTTACACGAAATCGCATTATTTCATGCGATTTCGGGGGTTTTATGGTTCGACAGAGTAAACCGAAGGTCAAACGGACCAACCAAGACACTGCCGAAAGGTCTCGGCGTGTGGAGACCGTGCTCACCCTTCGGAGCAATTCTGGACACTGTGGAGAGCGCGGGAGCGACACGAAAATCTGAAAACAGCGCGCACTGCCCGAAAAAATGCGTATATCTCACTAACCACGGATCCGCTGACCCTAAATAAGGTGAGCACTGTGATCGTCACTGAACAACAATCACCATGCTCACCTCCAGAGGCAACAGGACAGCCTCGGATCGACAGATAAGTGCACGCAAACCCGTAACAGCAGCCAAACAGGCTCTACCGGGTCCACACCGCCAAAAACAGATTAAGACCTTCCCGACAGAAAACAAGGTGGGCACGGTGATCAGGAATGAGTCGGGATCATCGTGCTCCCTTCCGCAAGGATTGGGGAGGCCCGGGTTGCTCGGAACAGCCAACCGCCAAAGAATGGCCCTACTTCGGGCCTAGCCGGAGCAAGCTTGCTCCGGCCGGCTTCGGGCGGCACGACGGCGTGCCCGTGGGTCAGAGATGGGTGCAGGGGAAAGGATTAGCACGATGCTCACCTCAGATGTCGACGGGGAGTGGCGGCAGCGGCGAGCAATGATGCCTTAGCCGCGCGGCTAAGACGAAGCCCGGCTCGGTTTCGGCCAGCAGAAAAGCATCGGCGGCGGGGCCGCCGGCGGTGATCGTGCGCGGCCGGCTGAGGCCGGCGCTCACGCCGATCGGCGACGGGAGGCGCCGCGGCGGTCTTGGAGCACCCCGAGCCCGCATGGGCTCGACTCGAGCACGAGAGCGGCGGCGGCCACGCGCCGACGGTAGGGATGGCGAGTGGTGGGTCACCGAGGACCCACGAGGGCGGCGCGGCCGGTAGGAGAACGGCGGCGGCTCACGGAGGCGCAGCCAAGCCCGGTTCGGCTCGCTCAAGATCCGCGGCCGCAGCGGCTCGGCGGTGACGGCGACACGCGACGGCGGCGGGGAACGGCAAGGGCGACGGTGGTGACCTCCCGGATGTCGGCGACGACGGTCGAGAGGTGCCGGGCGGTGCGCGACCAAGCACCGATCCGCCTAGGGCCGGCTCGCTGCATCATGGTCCGCGCCGCTCCCCGAGCACGCGCGCGGCGCCGACGGCGGTCAGGGTCAGGTGCGGCGGTGCCGTGGAGCCGAGGGGAAGGTGATGAAGTCGATCCAGAGCGGCGGCGGCGCGAGGAGGAGAGGAACTTGCAGCCTCGGCCTGATCAGCCCAGTTTGGCCGCTGCTTGTCAAGGCGATGGCGGCGGCGCTCGGGGTGGCAGTGGCCGGCGGGGGAGTCTCCGACGAAGTCGGGGCGACGCCGGCAAGGTGCAGGAGGCAATACATCCTCGGTCGGGGCTCAACCCAAGGGAAAGAAAGAGAGGAAGAGTTGGAGAGGAATGGAGAGGAGGCCGGGCTCAAGCTTTCCGGCGGCGGGAGCACCAGCCGGCGGCCAGGGCGCGCATGGGTTGAGCAGGGACCATCAGGAGTCGGCTAGGGTTAGGTTAGCTACAGGGAAAACCAAAAGTTAAGGTTTCCTCATGAAACCCTAGTGCACCTTATATATATACACATATACATTTGCAAATCGATCCTCCCGGACTTGATATTTTCATTCCAAATCCTCGCACGCGTGTAATTTGCACGTATGCACCTCCACGTCCGATCCCGCGCGATTCGGTACATAAAATATAAGCACTTTTCCCAATATACTGATTCGCCAATATCGACCCCTCCTCGATCAACTCGCATTATCCGCAGATCCGTTCATCGGATTTACGAACGGATCGCACCAGTGCGATCAGCACGTCGAAGACATGAAACCCACGATTTTGGTTTGCCTCGATCGGTCACGGATTCACGAAGAAATACTCTCGATCTCCAAGTATCTAATCTTGCCAATATTGACCCCTTTGCGATCGTCTTGCAATACCCGGCGATCCGCTCATCGGATTTGCAAACGGACTGCGCCATCGCGTTCAGCACATCGAGGGCATCGAAACTACTATTTTGCTTCACTCGATTTGATCTCCGTTTCGCGACGAACCCAACTCTCCATCTTTTCCCGTAATAAACCAACTTATTAACATATATACTTTATATATGTAATATCGTTCGGGACCCTTTTTCTCGACAACCGTGCATCGAAATTCGATTCCGCCAGTGCCAACGGTTCCAGTATATTTGAGCTGTTCGAAACGAGCTATTGGAAGCCTATATTTGGAATCCGACACGTACCCGAACCTAACTTCTATTCCCGCTCATCCTAAAACTCGGTTACTATTCACTTTAAGTCGAACTTCCGGGTCGCGTAACTTTTCCGTTTTAGCTCGATTTCGCCCGAAATTTGACGTGTGCTCTTGTAATTAATTTACGCAAAATCACGTTTAAAATCAAAGGTCAAATTCTCTCCATATAAAAAGTCGGTTTATTACATCATTCCCCCCTTAAAAGAAGTTTCGTCCCCGAAACTTAACCACGTACCCACCAAAATTGCAATCATATATTGCTCCACCAATGCGGTATCACCTGAATACTGGTGAAGTACATTTCCATAAATCACGACAGCTCAACTATCATTTCACCTGGACGGGACGAGAGGAAGAATGTACTAACACCAAAATCTACGGACCAAGACTCACTGGGATCAATACCATCCTATAACTTGCGGACAAAGACAGTCCCGCGACCAGGATTATCCGATCCCAACTTGCCAATTCTGAGATAATAATTCATCCCTCAGAATTACTAGGTCCACTCAACTTTGGTCCGCATAGCCGTAACCGATTCGACTACGTCGATAGTTCACGTAGAAAAGTCACATAACAGCTCCACAAGTCCGGAGTATAATCTCAAAGGCCGAAAGGCACACTCCGACTAGCCAACAACGTCAACCTGCTCACTACGAGCACATACGAAACGTAGTTCAAAAAAACTTGAGTCAAACACTTACCTCGGAGACCACGCCTCCCACCGCTACCACACAAACTGTCGAAGTCAAAACCTCGTCAACTGAAAGCCACTTTTGGCATTCGACAGTCCTAGGTCCAAGACCTCACTTTCCACCTGACCAAAAGGTCCAAGGCTGACAATACCCATTGAGCTAAACAATTTGTTTGCTCAATAACCTCGATTAACCAACGCAGGTTCCATGCAAGTCCATCACTTGATGCAGGATTGCCAATCGCACTAAGCGATATCAACCACCGGTGATGCTCAACACCCGTCTCTACGAGACCACGTCGCCGTCCCGCAAGTGGACCCTAGCGATCGATGTTCCTAGCAACACCAAACACATGTCTCCGAGAGACCCAGGCGCACCTGTCACCAAATAACCAGACAAGCATACCATTCCTAGGTTTGCACGATAAGCCGAGTCGCAAACCTTATATACCATCATGTACGGTGACAATCACAGCCAACAACCAGGCTCAAGTCACTCTACTACTGTGATACAGAACCTTCCAGTAACAGACCGAGACTACTACCCAAACAACCTTTTAGCTGTGGGAAGCACGGCTAAAGAGCTACGAACACCCAGACTCGAACTAGAGTCAAAACATCTGCAGTGATGATAAATCAACTGCACAAATCCTGCCTGGGAATATCCCAAGGCTCGCTACGTGATCAAAGATGACCAACACTCAAGATTTCTCACAAGACTATCTATAGCATTTGTCTCGCAAGAGAGAGGACACTGACCCAATCCATAAGTCCCAAACAGGGAAAGGATATTTTGTCAGTATATTGTCTGCAGCCAATGTACTTATCAAAAGAAAAGCGAAATATCCGAGATCCACTACCAACATCGAGTTGGAAGCGTGACACCTCGAAGTATCAAACCGCTTGATACTTCTACACTGAACCAAGAGTTCACAACCAAAACCGTCGAAACATCGACTTTGCAAGTCGACATTCGAATTCAGACCGATCCTGAACCGACTCACTAGGAGTCACATAGCTTTCAACATCTGAAAGCTACTAGCGACACTAAGCCGCAAACCGTACAAACCGATGCTATAGGAAATGGTTTCTCTAACCGATTTCCAAACCACAATCGAGCTATACTCGAAGTTCCGAGAACTCCGACGATACCTTAGAGTAACTCGAGTCAAGACGGGTCCTAATAAACCACCCACTATCCTATGACACACCAATTTAGGTGTTAAGAATAACCGCATACTATGTATGCATCAACAGAGACTTGACACCGAATTGTGTCTAACCAATTCTAGTACACGTCAGTTTGACGTATGAACTAGATAAAGGTCAAAGGACACGAATCGCTAATTCTATCAGCAATCAAGGAAGAGAGGTAGGCATCGCAACCCTACCCAAAGAACTGCGAAAGCAACACCAATGTTGCAGTCGAACAATTAAACACACCCTGGGCTACACCCTAGTAGCCCCACAGAAGTCGCGACCATAACAGGTCTAAGTACCGTCACCGTAGAGACACTCGCAACAGTCTCCGTAGAGACACTCGCAACAGCTCCCGTGTCCAAAGTAGGAAATGTGGCCCGGGCGTCGGCAGTCAAGATACTCGCCTAAGCCCGAAAATCACTGGCCCTTCAAGGCCCCAGCTGACATCAGGGGAACCTCACCCCACCACTCGATGTCCAAGTACACTGCCACTACTTCCTGACTGAGACACCAGCTTGTGCGAAAACTGTAGCACATAGGAAAATAACCGTGGACTCCGAGTTTACCCAACTCGAATGCAACACAGGACACAAGTCCAAACCCCACACTCTCACGTGCCTATAAACCGTAGGTCTTCCTAGGGTCAACCTAACCAATGGTTCACTTCTTTTTATTTTCAAAAACAACCTGTGTATGGTGTTGTGGATGTAACTTTTCTCTGATACCATTTTAATCTGTCACGCCCCGGGGTTAATAAGTAAGTGAAAATACAGCGGAATTTTTTTTTTTAAAACTCGACCCAAGGTATGCCGTATCCGCCACAAATACAGTGAGTCTACCGTAAACACGGACGAGTCTCCTCTATTTGCACGGCGTCGCACATGTACAGAGTGTAGTAAACTATCAGGAAACTGTTACGGATTTTATGTAGGCATATTTCGTGAAGTCAGTTCGGAGTCTTGAAGGTTTAAAGAAGAAGAGACGAAGATCGAAGACTCGCATATTCAAAATATGAATCCACAATGCTCGGTAAGTTCAAATATTATTGATGATGATTTATAAATATTTAAAAGTGTTTGGAAGACTTAGAATGTTTTTAAATTGAATATTTAGACAAAATTGAGGTTTTCAAATCCTAATCTATCTCTATGTTTTCTAATTGATTTTAAACAGGTTTTCAAATCCTAGTCTATCTCTATGTTTTCTAATTGATTTTAAACAAGTTTTCAAATCCTAGTCTATCTCTAATTTATTTCTAAAATTAGATTTTCACAATCCTAGTCTACTTCTAAGTCTTCTAAATCTATAAATAAGCGATGGGGGTTCCATTAATTCGGGTACTTCATGGAAATACATGTTTGAGAAACCCTAGAGGCTAGGAATTCATCTAAAACCTATTTTCTACAAAATAGCCTCTTTAGGTCAAATCGAGACATAGTAATTCCTACTTTATATGTCGATTTGATCTACGCTTCGCTTGGAGTTTTCTTCTTCGGTTTTCTACGATACTCCTAAGCGAAGGATCACCATACTCATGATGCTTCTCATGAACGGCGTCGTGGATTTAGCGCGTTTGAAGGCGATTCGTGGATTCGGATCGTTGGCTCGTGGATTCGAGTGGCGTCGTGGATTCGGCGTGTTGAAGACTTCGTGGATTCGAAGCGGAGGCGTTTCGTGGATTCGGAATGTGGCGTTCGTGGATTCGGACGTGATCGTGGGCAACTCGGTGGAGTGCGCGGAGATTCATAAGAGAGTTAGAGAGGTTAAGTCCGTGGAGTCGGTAATCACCTTGTAATCTTTTCTTTTAGTGGATTGTTATTCGCGTGTTGGTCCCGTGGGTTTTTTACTCCGAGTTGGAGTTTTCCCACGTAAATCTCGGTGTGCTTTTTAATTTCCGCATTTACCTTTTTAAAGCATCGAGAATTGTGGTTTTTGGCCGATACACCTATTCACCCCCCTCTAGGTGTTGTTTGATACAATCTAGATAGATCCTTGGGGCTTTCCCGTAACTTACAATTGGTATCAGAGCGGGATCTAGATATATTGCTATCTAATGGCCGAAGAGTTAGTAGGTGTGTTGCAAACTTACGATATGACTTTTCCTACTAACCAATCTTCTTCCAAGTCTTTTTCTCAAAGTAGAGGGATTGCGTTGAAAACATCAAAGGAAGAAGACGTGGACTCGGATTCCGGCGATGAGGAATCAAACGACGAGGATTTAGCGGAAGCGTATCATCAACTCCTCGTCGAATCTAAAAAGATGGCGAAGCATAACAAAAGGCTTAGAAAGCGTCTACTCGACATTGTAGAGGAGAACAAAAATTTGAAAACAATGACGAAAGCTTTAGAAGTGGAAAAGGAAGCAATATTGAAAGATAATTCGATCCTCCAAAAGAAGCTAGAAGAAGCGGATTCAACGATCAAATCACATCAAGACAAGATTGGATTTTTGGAGCAACAATTTAAGGAAACCTACACATCCAATCAAGAGCTAACCAAGCAAGTTCGTCAACTTAACTCCGACATACAACAATTTTCTTTCCGATCGAAGAAATTGGATCATATGCTCGGATTGGGTCAATCGAACAAGTTGGGTCTCGGATATGAAAGGACGTATGTTGAGAAGGATCAAAAGACGGCATCAAAAGTCTCAACAACTTTGAAAGACAAGGTGTGTCATCGATGTGGCATCAAAGGACACATCAAAAAGAGTTGCCCGAACAAAAATTTCAAGTCTCAATCGGCAACTTCGAAACGACAATTGGTATTAACTAACACTCGACATCCCCCACTAATCAAAAGAAAATTCAATTTAGTCGAGTACCTCGTGCAAACCGAATCTCAAAACCGAACCATCAAGGGAATCGGATGTCTAAGTCTCAACGACAACATCAACCGAAGCTTCAAGCAACGAATCGACCAACGGTGGATCAAAAGTCGATACAAAGTGTACCTAACGTCGACAAGCCAAGACAACCAAAGATCCGACAAGTTTGGATCCGGAAAGGTGATATCTTTCCATACTCTTCGTCTTAGTTTGTTTTCTTTTATGTAATGCTTTGATTGGTGCTTGGTGCATATTTTTATTCATTGCATTACATGATTAGACGATTTTTGGTGCTTAGAATTCATTCGTTTTTAAATCATTTTGGAAAGGTGATTGGGAGTTTGATTGAAATTTTTTTTAGAAAGGAGATGATTGAATATCATTATATTGGAAAAATTAAAGATTTTTGAAAGAGACTTAACCGTTATTTAAAATCAATTCAAATTAGATTAAATTCATATTAATTATCGATTTTACTCCACCTTTTATTATTTTGACGATAACTTAATATGTGATTTCTTCTCGCATACATTTATCAAAATTTTGAAATTAACTTTAATCTTTTAGTAATTAATTCATCTTGGTAGTGAATGTTGAATATAATTGATGGATATTTGCTAATCGACTAAAATTCGTCAAAATTATTTTCAATTGTGAGATTGTCTAATTTAGGGGGGTTTGAATTATGTTAAAAAAAAAAAAAGGGAGAAACTCCTAAGTATAAAAGATGTGGAAAGAGTTACATCCGAAAGAGTGTGAAAACTACCACCACATGTAGGAAAGAGCTACCACCCCGTCCGTATGTGTGTGAAGCTACCATGGGTAATTATATGAAAAACCGAAAAGGTTGAAAAAATATATATGAATATTTTAGAATTTTTGGTGATATAAGGTGATAGTTTGAAAAGGATGCTCAAAGAGCCACCCCCGGTGCCTTATTAGTTAAATCTCTATTTTGAACGAATTACGACAAATTGGTGTCAATTTTGCCAAATTTCTAAAAATTATTTTTCATCAATTTGCATCTTGATGACTTTAAAACATTAGATTATTTTTAATATCAAATTTTGATGTTTTGATGTCTTTTGAAATCACTTAATATTTTATCTTCATCATAATAATTTTTGGAGTACAACTTTTAATTTTTATGAAATTAATCTAATTTTGAAGGATTTTTGAGGAAATAAGGCAAAATTTTTGATGATGAGGACACGTAGTGATTTTATCTTTTTGAGCTTCATAATCTATATTTTATCTTTTCTCTCCTAGGACTATGTCTAGTTTGTTTATTTTTGGTATCTAGATTAGTAACTATGACATGACTACTTTCTTTTTGCTAGTTTGTTTTTCTCTCTATTTGTATTTCTTTTTGGCAATTTTTGACAAAAAGAGGGAGAATGAAGAACAAGGTATAGAGGGAGAAGATATTTGGTATTTGATGCATACACGAAGGGGGAGACATGATGATTAAGGAGGGGAAAGGAGAGAATATAAAAATATTTTTGAATATAAAAATATGTTTGAGAAAAGAACAAAGAGGGAGAAGAGATATAAAAATATTTTTGAATATTTGTTGGAGCTTGTTTTGCAGGAAGTCAAGACTTCAAGACTCCTAGTTGTGTCTAAGTCATAGAGTTTGTTTAAGAGTTGCAAAATTGTAATTTTGTATTTCTCTTTGGATCTTTCACGCGAGAAGTTCATTGTTTTGGTGATGGCAATGAATTTCATTTTCTTTTTTTTTTTTGTTGAGTTGAGCGTTGTGAGTATTTTAATGTAATTTTGGGTTTTGTCACGAAATTGCCAAAGGGGAGATTGTTACGGATTTTATGTAGGCATATTTCGTGAAGTAAGTACGGAGGCTTGAAAGTTTAAAGAAGAAGAGATGAAAATCGAAGACTCGCATATTCAAAATATGAATGCAAAATGCTCGGTAAGTTCAAATATTATTGATGATGATTTATAAATATTTAAAAGTGTTTGGAAGACTTAGAATATTTTTAAATTGAATATTTAGACAAAATTGAGGTTTTCAAATCCTAATCTATCTCTATGTTTTCTAATTGATTTTAAAAGTTTTCAAATCCTAGTCTATCTCTATGTTTTCTAATTGATTTTAAACAAGTTTTCAAATCCTAGTCTATCTCTAATTTATTTCTAAAATTAGATTTTCACAATCCTAGTTTACTTCTAAGTCTTCTAAATCTATAAATATGCGATGGGGTTCCATTAATTCGGGTACTTCATGAAAATACATGTTTGAGAAACCCTAGAGGCTAGGAATTCATCTAAAACCTATTTTCTACAAAATAGCCTCTTTAGGTCAAATCGAGACATAGTAATTCCTACTTTATATGTCGATTTGATCTACGCTTCGCTTGGAGTTTTCTTCTTCGGTTTTCTACGATACTCCTAAGCGAAGGATCACCATACTCATGATGCTTCTCATGAACGGCGTCGTGGATTCGGCGTGAGGCGTCGTGGATTTAGCGCGTTTGAAGGCGATTCGTGGATTCGGATCGTTGGCTCGTGGATTCGAGTGGCGTCGTGGATTCGGCGTGTTGAAGACTTCGTGGATTCGAAGCGTAGACGTTTCGTGGATTCGAATGTGGCGTTCGTGGATTCGGACGTGATCGTGGGCAACTCGGTGGAGTGCGCGGAGATTCATAAGAGAGTTAGAGAGGTTAAGTCCGTGGAGTCGGTAATCACCTTGTAATCTTTTCTTTTAGTGGATTGTTATTCGCGTGTTGGTCCCGTGGGTTTTTTACTCCGAGTTGGAGTTTTCCCACGTAAATCTCGGTGTGCTTTTTAATTTCCGCATTTACCTTTTTAAAGCATCGAGAATTGTGGTTTTTGGCCGATACACCTATTCACCCCCCTCTAGGTGTTGTTTGATACAATCTAGATAGATCCTTGGGGCTTTCCCGTAACTTACAGAAACAACCACAATAATGAACATACAACATCCAATAGTTATATTAATTCATACACCATTCACCACAGGTTCACTTTCGAGATATAAATAAGTTGATAAAACAACATGAAAGCCTTTTCTTTTAAAAACACGCTACCACGAGGGGTAGAAGACTATTTTATCACATAAAATCCACATTCTTTATTACATTATAAAACATCTCATATTCAAAAGTAAATACTGAACTGAACCATAAATAAGTCTAAGTCATAAAACAGGAAAGGTAAAGGGATAACCAACGAAGGGACGGAGCTATGTCGCGTACTAGACTCGCTCCTCACCAGCTGTCCCACTAAGACCTGAAGCGTCACCTAAAAAGAAGGCGAGGGGTGAGAACATGTAAACATGTCTCCCCCTCCCAGTGGATACCTCGCGGAGATAGACACAAGAGGAGATGATAGTAGTACAGTAGCTATGATAAACAAATAAACGGGAGAGATATACAGATATGAGAAAACAGCTACTGTAAGTATGCGTCAACGGTCCGAAAGTACAAAAACACCCAATCTGGAAAGCGCCTATTGGTCCGCGGACCTCGAGGCCTATGCCCACCGTCACTCTACACTGTACAACCCGATCGACCGTGGGGCCACAAGGTGCATATAACCCGATCGACAGTGGGCTCACGGGTTGGCAAGTCCAATATGACCAGTCCCAAACCACTTTTCCGGAAAAGAACACCCTATTGCGGTGGCCAAACCGCTGGTGTTCGTGAAATGCGTGTGTCTCTCGGGCGATCGATGCTGATATGCTCAATAGCCAAACGTCGGCAACCAGCCGACAATCTTGCCTCTCTGGGCGCACTGACCGTAAAGGTCGTCAAACTGTAAGGAAATACCATAACCGACCAATCAGGTCAACTAGGATAGAACAACTCAACATCCTCTCAACTGTATGCAAGTACTACTGAAGGAAACACAAGAACTGACCACTCAGGTCAACTAGGATGGAACAACTCAACATCCTCTCAACTGTATGCAAGTACTACTGAAGGAAACACGAGAACTGACCAACCGAACAACAAGGTCACCGAGTATACTGAAGTAAACTGACCGAACAGGTCACAGATGTCATAGGCTGACAAGAAGTAATCTACTCTACTCCTACACATGATACTAAACATGGAAACAGTGAGTAGAGTAATCTTGTAACAAACGTGCAAGATATATCTAGGATAAACGATATAAACGATGAGGTGGAAGGAACGTCACCAAACGTGCACCACTGAACGGACGTCGAGTCAAGATACCCACCTGTACAACTGTAGAAGATCTGTCGACTGCGGAAACGAAGCAACTGGACCAACGAAATGGTCCACCGGGTTAGCATCTAACCCACCAACACAAGTACTACTACTCACAAACTAATCCTACGGAGATTGGTTTTCCGAGACCAATTACCGTAACTCACCTGGATGTCCGTAAATCGCACCGGACTCCGCCGGACAAGAACGGTCCCGGAATGCACCGACTCGTGTCACGAGTCACACGCTGTCATAAAACACTCCTATTTGAATGTTTTGGCAGCATACACAAGATAACACTACAATACAATTATCGTCGGATAATTGTACAAATACGGGTTCCCGAAAGTGTCTATTTCGACACCGGAACCAACCGTCGCTCACCCGTCATTCCTGAACTTCCGAAATGACGCGAGTGACCAGCCAACAAGGCTTTGCGACAACGCAAAAGCTCACGGAGCATCGTTGGAATAATTCTGAACCGAAAACGCGTTCCGTCGGCGGATTTCGCCGCAAAACGCACCTGAAATCAATTTCTGTTCTCCACGAGGGTTAGGGACCTTGGACGATCAGTCCAGAGGTTAACCACCACCCACGCGTCCTGCCACCAGCAGCGAGAAGGCGTACAATTGCATAAAAACCCCCCACGTTACACGAAATCGCATTATTTCATGCGATTTCGGGGGTTTTATGGTCCGACAGAGTAAACCGAAGGTCAAACAGACCAACCAAGACACCTGCTGAAAGGTCTCGGCGTGCCGGAGACCGTGCTCACCTTTCGGAGCAATTTTGGACACTGTAGAGGGCTCGGGAGCGACACGAAAATCTGAAAACAGCGCGCACTGCACGAAAAATGCGTATATCTCGCTAACCAGGGATCCGCTGACCCTAAATAAGGTGAGCACCGTGATCGTCACTGAGCAACAATCACCGTGCTCACCTCTAGAGGCATCAGGACAGCCTCGGATCGACAGATAAGTGCACGCAAACCCGTAACAACAGCCAAACAGGCTCTACCGGGTCCACATCGCCAAAACGAGATCAAGACCTTCCCAACAGAAAATAAGGTGAGCACGGTGATCAGCGATGAGTCGCGATCATCGTGCTCCCTTCCGCAAGGATTGGGGAGGCCCGGGTTGCTTGGAACAGCCAACCGCCAAAGAATGGCCCTACTTCGGGCCTGGCCGGAGCAAGCTTGCTTTGGCCTGGTTCCGGCGGCACGGCGGCGTGCCCGTGGGTCAGAGATGGGTGCGGGGGAAAGGATTAGCACGATGCTCACCTCAGATGTCGATGGGGAGCGGCGGCAGCGGCGGGCAATGATGCCCTAGCCGCGCGGCTAAGACGAAGCTCAGCTCGGTTTCGGCCAGCAGAAGAGCATCGGTGGCGGGGCCGCCGGCGGTGATCGTGCGCGGCCGGCCTAGGGGAGGCCGCGCTCATGCCGATCGGCGACGGGAGGCGCCCGCGGCGGCTTTGGAGCACCCCGAGCCCGCATGGGCTCGGCTCGAGCACGAGGAGCGGCGGCGGCTACGGCGACGGCGGGGATGGCGAGCGTTGGGTCACCGGGGACCCACGAGGCGGCGCGGCCGGTAGGAGAACGGCGGCGGCTCACGGAGGCGAGCCAAGCCCGGTTCGGCTCGCTCAAGATCCGGGCGGGCTGCGGCGGCTCGGCGGTGACGGCGACGCACGACGGCGGCGAGACGGCAAGGCGACGGCGGTGACCTCCCGGATGTCGGCGGCGACGGTCGGAGGTGCCGGGAGGTGCGCGACCAAGCACCGCCAGGCGCTCGGCCGGATCATGGCGCGGCGCTCCCGAGCACGCGCGGCGCCGACGGCGGTCGGGGTCGAGTGCGGCGGTGCCGTGGGCGAGAGGGAAGGTGATGAAGTCGATCCGGAGCGGCGGCGGCGCGAGGAGGAGAGGAACTTGCGGCCTCGGCTTTGATCGGCGGTTGGCCGTTGCTTGTCAAAGCGACGACGGCGGCGCTCGGGGTGGCGATGGCGAAGTCTCCGACGAAGTCGGGGCGACGCCGGCAAGGTGCAGGAGGCAATACATCCTCGGTCGGGGCTCAACCCAAGCGAAAGAAAGAGAGGAAGAGTTGGAGAGGAATGGAGAGGAGGCCGGGCTCAAGCTTTCCGGCGGCGGGAGCACCAGCCGGCGGCCAGGGCGCGCATGGGTTGAGCAGGGACCATCAGGAGTCGGCTAGGGTTAGGTTAGCTACAGGGAAAACCAAAAGTTAAGGTTTCCTCATGAAACCCTAGTGCACCTTATATATATACACATATACATTTGCAAATCAGTCCTCCCGGACTTGATATTTTCATTCCGATCCACGCACGCGTGTAATTTGCACGTATGCACCTCCACGTCCGATCCCGCGCGATTCAGTACATAAAATATAAGCACTTTTCCCAATATACTGATTCGCCAATATCGACCCCTCCTTGATCAACTCGCATTATCCGCAGATCCGTTCGTCGGATTTACGAACGGATCGCACCAGTGCCCTCAGCACGTCGAAGACATGAAACCCACGATTTTGGTTTGCCTCGATCGGTCACGGATTCACGAAGAAATACTCTCGATCTCCAAGTATCTAATCTTGCCAATATTGACCCCTTTGCGATCGTCTTGCAATACCCGGCGATCCGCTCATCGGATTTGCAAACGGACTGCGCCATCGCGTTCAGCACATCGAGGGCATCGAAACTACTATTTTGTTTCGCTCGATTTGATCTCCGTTTCGCGACAAACCCAACTCTCCTTCTTTTCCCGTAATAAACCAACTTATTAACATATATACTTTATATATGTAATATCGTTCGGGACCCTTTTTCTCGACAACCGTGCATCGAAATTCGATTCCGCCAGTGCCAACGGTTCCAAAGATATCCGAAATGCTCGAAACGAGCTATTGGAAGCCTATATTTGGAATCCGACACGTACCCGAACCTAACTTCTATTCCCGGCTCATCTGGAAAACTGAAGTTACTATTCACTTTAAGTCGAACTTCCGGGTTGCGTAACTTTTCCGTTTTAGCTCGGTTTCGCCCGAAATTTGACGTGTGCTCTTGTAATTAATTTACGCAAAATAACATTTAAAATCAAAGGTCAAATTCTCTCCATATAAAAAGTCGGTTTATTACAAAGCATTAGTTGAGAAGTGCAAAAATGATGAAGGTAGGCCACGGGAGTACTTCGATGGAATTCTTTTCTTCAAAAATCGAATCTATTTGCACCCTATATCTTCATTAAGAAATACCATTCTTGCTGAATTACATGGGAGTACTCATGAAGGGTATCATAAAACATTGCATCGAGTTCGATCAATGTTTTACTAGCAAGGAATGAGGAAAAGCATCATGGAGCATATTAAGACTTGTGATACTTGTCAACGGAACAAAGGAGAAAATACTTCTCCAGATGGATTATTACAACCACTTCCTATTCCCTCTAAGGTATGCAGTGACATTTCTATGGATTTCATTGATAGCCTTCCAAATTCAAAGGGCAAAAGTGTTATATTTGTAGTTGTGGATCGGCTTTCTAAATATTCACATTTTATTCCAATCTCTCACCCATACACAGCGATCATTGTTGCTCAAGTCTTCTTTGAAAATATTTTCAAATTATATGGAATGCCGGAAACTATTGTATGTGATAGAGATAAAGTATTTACAAGTTTGTTTTGGAAGGAATTATTCCGTTTACAGGGAACTCATTTTAATTTTAGCTCTTCATACCACCCTCAGACGGATGGGCAAACTGAAGTAGTTAATCGAACTTTGGAGATGTATCTATGTTGTTTCACGAGTAACAAGCCAAAAGAATGGGCGAATGGATTCCATGGGCTAAATATTGTTACAATACAAGCAAACACTCATCAACAAAAAGAACACCATATGAGGTGTTATATGGCCGAGAACCACCTACTCTTTTGTCGTACGTAAGCAGTACAACAAAAATTGCAGCAGTTGATATGTTATTAAAGGAAAGAGAATATATCATGAAGGATTTAGAACATCAACTGGCAGAAGCACAGAATCGTATGAAAAAAATCTATGATGCACATCACACTGATCGAGAGTTCCAAGTGGGTGATTTTGTCTAACTAAGGCTTCAACCTTATCAGCAAGTTTCGCTCTCTCTTCGCAAAAATTTAAAGCTTTCATCGAAATTTTATGGGCCATATGAAGTGCTCAAACGTATAGGGGCAGTTGCATATGAGCTTAAGCCACCACCTGAGTCGAAACTCCATCCGGTATTTCATGTTTCATGCTCGAAGAAGAAACTTGGTGATCGTCAATTGGCTCAAGATACCCTTCCTGTTGTACCAACAATAGAAGATTCAATTGTACCATTACCTCAAGCTATTCTAGATCGACGAATCCGTAAGGGTAAGAAGGAAGTCTTAATCCATTGGCAGGGGCTCTCACCAGTTGATGCAACATGGAAAAATTTAGACGAGATGAAGATTCGATTTCCTAAATCAGTCCTTGAGGACAAGGACAGTTTTTAGGGGGGAGGAATGTTTGGGATATTTATATTATATAGTTTAGTGTAGTGTAGTCTTAAGTATAATTTATTTCAGTTGTTAGTGTTCTAGTAGTTTTTCTTTCTATGTAGGAGTTAGTGGGGTATGGTAGTTACTAGCAGCATGAAACTGTATTTAAGTTGTATTTATTTGAACCTCATGAGAGAAGAATGGGATCTATGTTCTCTTATCCAACAAATACTATTGTATTTTGTTAACAATGGAGGAAGGTTCTCCCTCGAAGAAGACCATCAACTTGCAAGAGTTGATTAAAGCTTGAATCTCTCAATTTATCTTGCAATTCTTTCAAACAACAACCACGCGAAAGAACAAGAAGAAGTCATCAGATTTTTGGCTAGTTAAGCCATCATCGGACTTGCCGGAGAAAATTCCATCAGAAGGTACTAGAAGGGTTACAAGATCCCAATCCGTCCGTAACAGATGTCTTATATTATTGGTCCAATGGTTCTTGAGAATGCCGTCTGCAAGCTCAGCCGAGGCGGTATAGTGATGATCGTTCGTGTAAAAGAAACACGTACAGTTAGCTAGATAAATTTAAGCATACCAACATATATAGAGGAGAAGTGATCTTTTAACAACCGCAAGAATGGTAACTGCCGATGTTTCTCACCGATCGATAACAATGACACAAAGCTGTAGAAGAAAATACTAGTTATCACGCGCGATATCAAGAGAATCCAATTCCAAACTAATATATATAGCTTCTATTTTCTTTTTCTTTTGCGTGCCAAAAATTCCTTTTCACCCATCACAACCCCATCCTTTATTTATACTTTCATAATCAACTTATGCGTATCTCAACACATAGCATGACAATACAAAAACTTATTAGAACACTTAATAATTAATATACCGCGCGGCTCATGTCTCCCATGTGCTTATTTTCATTAACAACAGAACAGTTAACATAATATACCACCATCATTAATTTAATTAACAATAAAATCTAATACAAATGTAAAACTCTTACTTTTATAATGCACGAATTAAGTCGATCGATTATCGTCGTAGATAATAATCTAACAAAAAAAAAAAAGGCCAAAGAATGAAACTGATCATAAAGAGTAAATAGTAGTTCAAGAAAACCCATCAGGGAAGGGATCAACCCTTGCTGATCATTCGAAACCGCCATATGCCCATTCGAAACCTACCCATAGTGCACCGGTACATGATTGCTCAGCAATCGCATACATCCCCACTATGCGCACCGCCGCAAGTTCGACGCTACTTAGCATGGCCCTGCGCAGCATCGCCGCTACGTACCTCTAGAGGCCGGATGCATGCTAGGGTTTGGGGCCATCAAGTATATAGCTAGGGTTCGGAACTGCATGCGAGGTATTGGGACACGTACGTGTGGTGCTCTCTCACGCTCTCGATCTCGATCGCAGTCCCTGCCATGCTCTCGGTCTCGATCTCGGTCACACCAACACCATCACACCGAGGGACTTAAGTATATAGGATGAGGGAAGGGGAAGAGAGCTTGTAAAGGATTTCAGCTAAAAGAGGATTAGGATTTTCAGTTGATTTTGATGAGTTTAGGAGAGGAGCACGAAACCAAACATGCGGAATAAAGTTCTCTTCTTCTACCAAAGAGATGGAAGGAGAAACGATCTTTAGGAGACGAGCATCGAAACTGAACAGACAGAGTAGAGTTCTTTTCTACCGAAGAGACGGAAGAGGAATCGATCATAAAAAAAAGAAAAAGAAAAAAAAAAGGCAGGTTCAAGAAAAGAAAATGAGTAATTAACAAGTGTCCCCACAACCAATGGTTAAAGTAAGGTTGCCACCTAGACAAAATTAGGAAGATTAATAAGGGGCCGTTTGGTTGGATGTAGTTGCAGAAACAGTGTAGTTAAAAATACATACAGTTGTAAATGCTGCAGTTGTAACTACACCTAGTCTGTTTGGTTTTACGTAGTTGCAATTGCTGCAGTTACAGTTTTTCTGTTTGGTAATATGAAGTTGATAGTTGTATTTGTAAATTTTGTCACCTCTTCAGATAGAGGGGTAAGATTATCTGCACTAAACATAAAATAATTATATAAGTTTATTAATTATTTAAATGTACTGTTTATGAATAAATAAGTAGATATACATAATATTTTTATATTTTTCAACAATTCTTTAACTTATTAATCGACACGTTTAAAATTTTTAATTTATTTAATTTTAATATGTAAATCAAACTTTAAAAATTTAAACGATACTCTATTTTTTTTTTACCAAATTTAATAATTATAATTAATTAAAATTTATTAAATTAACATACACGATCACATTCTATAAAAATTTAGAAAAAAACTATATTTATATTTTAAATAAAATTAATTTTAAAAAATTAATTTTTTGCACAAAGCTTGTATTGTCAAAAAAATTTATTCGTATGAGTTTATTTACAAGTATTTTTATTTACCTATATACATATAATATTTATTTAATTTGTGGGTGATCCTATCACTCACTAACCTGCATTGAATCGCGGCCAATTTGGATGTAGTTCCAAGCTGCAGATTTGGACCTTCTTGTGTAGTTGAAATCGCAGCATTGAACTCAACTACACTAAACCAACAAAAGAATTGAGGGCACGCATTTGCAATCGCACTGCGATTGCAAATGCGTGCAACCACAAATTTCCTAAGAGTTTTTATATGTAGATTGAATGTTGTCTAAAATAACAATACCTACTTCTTGTTATGTATATATATGGAAGAAAATGTAAATCTTATTACCCTCATTATAATGTTTAGAAAATTTTTAAAATTTTAGTATAAACAAAATTTTAAAAAAGGGGCAATTGTCTATATACCCCGAAAAGTTCTCGCTTTTCTTATTTACCCTTCTTAGAAGGCTAATATTGAAAATACCATTTTTATGTTCCAAGTCTTTCTAATATACCCCCGGTTAAGTTCCGTCGATCACCGCCACCGTATTCATGGAAAATTACCATTTTTCCCTCATCATCATCATCTTCCTCTCATTTCGTCTCCATCCGTCTTCCTCACAAAATGCCGCAATCGTCGCAGCCTACCACCGCCCCGCCCGCCCTCAGCCGGCGCCGCCAACCTCTTCTCCGCCGCTCCTACGCCCCCGCCATTAACGACCCCCTCCCTCTCCTCTCCCCTCTCCACCAAGAAACCGGCCGAAGCCGCGCCGCCGCCGCCGCCGACGACGAAGAACCACGGAAACGGCAACCCTAACCCTAGAGAACCCTCGACGGCCCTCCGCGCCGCCCACTCCCGCACGCACCCACTACCACAAGCCCGTGCCCCCGGCGGCGCCGTCTCGACGAGGGGGCGCGAAGGGAGGAGGGAAGACGACGGGAGGGGTGGTGGGATAACTTAAGGAATTTGTATAATAAAGTAGGGGCAAAATAGGTACTTTATTTAGATTTTAACTCTAGTATAGATTTAATCCATGTTTAACCTGAGTTAAGATAACATGGGATAACTGCGGGGGTATTTTAGAATAACGAATGCAAGAGGGTATATTGGCAATTATCCCAAAAAAGAAATTAACAAAATAAGAATCCAATATGGACCCTTGAATTAGAAAATGTAAGATTTATACCTTTTGGAATATACAGCTAGCTAGCATTACTCTTCCACAAATAAGATAACTAGTTTCTTGCTTAGGGCGCGTTGGTTTGGCGTAAACGAATTGAAAAATTATTTTTTAGCATTTACAGGTATTTGAGAGAGCCCAACTGCATTTAGGAAATTCTCCGATGTGGTTCAAAGTACTTCGTTTAGCACACAACCCATTTGCACCACCAAAAGTAGGCTGAACTAATGCCTTGGGCTTAATTTGGTATTGAGATCCATCTAACGTTACTAGATAAAATGGAGTTAAATTAAAAGTATATAGGAATATGCTTATGCGTTCTTCGGTGAGACCTGAAAATATATCGTCGTAATCGGACTTATCGTGATATGCGGTACGCAATATTACTTACGGAAGCAAATATATTTTTTGTCACACCCCGATTCCTCGTTCTCCTCCGGCACGCCGACAAATCCACCGTATACAAAGGAATTTTCCCCCGTATACGAGCATACGTAGCCGTGTCTCAGAAGCATACAATACTACAACCGTAGTATAGAGGTAATGAAACTAAATAGGTAGAACAAACAAGTTCCATATACATACAAAATGTCCAGATACAAAAATACTCGCACTAGCGAGTTACAACATCTGTATGTACAAGAACTCCAGAACAAAAGTACCACTACCTGCCACGGTGGATCCGCTAACTCAGCAACTCGTCGGGTAGGGCTCTAGTTCGCGATGCCTTGCCTCGATCAGCCTCAGAAGTAGCAGCAGCCGGAACAGAAGGCTCTGCAACAACAACAGTAACAAAAGGGCGTCAGAACTACTGTAAAACAAGTAGTCCTCAGTGGGTGCCGCCCTCAATATCATCGGTCCACCCACCAAGTCTACAGGGTAAGCGGGAATAGTAGGAAAAGCTGGAATAAATCTACCGCTAAATACCACTACCCTATCATACTCTAAACCCAAATATCTATAGACTAATGTCATATCTGACCTAATCTCAATAATGACTGTAATCATACCCGGACCAGGGACTGTGAATACACCCGTCCCGCCCGGTTGCGACTATACAGCTACCTCCACACTGACACTCATTGGAGAGCAAGTCCAACCTGCACGAACGACACCAATGCAAAAGCACAACGCCCGTCTCCGGAGTGGCACTCGTGGAAGCCACGCAACTGAGTATGCAGCGTATCTCTGTCGAACTCAATCAGGATCTAACAAGCCAAAGTCAAGTAAATAGGGTCAGAATAGGTCTAGAAACCAACCCACGTGCCCTCGGCACAATCTGAGTCAAAAACAGTAATCTGGGACCACCGTCTATCCCGACAGCCGCCAACAACCCGAAACAGCCTAGACTCTACTGTAAAAATAAGCTCGGCATCCCAGCACGAGCGTAAATGCAATCTAAACTACCCTGAATATCCATCGCACTGATACTGCGACGATACAACCAAAACACGACTCCCAGAGCTAAATCGGGTAGTATATGCATATGTCGATTGAAATCGCGGTTTTCTCCTAAGTCATATCCAAGTCCGACATGTATGAATATCCATGGATAATAAACAAAGCTCCAATTCAAATGATTACTCATGCTAAATCACAGAATCAAGCAATTACGATACGCAAAACAATTCAACTAATACATGTCAACTATATACTTAGGAAGTCAGATGATTAACCCACCTCACACGCTAACTCCTGGCAGCGAAGGGGGTCTCGAACCAATAGTAATCCCCGCTGGATCAACTGAAAACCTCCAAGACCAGCAACCGGCTATCTCCAAGCTCTAAACATTAAAATCCATCAATTTCCACAATTTCAGCACTTAAGCTAAAAGTTTATCCAATTTCAATGTCAAAACTCACCTAGGAGTCTCCAAATCAAGTGAGGAAAGTCCCAAGTTCAGTGAAATATACGAAGGTGTCCAGCTCAGGTCCAGAATCCCACTGCTTCCAAAAATGGCATCAAAGAATACTCAAACTCGAGAATCTGTTCGAAACAACAACAGCAGAGAAAAATATCAGTTCGACCAAGCTAACCTTCACCAAATCCTACAATCTTGAGCTTCTGGATTCCTCTCGAAGTCCTGAATCCAACGGACCAAGTCTCGCTGCAATCCGACCCTCCTACGTCGCAAACGAACCGAAACGCCGACGATCGACACTGGAATTCAGTAAAACTTAGCACGCGAGCTCGAAGTAGAAAGGACATGCAGTAAATGAAGGAATTTTGTTAGATACCCACCTCGACAACGCCTCTAGCACCGGCGCGACATCGAGAACGACGAAAATCCACGCTCACCCGGCCTCCTCGCAGCACCACGACGACGAATACATGCTCGAACGGCACCGCGGCGCGACATCGACGTCGGACCAACTCCACCCGAGCTCCTTCTCCACGCACGGTTGAGCACAAGAGAAAAGAAAGAGCACACTAGAACCTTTTCTCTCTGTTCCCTCCAACCTATGTAGAGAGGGAGTAGGTGGGTGATAAAAACAAAGTACTAGATTTACCAAAATGCCCCTCACCTACCAAAGTGTACCGGTACACGAGCAAGTGTACCGGTACAAATGGGCAACCCGAGAGTTTTCTGCGTAGAACTGTACCAGTACATTCCTAATGGTTGTACCGGTATAGCAATCAAGCTTGTACCGGTACATTATTTTTTTGTACCGATACAAAAGGCTAAAAATAAGCTATTTCGCGGATTTTTATGATACCAACTGCGCTCGCGTTCCCTCGGAGTACGTTTGGCGTCCATTTCGCGCCAACGCGATCCAGACTGGTCCCGACACTCACCAGAGCTGTCGACGAGCCTGAATTGCATGCTATACCCCAGAATCACTACACTTTTTCACCACACATAACGCAATCTCTCCGCAATCTCAAACGAAGCCTTAGAGTAGCTTATCTATGCTTTGTGTTCCACTTGATTACAACTCGTAAATTTATTAGTATGATAATTTGTAAATATAAAATAGCAATTTACATGCAGAAATGACTCAAATTTGTTGTCATTTAAGTTAGAGAATATAATTTTAAACATTGTCATCTCAAAAAATAATATTAGATATTACAGTTGAACTGCACTTGATATTAGTATCGCAGCTGGTCATCCAGACTAGCTAGAGACTAGTTGTTAATTTTATGTAGCGCATTTGATTTGACCACATTCACCATTAATTAAACATGATTTAGACAATAGAATATTTTAGAACCCAAATTTTGTGAATTTTTTAATTAGCATCACTTTTAATTCAACTTATCAAAAAGATAAGTGGTCAAAGTTAAAAATCTATTAAATATAAGGAAAAAAACTTGTAAAACTCAAATCCGAGTTGTATACCTTGCTCTAAGTTTGCCAGGAAAAAAATGGATCTTCCATCGAAAAACTACCAGATTTGGATTATTTTTTTGGATAAATTTCAAATACCCCATGTGATTTCACACTTTTTCATTTTAGTATCATGTGGTTTAAAGTGTATAACTTAGTCCCTGTGGTTTCGCATTTTCTTACTTTAGTACCATGTGGCTTAAAGTGTATCAAATTAGTACATTATAGTTTTATTTGTATATCAAGTTAGTACTGTAGTTTTATTTTTCTCTTTTTATTATCCATTTCACTAATTTTTTTTATTAAATAAGTGACAAAGCTAAAACTAAAGTGTACTAAAATGAATATTCGATAAATCTAGGTAAGATATCCGAAGTTTTTTTTATATATAATTTAAAGAAATATTAACTAAAGAAAAAAATTACGACAAAGTTAAACTAAAGGGTACTAAAGTAAATATTTGATAAACCTAGGTAGGGTATTTGAAATTTTTTTATATATAATTTAACGAAATATTAACAAAGGAGTGATAAAAAGAAAAAAAAAAAAACTATAGAGTACTAAATTGATAAACTTTAAACCACAGGTATTAAAGTGAGAAAGTGCGAAACCACAGGATACTAAATTAATATACTTTAAACCATAAAATACTAAAGTAAAAAAATACGAAACCAAAGGGTTGGTATTTAAAGTTTTTTTTTTTTTTTTTTTTTTTTTTTTTTATATAAGCAGTTAAAATAGTTCCTTTTGAGGCCGTCCGGTCGCCAAGTAGATGATACATGAAAGTCGTAAAATTTAGTACCTAGAAAAGTTGAAATACTTTAAATCAAGATATGGATAGAATGCTCAATCATTGAAAGTGGTGACTCTATACTACCACCCCAGCCTGCAGGCTCGAGATGTTATACAAATATGGTCTTCCTCGACAAAGTTAGTTCATGAGTAGCTTCGAAGCTTGCTTCTCAGGAATTCGATAGCCTCCCTTTCACTCTCCAAAGACTATATACAACAGTCCATTTTACGACTACTAACTATCAAGAAAAGAAGTGCCTACTGTTGTTTGCTAGTCTTTCAGATGTTGAAGGTTTATAGATCGCACCAAACAGATCACATCAAACAGCTTATGTTTCGATTAAAGGGCCTACACATTCCATGCAGATCATACATAGAACAGATGAAAGTGTATATTTTCTTTACTTGGATGTATTTTTACACATGGGCAGACAAAAACCACCCCCACCAGAATTTGCAAAACAAGATCAAGGCACCAACTTTCTATTAAAAACAAGGGAAAGATCTGCTGCTTACTGTTCGACGAAGCACATCCAACCACGTCGGCCAGCCGTCCGCTAACCTTTTTCTTCCCTCCTTCCATTCATAATATTCTTGGCAAATATACGAAGATCCATCTTCCGTTTTTCCTCCTGTCAAAAAAGAAGGCATGACTGATCCTCTTAAATCCGTTTATGGAATTGTTTATGATATCAATGAACATATCAAATTATTCTGAAGTAAATAAAACAATTTGTTTCGATAACAATCAAACTAAAACCTACTAAACTGATGCTGCTTCTCGTCTCAAAAATAAAATAAAATAAAATTAGAAAAAAGGGATAAAGTGATGCAGCAAGAAATCAACTATAATTTTAATTTTTTTAAGATTTTCAAAATTATTATTTTTGTTAATTGATTTTCAAGATTTTTTTTTAGATTTTCAGATTTTTTTGTGTGAGATACTTTTTTAAAAATTAGGAATATAAATTTGAACGATTTAAATTCGAATTAGATAGTTTCGGAATAGAAAAAGGCCGGTTTGCAAAAACAATCCACCGATTTTACGTTTTTGTAAATAGACCACTATTTTGGATTTATAGATTACGATTGGATTTTTGGTAAATGACAAAAATATCTTTTTTACTCTTTCTCTCTCTTTCTATCTGTCATTCGTTTTTCTTCTTTCTCCTCTTCTCCTCCTTGCCGTCTCTTTTGCTTTTTCCTCTCCTACTTCCTCTCCCTACTCTCTTCCTCCACCACCCCCACGTTGACGCCATGCTCCTCTCTCCTATCTTGCCCACACCTCCGCCGACTCCAACAGTGATGGCGCCGATGTGGGCTCAGATATAGTACAAATCAGGGATGCGAGGTTTTGGTGGAGAACGTCGTGGCTGTGAACGGCGACAACAACAAGAATGCCGCAGGATTTGAGGAGGACGGAAGGGAGAGCGCTTCGTGATAGGGGAGGCTGCTGCAGCAGAAGACGAGGAAGGAGGCGTGTTAGCGAAAAAGAATGAGAGGGTGGAAATAGAAAAAAATAATAATAATAAAATAAAATAAAATATATATTTCTTTTCCTAGGAAGGCCACACGTGCTGTGGCCTCTAAAGAAAAGGCCAAGAACTAGATAGGAAAGAAGTTGTTGTACTGTTTGAGACACACTTGCACTGTTTGAGGCTAAATTATACCATTTAAAACTATTTGAGACTAAGTTGCACCATATAAAATAGAAGTTGTATTGTTTGAAACTAAGTTGCACCGTTTAAAATTATTTGAGACTAAGTTACAACTTCTCAAATAGTGCAACTCAGTGTCTAACAACGTAACTTTTATTTTTGTTAGTGCAACTTAGTCTCAAATAGTTGTAAATGGTGCAACTTGTCTTAAACAATCAATTCAATCTCAAGCAATGTAACTTCGTCTCAAGCAGTGCAACATTCTTTTTCTTCTGTCTTCTCTACTTCTTGACCTTCCTTATAATGATTGTAGCGTGTGGTGGCCTTCCCAGGAGAAGAATATATATATATATATATATATAGAGAGAGAGAGAGAGAGAGAGAGAGAGAGAGTCGATTCTTTATCTTTGTCGATGGCAACGAAGCGACAAGTCTTCTTAAGTTTTCACCGTTAGATCCACCCCTTTGATGATTTTCACCCGTTAGATCATACTATTCAACCAACCACCCACTTAACCCTAGAGGGCCCACATCATCCTAACCGCACATCTCTCAATCCAATGGCTAAAAACTTGGTAGCACCAATGACTTGGTGCTATTAATAGCATAGTAGCCTAGTTATATATATATATATACATATATATATATATATATATATATATATATATATATATATATATATATATATATATATATATATTCTTTTCTTTTTTTTTTCTTTTTTTTCCACCCTTTACCTCCTTTTTCACTACAGCGCCCACTCCCTCGTCCTCTCCCGCAATAACTGCCCTACCCCAACGCACTCCCCTTTTTTGTCATTCTCAAATCTGTGGCACCCTCATTCTTGTCGTCATCTACGACCATGCTCTTTGCCGCACCTTACCTCCACGATCATGCCATATCCGAGCCCGCATTGCCGTAGCTTATGGAGGCGAAGTATAGGTGAGATAGAAGAGATGAGCGTGAGGCCGATATAGAGGTGGAGGAAGAGGAGGAGAAATAAAAAAAAGTGAGAGAAGAGAGAGAAAAGGATTGCAGAAGAAGGAAGAAGAAGAGGAAGAAGAAAAACAAACAAGAGAGAAAAAAGAGAGAAAGAAATAAGAATATTTTAATCAATTTACTAAATATATAGACCTAATATGTAAAATCCAAAAAATGGCCTATTTTTCCAAAAATGCAAAACCAATGGATTTTTTATGCAAATTAACCATAAAACACCTCTAAAATCTTAGGATTTGATTAGGACTAGTATTAAGATTTTTTTAATATAAATAGTCTTTGTAGAGACTGTTTTTACTTAATGAAAATTTTATTTTGTGCGTTTTTCTTAGTGCCCTGTGGCATATTTTCAGCTTGTATGACTTATCCCTCTTAACCCTTTTACTTTTTTTTTTCCTTCTGCTATTCTTTCTGCAATAATCCCCTGCCCTACATTATCTACGGCTAAAGTACTAGATACAGTATTCATTTGAGTACATCGATTGGTATCAGAATATTCGACTATTTTTATTTAGGCACACGTCAACTAGTATTACAACCAAAAGATTCTCTATTAAAGTCGAAAGATTCTCTATCGGAGTCGAAAGATCCTCCATCGGAGCCTAAAGATCCTCTTGGTGGGAACTAGCAAAACCTTTGGAGGGCTATTAAGTTGAAATAGACACACAATTCCAACAATAATAAAGTCTTAGAGGCTGTTTCATTGCACATAGTTGCAACTACATTGCAATTGTATACTAAATGCAAATTCAAATCCAGTGTTTGACTTGAGACATTTGAATTCAACTGTTGCAATTAGAACTGCATGTGGCTCAACTACAATAATCGAAACTACGCCCAAATTAACCAACAGTTTCAATTGCAACAGTTAGATAGAGTAACTTTAAATAAAAAAAGCTTACCTCCCTAATAACCTTTTTTTTTAAAAATCTAGCTTAGGAGGTAATCTTACCACTCCATATATAAAGTGATAAAAAATTATAAAATATACTTCTCGACTGCATAAGACTGAATAAATTATTTATAATTTTAGTGTTTTCTATTACTTATAATCAAACAAGACACATGTATTTGCACTACTACATTTCCAATCACATGCATATCTAACTACACTGTATTTACAATTAAATCCAATCAAATGCCCCTTAATGTGCGCAGATCATTCGAAAGCTTGACAAATTAGTGCAATCAATTAAAGGCTAGCGGCTGGGAAAACTGCTGTATAGGCTAACAGAATTCTATTATTCCAGAAGTGACCGATTCTAATGGTTCACGTTATTCTACAGTGTTACAACAACAGCTAATGATGTAGCAACATCGAGAGTCCTCCAACAAGATCAAACAAAAAATATCTCATTTCATTGTTAAGATTCCAATTCAAGAACAGTAATATGTGATAGATTCTCCAGCGGCAGAGAAGACTAAGACTTCACCTCAAAATCTAAAGAAATCTTCAATCCAAGATGAACGCGAATGAAAGAGGCAAGCGATTGTCAAAACCAACATGGATGGATAGGAATTCAGTAAAGAGTTCAATATTGGAATTCTAAAATGATCACGACATTATGTCGATTTCATACAAGTTGCGGGGCTTGGATTGCATCCTCAGATTGTCGAAGTCATTGAGAGTTTCAATTTAATTCCAATTTAAAAGGGAAGGACAAGTACTAGCACAAAGTATCAAGAAAGATATAATTCAAGAACCCCGCTGTCACTGCAGGACAACAATATATCAGATGTCCTCTGTATCATTTTAGTCCAAGCTCAGAAGCAGTCTACATATGCCCTGGCATTGGCCACCGGGATAAAACTGCTGGCATATTATTGTAGAAAGTGCAAAGGTTACAAACCCACATTTTTAAAAGCTATCAGTTTCATACATTCCAATGTAGTATTGAATGCATAGACATATTATTTCTCACACTATAGCAAACCCCAGTAAGACAAGATACTTGGAGAAACTTGAAGGGGTTTATAACACCGTCATATTGAGTATGTGGGGAGTTAGAAGCATCACACAAAAGGCATCAAGAACCAAATGCATAATGCAGTATATGAAGATACTGGAGATCATAGGAATGTTGAGCGTTCACACATGTACTACAGCAGAAGGGGACTGCTTCAAAAGATCAACCTATAGATACTAAATGAAGACCATATAGACAAATTAAACAAAGCTAGCTTTTGGCATCCGAGAAACCAAAAATCATGTGGCCTTGTATTCAACCCAAATCACTATGAAAAATAGTACAAGAGAAACAAAAACCAGCGATATATAATTTTTGAATTTTCTTCACATTCTCTATGGCAGTTGTTTTCAAAAAGTAGTCGGGTTTAGTTATAAGGATATAGGAACCATGGTTTAATCCCCTTGAAAACTGTTTCATGAGGCGCATATGATCTGAAACATCAAACCATTGCTTTTCTGGTTTCAAGATATTGGAAAAAGGACATTAATAAATGATGGTAAGACAAGAGAAGGTATAATATAAGAACATGTTGCTAGGAGCAGATTTGGAATTCACCAAACATGCTTGAGAAAGTCACTTCTTTCCCAATTTAATTTGCATCGGAAATAGGGCATGCTCAGTTAGTTATTTGTGGCATCAAGCCAAAAGACAAAGAATGACAAAGATGTAAAGGTTAAAAGAAGAATTGAAAAAAGCACAAAAATAACAAAGTTAACAGCTCATGCAAATTTGTAACAATAACACAGGTAGCACCAAGAACTAGAAAACTTGGCAAATAGCAACGAAGTGACTAGAGAACTTGGCAAATAGCAGCAAAGTGTAATTTCAACGATATACTAGGACAGTACAGCAAAGAATGATGTTTGTTTCCCCAACTTCATATCAAAATGTTTCCTGACACCAAGGTTTGAACAAAGGAGATTAAGGAAAATATATATATAAAAAAAAAAAGAAAGGGAGAGAATGGCAATGCCTTAGTGTTGAAAAGCTATCCATAACTCAGGTTATATGAGGTAGACCTTCTGTCTCCCTCCTAAAGGGATCCAACCCGAACTCCTTCCCTCACTTCGTTCATGCTGGTCAGTCGAGTGGCCACTGGTAGCTATGCTATGGAGAAACAAGGTTAGCTCATAGGTCAGCTGACGATAGACAACGAAAGGGATGATTCTCGTTCAACTAAAGGAGCTGGCTAGAGAAAAAGGTTGTCATTGATCCTTAGCCACCTTTATAGTTGTTGTGCAGTCATAGTTGCTCCTTAGCTGTATAGAAACTAGCTATGCATTTTCCTTATTGTTCTATTTCTCTAAGTAGACACCAAACAGAAGCAGAGCCTTAATTATATGGCCAGCCGAAAAGTTAGGCTGACTATGCGCTTCAATGCGCCATCCAATGCACCAATTCTTGCTTACTAGCTCAAATACTTAAAGAAAACAGTCAAAGACAAAGGCAACGGTTAATCGTATTATAAAGCCTCCAAAAGAAAATGAATAATCAGAGAACAATAATTGTTGACGCTAAATTTGGAATGTAAGATGTAGGGAGTGGCGGACAATCCTGGTCATTGATGTTCTCATAAAGAGATTAGCTTGAACCAGAACCAGTGAGGAGAAGCCACGGCCCTTGGATGCAAAATACGCCGGTGATCTCGGCTGTCCTGCGTAAGAAAAGAGATAACCACGACCGAAGATTTCAGGATCCGGCCCAGATTTTTGTGGAATCGAAGTCGGATTGGAGAGGGTATAAATAACTCAAGTTAGAAGAGCAGACGAACATGTTTTTTTTTCTCCCCAGCATTCAAAAGTTCAATTTACTCCCTTGAGAGAGACACCCGGAGAGATAGCCAGAAAAGTAGTAGACGTAACATTCGGCAGTTCTAGTTTGTATAGTGAGTTGTTTAAAGAGTTAACAGCAGCAGCAGCACTAGTCATTACTCAGAGCCGCTTTCAGCAGTTGTAAGTTCGGCCCGAGCGGGAGTCCAAGTCGAATCATTTGAGTCTCACTTTTATTGTTTTTGTTTTTTGTTTTTTGTTTTTTTTTTTTTTGTCATTTCAGCAATAGAATGCTCGGTTCGTCTTATTTTGCTAACAAGAATAAGAATAATAAAATAAAATTCAAATGAGGTACAATCACAAAAGCTAGAAGCAAGAAATCACGAAGGAAGAGGAATAATCACCTCGCCGCCGACGTTGGGAGCGTCTCCGTCTCTCCTCCTGCTGTTAATCGGAATGGGGTCGGTAGAGGGCGGAGTCGTAGCCATCGGATGAGGAGGAGGAAGAAGACAATGAGGAGGAGGAGGTCGAGCGGAGGAGGAGGACGACGCGGCGGGTGGCGCGGGGGCGATGGAGGAGGAGGGCGGGGGAGCAGAGGAAGGAGAGGACGGAGGGCGCGAGCCGGAGGAGGTGGCGGAGGGGCAGACAGCACAGGAGCCGGAGCACCTCCTCGCCGGACAGCCGCTCCGGGTTGCACGCCACGTACTGGCTCAGCTCCGCCGACGCCCGCGCCGCCCCCGCCACCCACCCGCTCCGAAACACCATCTCCCTCTCCCTCCCTCTCCCTCTCCTCTCCTCGTCGGTATCTGTTTTTGCCCTTTTCCCCGGTTTTATTATTTCATTTGGTAATATATATTTAATTTAATAATGATAGAAGAGGGAGGATTGAGTGCGTTTTCGCAACTCCTATTATTAGGCGGAAAGTGGAAAGGAGAAGAAAAAAAAAAAACAGAAAAATATAGGAGGACGCAACGAGAGGAATCGCTGTTGCCGTTGAAACGAGGGATTGGGTAAATCATGGGAGTACCGCCGTCGTAGGCGCCCGAAATGTTTGCTTTTGTGAGAAATGCTTCATCTCATTTATTTATTTGTATTGGAAAATTTATTTGGTATTCGTATCTAAAAATAATCAGGATCTGGATCTATGAACGGCATTGTCAAATATAATTTAAAGTTTTTGAATTATTTATTTGTAACTTAAATAGTCTAAAAATTACTATTTTTTAATATTTAATATAAGATAAATTCGAAGGTTGTGGATTAATTACTAAATAAATAATATTCTATAAGAGTGCAACTATAAAATTCGATTTCGGAAAAAATTCAAATAGCATAAATTGTGTACCGGAATAAATCATAAATAAATTCTCATTTTTATAACTAGAAGTGTTCTAACTTTACTTTAGTATTAACATGTAAAACATAAATATATCAATAATATATAAGATTCATTATATAATAAATGCGATCGATAGCAATAATATTGTCTCATATATTTTTGATACGATGCTATAAATAATATAAAAAGTTTTCAATTCATGTAACATATAAATTTGCACACACAACTAAATTTGTGGTAAAAAAAAACAAAAAAATTCTTTCTAAGACTTGTTAAATATAAAGTAATAGCGTTTTATCCGAAATATCATGTCATTATAAAAGGACTAAAATAAAATTAATATTGTTGTAACACATAAATTACCAACAAGTTTTTTTTTTTTTTTTTAACCTTATAAATTAAATTAGTTGGTGTTTCATAAATGAGTATCTGGTGCCAAAGCATCGTAGGGCAATATCGATGTTACGGGCAATTTCTCAAAAAGTAAAATTGACGTTACTTACCGGTGATTCTTAATCATTAATGAACTAAGTAACGTAACAAGATGAGGGCCTAAAAAAGAGATGTTTCGTAATTATTAAATTAACTCATGTACTAAGATAAGGGCCTGATAAGATAAGCGTGTTGGATTACGCTAGCTCATACGGAAGTATCAATCAATCAACAAATCAACATCATCAATACTTATCATAATAAAGACAAGGAACCCAAAGTATCCGCCTAACACATCCTTTATCAAACAGGAAAATGCCGGCCTATATTCGCCAGGGTTAATTAGTTGCACCGGTAGCACCTAAACATCTGAAAAAATAATTTTTTATTTTTTGGGGTTAAAACGTATGAAGATCCCTTACCTCTAGGCCATTTAATTTTAAAATTTTAAATTAATTTTAAATTTTTTAATTAAATAATTTTAGCTGACTAAATTAGAGATTCTGACTTCATTTGGGATTGCAAAAAAATTACCTTATTTGTGGTGAGAAAGTACGATAAAAAATATTATATTTATTTTCTTACGTAATATTTCGTTCCGTATATCATGATGAGTCGGTTATGATATAGTTATAAGGTCCCATCGGAGAACGCAAACTTTTCCATATATATTTTTACCCTAACTTTATTTTATCTAATAGCGTCAGATGGAAAGTGACTTTTATTTTATAAAAAATATGTTAATTGTATACCTCCAAAGAAATGTATGATATACAATTTCTCATCCTAAAGTTTAGAATTTTTTTAAAAAATTCAGTATTTAAAAAAATATATATATAAAAAAAGGCTCATTATTAATTTTTGGATGAGAGGCCGTAAGATTTACACCTCAAAAGAAGTGTAAATCTTACACCTTCTCTTTCGAAGGCTAATAATGAGTCTCTTTTTTTTTTTGAAATAGCTAACACGCTGTTGTGCGCCGAAATCCGTCATCTTCGACTCGGTCAAAGATCTTCATCGGGAAGCGCGTCGGGATACGGAATGGCTGCGGATAGTGACCCTCGAAGTTTGCGCCCTTTGACTGGATCAAGCGATTCGGCCGATGAGGGATCGAATCAGTCGGATTCGAAAATCTTCACTCTACAACTGGTTCGGCTGGAAGAGCCGAATGTACGAACTGTGCAGGGATCAATGTCGGCAGAAGAGCCGAATGGAGGAAGTACACAGTAACTGGTCGGCTGAATAAACCGAATAGATGAAAAACACAGTGATCGATCGGCCGGAAGAGCCGAATGTCTTTATATATATTAATAAAACAGAGCAGGTGAGTGATGCCCGTGGGGTAGACAGACTCCAAGTATATTCTACAAGGGAGTGATGCCCGTAGGGCAGACAGACTTCAAGTATATTCTACAACGGAGTGATGCCCATGGGGCAGACAGACTTCAGGAGTGATGCCTGAAGGGCTGACAGACTCCAAAGATCTAAGTTACAAGCTACTCCTAGGAAAGAGATAAAATGCGAGAGGAAATAAGAGCGGTCTTCTCGTTCACGGGGTGGAGAAAAGACCCCTATTGCGAGCTTCAAAGTTACTATTTATACATTATTGGTTGGTTGAAAGTAGTTGAGTGGTTGTAACCATGTGGAAGTTACACTAACTCCTCATGAAAGTTACGCTAACTCCTTGTCTGCGACCACGAATGACGTACCTCGAACGGTGAAATTTATCTTGATTTCTCGTGGGGTAGTATTCACGATTCAGATTAATATTTAAATAAGTATGGTTATCAGGTATTGTGGATCCTTGGCTTCCAATAAACGCAAGCATCTATTGTTAATTACCCCTATAAAATGTTAGGGCACCTTCGATTAAGAGACCTCTGAAATGCTGTAATTGAACAAAAAAAAATTTTATAATATATCGTTCAATTACATAGCTTTAACCAAGGGCATACCCTCAGTGTACATCAATAGAGCATAAAAAGAATTTGACAATATGATGACCAATTAAACTTAATTTTGATTGCATCTTAGTTCTATATTCCAAGATGCCCAAAGTATATGATCAAATTAATTTTATTGGGCCCTACAAGTTTTGGAGCTCAACATTGTTCACCTAAGATGAAAGATTGATTAAATTCCATATATATACATTGGGATTTAATCGAACTCTAATTATATGTATTAGAGTTTGATTTGGCTAATTAAACTTTAAATGTATGTAATAAAGTCCAATTTGATTTGACATTCAATTTGAGCTTTCATCCTAAATGTATGTGTTAGGATTAGCCCAAATATTTTGAATTAGACTCTAATTTTATATTTTAGAGTATGGTGTAATTAGGCTCTAAGCTTATGTGTTAGAGCTTAATCATATTTGCTTTTGGTTCATCATAGGGTGAAATGCTAACTAAATCCTAATTATATGTATTAGAATTAGTTAAATTTGATTTAAATTAAACTCCAAGTATATGTATTGAAGTCTAACTTAACTTCATTTGTTTGAACTCCAAGTATATATATTAGAGTCCAACAAATTTAATTTGATTAGGTGAAACCTAATTTATTATTTTTTTATCTTAGTCATATGTACTAAGATAAATGGATGGTTTGATCAATTCTAACCGAATGTTTTAGAATTTGATCGAGTTTGAATATGGTTGTAATTTGACTCTAGTTTTATATGCTAAAGAATTGGATGATTTGGATTGGGGTTTAACGGAAAATTTGATTTGATTTGGGTTAGGTTTGGGCTTTGATTTAGTTGTGGATTGGAATTAGAAATTGGGTTCATTTGGGTTTAATTTGGTTGTGGATTGAAATTGGGAATTGGTTAATTTGGGCTTAATTTGGTTGTGGATTGGAATTGGAAATTGGGTTCATTTGGGCTTAATTTGGTTGTGGATTGGAATTAGGAATTGGGTTTATTTGGGCTTAATTTGGTTGTGGATTGGAATTGGAAATTGGGTTCATTTGGGCTTAATTTGGTTGTGGATTGGAATTGGGATTTAATTAGAATTTTGATTGGGTTTGAGGTTTAATGGGTTTAACGTGGATGTGTTTGATGTGGATAGGCTTAATGTAAATGGGTTTAATATGGATGGGCTTGATGTGGATTGTGGGTTGGGTTTAATTCTGATGTGGACTTAGGCAAATGGATGGATTTGGGTATGGGCTCAATTCAAGCCCATACAGCTTAGGGTCCATATGAATGGATTTGGGTATGGGCTCAATTCAAGCCCATATGATTTAGGATCATATGAATGGATTTGGATATAGGTTAGTCCTGAGATTCTTTTTCATTTTGAAGTGGTTAATTCGGTTCTATTTGGGATTTGATCAAAATCAAACATTAACATCGAAAATTTAAACATCTAAGTCATAATCAAATGCTTAAAATTTCACATCACTTTTTAATTTTTAAATTCTCATTCATGGATAATGAAAATTCAACTTAATTTAATTTGGAGTATAAAACGTCCAATGCGATCAAATCTCAATTTGGTCTAATTTGACCAAATCGAGAGGTTCGATTAAGGTGTTCGATTATCTTTCGAATCTCTCATTGTTTTTCCATAGAGCAAAGCTCCATCTTTCTTTGATTAGAGGAATACTCTCTTTCTCTTCTGGTGACATTCTTTACAAAGAAAAGAGCAACATTCTCTCTTTATTTGCGAATTAGGTTCGCCGTCGACAACCACGTCTTGGGCATTTCGTCAAAAAATTGGCGGGCGCATTGTGCGGCGCAACACCGCTTTACTAAAGAGGAGAGCACGCTCTCTCTTTATTACATTTGCGTCGACAACCACGTCTTGGGCATTCCGTCGAATAGTTGGTGGGCGCGTTGTGCGGCGCAACACCGGCTTTATTAAAGAGGAAAGCATCGCTCTCTCTCTATTAAGTTCGCCGTCGACGACGGCGTCTTGAGCATTCTGTCGAACGGTTGGTGTGCGCGTTGTGCGGCGCAACACCGTCTTCATTAAAGAGGAGAGCATCGCTCTCTCTCTATTCGATTCGCGTCGGCAACGGCGTCTTGGCTATTCGTCGATCGGTTGGTGGCGTATTGTGCGGCGCTTCATTAAAGAGGAAAGCATCGCTCTCTCTCTCTATTAAGTTCGCCGTCGACGACGACGTCTTGAGCATTCTGTCGAAGGGTTGGTGTGCGGGTTCTGCGGCACAAGACTGTCTTCATTAAAGAGGAGAGCATCGCTCTCTCTCTATTAAGTTCGCCGTCGACATCCGCGTCTTGGACATTTCGTCGAACGATTGGTGGGCGCAACACCGTCTTTATCAAAGAGGAGAGCATCGCTCTCTCTTTTGTTCGCCGTCGACGACGGCGTCTTGAGCATTCTGTCGAACGGTTGGTGTGCGCGTTGTGCGGCACAACACCGTCTTCATTAAAGAGGAGAGCATCGCTTTCTCTCTATTAAGTTCGCCGTCGACGACGACGTCTTGGGCATTTCGTCGAACGGTTGGTGTGCGCGTTGTGCGGCGCGGGCACCGGCTTTATCAAAAAGGAGAGCATCGCTCTCTCTCTTTTACATTCGCCGTCGGCAACTGCGTCATGGGCATTTCGTCGAGCGGTTGGTGTGCGCGTTGTGCGGCACGGGCAGCGGCTTTATCAAGAGGAGAGCATCGCTCTCTCTACGTTCGCCGTCGCTTAATCGCATCTTGGGCATTTCGTCGAGCGGTTGGTGTGCGCGTTGTGTGGCACGGGCGGCGGGGCCGCGACGGAGGAGGCGCGGGCGGGGGCCGCAACAATGGAGGCTGCGACGGAGGAGGCGCGGGCGGGCCTGCGATAACGGAGCTCGCGACGAGAGGTGCAAGCGACGGGGGCTGCGGCTGCGACGACGGAGCCACGACAAAGGTGCGGCGATGGGGCCGCGGCTGCGGCGACGGAGCCGTGATAGAGGAGGCGCGAGTCGAGGCGAGTCGAGGCGTGCGGCAGACGGAGGGGCTCTGCGATGACGGGACCGCACCGGAGGAGGCCCGCGACGGCGGGGCCTTGACGGAGGAGGCTCGGGTTGAGGTATCGCGCGCACCGCGAGATGGCGAGAGCTCGGCGGTCGGCGGAGGCGAGAAGTAGGGACGGGGCCGCTCGGAAGAGCGCCGACGGACCATGGACCGCTACATCGAGAAGTACATCGAGGCGAGCTCGTCGATCCTCTTCCACGTCGCATCGGCGGCATGATCTTCGGGGAGGTGGAGCAAGGGACGCCGCTCGGCGGCGATCCTCGGGGAGGTGGAGCGGGCGCCGCTCGGCGGCGATCTTCAAGGATCGGAGCGGGGCGCCGCTCGGCGGCGATCCTCAGGGAGGCGGAGCAAGGGCCCCGCTCGGCGGCGATCTTCGGGGAGGTGGAGCAAGGGCCCCGCTCGGCGGCGATCCTTAGGGATCGGAGCGAGGACGGGCGGCTCGGAAGAGCGCGGACCGGGCCGCGGAGTCGGGCCGAGGCGGCGGAGTTGCGGATGGGGCGGCGGAGTCGAGGCGAGTTCGAGGAGGGCCTCGGGCTTGAGCGGCCAAGGGGGTCGTCGCGATGACGAGCGGCCGAGCGGCTCGTCGGGTCGGAGGTGACAGTGACGAGACGACTGCGGGATTCGACGGTGATGACGAGCGGCCGAGGGGCTCGTTGCGACCGAGGAGAGGAGCGACGGCAGAGTCGCGACGGATGAGAGAGAGAGAGAGGGAGAGCTTTGATTTTTTTTATTATTTTGCACCAGAAAGAGAGAGAGAAAGCTTGGTTTGCACTTTAATGGAGAAGGGACAAATTACCTTGTTTTTTTTTTTTTTTCTTCTTGAACGGGAATGAAAATTTTTTTGTTTGGTGGAGGGTTTAGTGGAAGGTTTTTCTTAGAGTTCACTAACGGTGTTGTCTCAAATTGGTTAAGTGGGTATTTATGAACGAGGAATGGGATTGGTTTAGATCATGCCCAAAGAATGGGGTAATGAGATGTAGGTTTAGATCGTGCACAAAAAATGAGGTAATGGTATGTGGGTTTAGATCGTGCACAAAGAATATGGGGTAATGGGATGTGGGTTTAGATCGTGCAAGTAATAGCATCATGGGCATAACATTGCATATTAGCCCTTCTTATTTGTCTATGTTATACTTTAGTTACAATAAAAAAGTAATATACATAACAAAGTATTTATATGCTTGGAATGGAGCATCTTGCAAATATATAAAAGGGAAAGGACTAATTTGCTAAATATATGTAGTAGCCATGCATGCCTACGAGCATTCTCTTTCCTCTTTCTTTGTAGTCTATGCACCTAGTGCATAAATCAACTTGTGCACCATATTCAAATTTCCTCTATGCACCTAGTGCATAGACCATCTCATACACCACATTTAAATTTTGGATTTCAAATTCTCTCCTTTTCTTTCTCTTCTTCTTTTTTTCTTTTTTTCTTTTTTTTTCTCTTTTTTTTTTTTTTTTTTTATCTTTCAACAAATGCCCCCACCATTTCAAGCTTGTGGATTTAAACAAGGTGGAAAAGGTGCATGATTTCAACCTTCATATCGCCATCAAAGGTTCATGGTAACTTTATCATGGCTAAATCTCTTTTATGATATTGGTCAACTTCAGTCAGTGGATTTTTTTATTTATTTTGCCTCGAGAAGTAATCTAGATTGCTGCGCATAACCGACCCTGAGGTGAGTTAGTATTCCGTCATAGGCAAAATATATCTTGGGTGATAGGGAACATGGATTATTTTTTATTTATTTTGCCTCGAGAAGCAATCGAAATTGCTGCGCATAACCGACTCTAAGGTGAGTTAGCATTCCGTCATAAGCAAAATATATCTTGGGTGATAGGGAACATGGATTATTTTTTATTTATTTTGCCTCGAGAAGCAATCGAAGTTCTTTGCGCGTAAGCCCTAAGGTGAGTTAGCATTCCGTCATAGGCAAAATATATCTTGGGTAGTATGGCGCCCATATAGGTTTTCACTAAGTACCTTCCCCTAACTTTTGCCTGTGAGCTTCAAAAGGTTTTCTCACAATAAGGATCCCAATTTTGCCTGTGGGGTTATACCACAGCCAGGAATTTTTGCAATTTTACCCTTGAAGTCCGATGTGAACAATCAAGTCCGCCGGTGGCTCATATTTTAGGCCAAATTTTTTTATACATAATATTTCTTTAAGAAGCGGTTGATAGGTGGCATTGGTCTTTCACCTTTGGCATCAATCAATTGATAAGCGCCGCCTTCATAGACTTTTTCCACTACATATGGGTCTTCCCAGTTTGGATCAAATTTTCTTCTAGTGTGTTTATTGATTATAATCGGTCTACGAAGAACGAGCACCAACTCCCCAATATTAAAGGTGCGGTGCCGGGTGAGCTTATTATATGCTCTTGCCATCTGGGCTTGATAGAGTTCTAAATTTTGCTGAGCAGTTAGCCTGACTTCATCTAATGCATCTAGCTCATCAAGCCTTAATAGAGCATTTTCTTCATTTGTTAATTCATGTTGAACTGCTATCTGCAATGAGGGCAATTCAACCTCTAGTGGTAATACTGCCTCAGTGCCGAACACCAAAGAGTAGGGTGTTGTTTGAGTTGGCGTTCTGTATGTGGTTCGATAGGCCCAAAGAGCTTCTATGATTCGCATATGCCATTCTTTTTTCATTTTGCCACTAATTTTCTTTAATAGCTTTATCAAAGTCTTATTAAAGGCTTGACCTAATCCATTAGCCTTTGCATTATATATTGAAGAATACCTCCAATCAATTTTATGTTGAGTAGCAAATCTATTGGCTTTGAAACTCTTGAAGGCAGTTCCATTATCAGAGATGATTCGTCTTGAAACTCCAAATCGGTATAGAATATTTTCTCTGAAGAATTTGACGACATCATCTGTTTTTACTTCTCTTAAAGGGATTGCCTCAACCCATCTAAAAAAATAATCTATCAGCAAGAATAACTTATGTCCCCTGGAAGATGGTGGATTGATAGGTCCTATCACGTCTGTTTCCCACATATCAAATGGCCATGAAGCGATTGTAAGATGCAAAGGATTTGGATGTCGATGAATAAAGTCACCGTGGATTTGACATTGATGGCATTTTCTAGCATACATTATACAATCTTGTATCATGGCTGGCCAATAATATCCCAAATGCTTAATTTTAAGGCTCATTTTTGGCCCTGATTGGTGCGCACCGCAAACGCTGAATGAACTTCATGCATGACTTGTTTAATCTCATTTGGTGATAAACATTTAAGCCATAATTGATCATAAGATCTGCGATAAAGTTGATTATTAACGAATACATATCTCATTGCTCTTTTCTTAATTTGTGCTTGTTTTGACTTTTCTTAGCGAGTTTATTATATTTGAAAAAATCGACGAAAGGTTTTCTCCAATCATCTTCTATATCGATGGTTGCAACTTCAGCTTCCTTTGTATCTTCTTCTCGATTTAAGTCAGCTGGGGATAATATTTTTCGATTTCGTATAATTATTTGGACCTCATCCACGGTAGGGTCGGCAAGCTCTTTAGCCAATTTAGCCAGGGCATCGGCTTTTCCATTCATAGCCCTGGACACTTTTCTATTTTTACACATGGAATTTTCTTCATAAGATATTTCACTTTTGTTTGATATTCGACCAACTCAGGTTTATATACTTTAAACTCCCCTTCAACTTGGTTGATGATTAATTGGGAGTCTCTATAGATATGCAATTTGTGTATATTCAACTGGATTGCAATTTCTAATCCAGCAATTAGAGCTTCGTACTCAGCCTCGTTATTTGTGCGAGGCTCAGAAAGGGCTAATGAGTATCTTAAAATGCCTCCTTCATGTGTTACAAAGATTAATCCTATCCCGGCCTTAATTTGAGAGATATTTGGACTGAAAGCTGGTTGAATTGAGAATGCGCCATCAAAATATATTTTCCAATCTGGTTGGTCTTCTATAGTAAACATGATATGCTCATCGGGTAAATCACAGATCAAAGGTGAGTCATCTGGAATCGGGTGCACAGCTAGAAAATCAGCAAGTGCTTGACCTTTGATGGCTTTCTGTGCCACATAAATGATGTCAAATTCAAAACTGGTCTTGTCATTAAGAATTTAAGTGGGTCCACCCTCGAAATTAAATGGATTTTATGTTCCAACATATAATGTCTTAATTTCTTAACAGCGAATATAAGGGCTAGACATTGCTTTTCAATTGTCAACTAAGAATTTTCTGCCCCCACTAACATCCTGCTGAGGTAATATAAAGTATTTTCCTTTCCTTCTTCATTGTTTTGAGCAAGAAGTGCACCCAGCGATCCTTCAAGTGCAGCGGTATATAAAATTAATGGCTTACCATGAATAGGGGTAGCAATAAAAACGGTATATAAAATTAATGGCTTACCATGAATAGGGGTAGCAAACACTGGGGGACTTAATAAATATTTCTTAATGTCGTCAAATGCTGTTTGACAATCATCATCCCATATAAAAGGCGCGTCCTTCTTAACCAATTTAGAAAATGGTTTAATTCTGCCAGATAAATTTGATATAAATCTTCTAATGTATGCCAGTCTTCCTTGAAAGGATCGTAATTGTTTCAAATTCTTTAGGGGCGACAATTCTATGATAGCCTTAATTTTTGCTGGGTCGATTTCAATTCCTCTATGTCTAATAATAAACCCAAGAAATTTACCTAAGTAAACTCCAAATGCACATTTAAGAGGGTTCATTTTCAGATTATATTTTCTTAATCTGGTGAACACTGTTCTTAAATCTTCAAAATGATTTGCTTTATTTACAGTTTTGACCACCAAATCGTCAACATAACACTCAACAATTTTGTGGAGCAAATCATCAAAAATTACCGTCATAGCCCTTTGATAGGTGGCTCATGCATTTTTTAGACCAAAGGGCATAACCTTGTAACAGTATATGCCAATTGGAGTTCTAAAAGCAGTGTGTTTTTCGCCCTCAGGTGCCATCTTTATCTGGTTATACCCAGAGGAACCATCCATGAAAGAAAACATCTCGTAACTTGAAGTGTTATCGATCATTAATTCAGTGACTGGCAATGGAAAATCGTCCTTTGGGCATGCTTTGTTTAGATCTCGAAAGTCTATGCACATGCGAATTTGACCATTTTCTTCTTTGGGACTATGCTTGCGATCCGATCGGCATATTTTCTTCTCTCGATGAACCACTGCTTCAATAAGCTTTTTAGTTTGTTATGATCTTTTTCTAAGTCAAGTCTTGTCCTCCTTGGAGCTTGTTTAACAGGAACCACATCCGGGCTAATAGCAAGTTTATGAACAGCCACACTCGGATCTAGGCCAGGCATCTTTTTATACGTCTAAGCAAAACAGTCTTTATATTCTATCAACAATGTTTTTAACACATCTTGATCTTTTTCTGGAAGTAGTGCACTAATATAAGTGGGTCTTCGATCTTCTTCGTTGCCCAAATTTATTTCTAAAAGCTCATCAACGGTGGCTTGCCCCCCGTTTCAAGCTCTTGTGAAGCATCTTTTAATTCCATAATCTTTATTTTTACTTGCTCGATGTCCTCATCCTGCTTCATATCCTTTATTGTAATCATAGTGCAGGTATGTTGTATAACACATGAATCATTATAGGTCATCTCTGTCATCGGAGGTGAGAGATTGAGTTGACATGTTTCAGAAGCTGTCATTCCAACGATCTCTTTGTAAGAGCATTGAGGTTTGTTGACCACCTGGGTAGGTTGATGATGTCCTACGCTCTTGCGTGTCTTGTTCGCCCGTTTGGAAGCACAACTCTTTTTGTGGTGGATTCCACATTTTTTGAAAAAAAATTACGATTAGCACGTGACCTTCTATAGGAAATCCACTGAGCTATTCATCATGTTTTTGAGATTTTTTGAAAAATATCTTTGGCATGTTGACGTCTTCATATATTTCTTCATCAGTTATCGAGCTTGATAAGATCGGAGGGTTTATAATCATCCGACTTATAAAAAAGGATTCCTTTCTTTATTTTTTCTTTTCCCCTGACTTTCTCAACTTGAGGAGGTACAAAGAAGGTTTTTAAATCATTCACCTTTATTGGCTCACTTATATGAAGAGATTTTATATGTCCATATGGAACTCTAGTAATAGTTAAGGAATCCTAAATCAATTCAGGAGTTCTTATGAACATATTTGACTCGGATGTCGAGAAAATCTCTTCGTCTTCTGATGAGTGTTCTCCCTAGTGCATGTTTAACTTGAAAGAAAATATTTCCAACATTTTTCTTAATTGTTCTTCCTCATCGGAATCTTCTGAATCACTTCCGAAGTGTGGAATCGCATTTTCTTTATTATCCTCAATTTTTATCTTTCCCTTTGAGGATTTTTTATCACTCTGAACTTTATCCTCTTCGAGTTCGTGAGATAATTTTATATCTTTTTCAGATTCCGCAAAATATCTCGCATCTTCATATCGTATCTCATGCACTCCAAATGGGCGTATATCACCATCAACTCTGATATCTTCTCCATCCTTAATATATTTCATACATTGATGAAGAGTAGAGGGGACAACATTATATTCGTGCAACCAAGGCCGTCCTAATAACGCTTTATACGAAGTATCTGCATTTATCACATAGAATTTTACATCGGTCCGCAGTGCTCCAAATTTGATAGGAAGAATGATCGACCCGAGAGCTTTTTGGCTATGTTGATTAAAGCCTTGAATCAGAATTTTTTCTGAGGACAGATGATCGACATTAAGAACTAAACTTTTCAAAGTTCTTAAAGTCAAAATGTTGATTGAGGATCCATGATCGATTAGAATACGATTAATCTTCTCTCCATTGCTTGTCCCAGTCATATATAACGGCCTATTGTGATAGGCAGTTCCCAACAACATGTCCTCATCAGTGAAAATAACATTGGCAATATGTCCGAGTACAATGCATCTTTCATATTCATCTCAAAATGAGCATAAAAAGGCTTGGGGTTTTGTAAAGCGTAAATGAGTACGTCCCGAAGTTCTCTGGACATCATCAGGGCATCATATACACTCAACAAGGCTGGCACTTTTCTTAAATGGGAAAGTATGTTGTACTCAATCTTTGATAATTTCCATTGATTTGATGAAGTCGGTGCCTCTTCATTTATCTGAATTTCTTTATCCTTATCATTTTGTGGTTGCCCTTGTCTTTCTGGTAATACTTTCCCAAACTTTTAGCTTAATTTGTAAAGAATCCTCTCTTTTATCTTCCTTGGTATTAGAGTCGATACCACAGGTAACAGTTTGGCACGTTTCGACTCTAGTCTTTTCAAGAGTATTCAACTTGTTGAGTATCTCCTTTAATTGCTCTTTCATATTTCTTATTGCCCTGGCCACACAATCTATGTTTGTTGCTAGAGTGCGTACATCAATATGCACTCTTCTCAAATCATTGTCTATCTCAAGAAGGCGATATTCCATTCTCCTTGCACCGTGATCCCTGCTGGGAGTATTGTATGCTACCCAGGCACTATCACCATCTTCACGTGCACCAGCAGATTGCCTAACCATATTCACTTGATTTACAGAGTCATCAGATTGTTCTTCGGAGACTGTTATTACCTGACATGACTCTTTGAGTTGTAATTTGTCTTTTCTATGGTCCTGAAGTTTCACGCATACATCATAAGCATGACCTCTCGTTCCACACCAAAAATAACGCAATTTCATATCATCCAAAGCATCATAACATGCTCTTCTGAATTCTTCTGGAGTAATGGGTTGTTGTTTCTCAAATCGTGGGAGATGTTTCTTCCATCGTTGACTTTTGGATTCGGCAACCGTCGGTTGATCGATCCTTGGCTTCACCTTGTTCATAGGTAGATTCTACATTCTTTTCCATTGGTGGCAACTTTCTAGAGTGTGTCCCCATATATTATGATAGGAACGAACTACTCGACATAACTTTATTTTTCCTTCTTTAATCGAGCTTTATTATTTTGATGAACCTCGATGCTTAGGGTTGGATTCTTCTTCTTTTTCGGTGAAGATGGCCACTGCATTTCCTCTCGCCGACATTCTTTTAAGCTCTTGAGCAATTATGTGTGCTTCATAGAAACTTGCATCGTACTCGGCTTTTGTCCACTTTGATTGCTCCGGATCAGCTTGCGTAGTTATGCCTTGGCACGTCTCGACCCGACATCTTTTTGATGCTTCAGCAACATCCGTTTTGAGCATATCTATTATAGTCCTCAATTGAATATCTATGCCTTTTATACCGCCAATCATCTTGTTCACATTCATCTTTATAAGGTTAACTTCATTGTGCGACCTCCTCATTTCTCCCTCCATTCTGATTAAGCGACACTCCATTCTATACAACTTCTTCATTGGATCATGATGAGTTGAAGTATCGTATAATTCCAAAGGATCAACATAAGTATCATAGTTTGGTGTGGATGTCTGTTGATTTGCCCTCGAGGTTGGTGCAGGTCTTTCTAGCACGTCATCAGATGTTGTAATGACATGGTATGATTCCCGTATGTAAAGAACAGTCTTGTGCTTATTTTTCTCCCGGATTGTCAAAGTTGTGCTTCTGACACTTTGCTTGATGCTCGCCCTTTGAGAAAACTGATTATTTTGTCTTCTTGTATGTTGAAAAGTGCGAGTTTTCCAGGTTATGTCCTTTCACTTGATGAAAAGGGCAATACATAGGTGTATTTTTGCTGTTAGAATGCTGAGAATTAACTCCTTCTGTCGACGCCGTTCTCGGACATTCCCCTTTGTTAAACTTTTTATTGACTCCACCCGTGTTTTTGGTTTCTATAAGAGGGGCTTTTCCTTTATCTCTTTGAAAAGCTTCGGGTGAATGCTGATTCGAAGATCGACTGGTAGGCCTTGGCAATAGCTCGATATCCCGTCCTCTGTTATTTTGCGACTGAGTCTGTTGAGGGAGGGGAGTAATCTTCATTAATCGTTCTACTCTAGCTTCGATCCCAATCATCATAGAGAACATTACATTCAGTTGTGCTGTCATATTCAATATTTTATCATTCACCTTGTGAAAATTACAGCGTGTCATTTCTTTTATTTCTGCCAATTGGTTATGAACTTCTCTGAGGTTCCTTAATTGTTCCCTAATGTGGCTAGAAGGAAAGATAATTTCTTCATCGTCTCGTCATGCGGTGATGACTCTGCAAGTCTCTCCTCAAAAAAGGCTCTCCTTTTTCTTTACACTCCTCGACGGGAATTTCTCTTTTATCGGAGTCTTTCTTTTTCTTAGCCTCTTCTATTGCTTTGAAAATAAAATCATAAATCACAAGAGGCTCTCTTTCAAATTGTTTATATTCTTCCATTGAGTCAATATGTTCCTCAATAGGCCGCTTCTTATGTTGTGGTTGAGCCGGCTCAACAAATTTCTTATTCTTCTTCACCCGAGTTATTCTGCGCCTTGACTTCGCTGGAGTATTAAATTTTTTGATTGAAGGCATGGGCTTATCCTCAGATTGCACTTCTGGGTTTAAAGGGCCTCGCTACTTTATTCCTGGAACATCTTTTAAATATTTTAATATATTCCGAGTTTTCTTAGATAAGAATATATTCCAAAACTCGGGGGGGAGTGCATTCTTAATTTCTTCCATATTTTCAGCACCCACATCAATCACATTGGTCTTTTCGACTGGTGTTTCTGATAATACTGACTGTGAAAGAGTGATTGCGCCAGTTCTATATTGTTTTTCAACCCAATCTTTGAAAACCCAGCAGTCTTCAATTAGATGGCTGATTAGTCTATGATTGTCACGCCCCGAGACCGCAACCAATTTGGTTCGGTTCGGGACGCGATCGGCCGACAGACGACACCTCCCTGTCACCAAAGGCTCGACAATTAGTCATGTACAAAGAATTGCCCAGGAAAAAGAATTCTATATCATACATGACAAGAAGATGCAACTAAAGGTGCGAACGACAACAAGAGCAAGATACAAGTATTGCATACAAGTAATATAAAGAGAGAAAAGTCTATCTATTACAATCATTCAACATTTGTTTACATTCTTTAACTTCGAAATATAAATACATATTCATCTCCCAAAATGTAGATTACATCATTTCTTTATACAATTATGTTCCCAAAATAGTACCAAGGTAGGCTCTAATGCAACTGGGAGGCTACAATCAACTAGGGCGCGATGCCCTTGCCACGATCCTCACCGGCAGCCTGCGCGCTGGAACCTGTAATAGAGTGGGGTGAGAACTAACTTCCTTAGTTCCCAGTGGGCTCGGCCACCGACCCCACCGATCTCCCCACTAGGTCTAAGCATGCAAAAGCAGATAGATAGATAGATATTTAACTTGAAAGCTGTAAATAAATGCACTATAAAAGAAATGCAACTACTGCTATGCCTGAAACAACAAGATCATGATGTAGCTATGAAATATCTAACATGCTACTATGTTTCAATCGAGTATGTATGAAATACTTTTTATGTTCTTGACTTATTACCCAATCCATGGCTAGCCCGTAGGCACGCCCACGACTCACAACTCAACCCAATGGGTTGTCTGCGGGACCCCACATAGGCTATCCCTCGAGACCCCACATAGGCTATCCCTATCGAATCACATGCCAAGACCTCAGGAGACTCGCACTACTCGTGTGGAGCGACCAACCACGCGGCGAAGCGGTTGTGTGAGTATGATCATCTCCTCCACTTTGGAGGGCATCCATACAAGGGTATCCATGTTCATGTGTTTTCTAACACTATGTTCAATGTCGTTTGCCATCAAGTTCTCTACTTGGATCACATGTCATTAGTGTCTCTATACACTATGTCATAATGTCAATCATCAAGTCATCTACTTGGTTTACATATCTCTAGTGTTCTTTACACTAAGTTATCATGCAATGTCATCATCAAGTTGTCTACTTGGTTCATGTCACTAGTGGTTCTACACAATGTCATATGTCATTGTCATTCATGAAAGATCAAGCTCTTTTCCAATTTATCACTAGAGTCCAATGTCATACACTTAGTTCTCATGTCTCCTACATTCAATTGTCAATCATAAGATGCCACAATATAGAGGAGTATGGAAGAATAGTAAAACAAACTATATAACCCTAGCATGCATGAAACTATACATACACACATATATATGCTATATGACCAATAAAGAGACTTAGACATAGAAGGTAGCCCGATGGCTTCGGAATGGCACCCCCCACCTTTTGGAGTGTTCCACGAAGTTAGAATGTCGCTCTTGAAGCCTCTAAACTCAACTTTGACTCCTCGGCCAATTCCCGAAGCTGGAAGCCTCTGTTCGGCTCGGATCGCTCAAACCGTTCGTCGGATCGACGAACCGTCGCTTCCCACGCGTTCGTGGACCTAACAATATGTTAGAAATGAGGTTAGAAGGGATCAAAACCTCATCCTAAGAAAAGCCCCAATTTGAGCCCTAGATTTTGCCCCGGGCAAAATCCCGTGTTAGAGCTCGAATCGATGGTGCAAATCACTTCTTAGAGATGCTAGGGTTCCTCTAAAATTGTTTCTAGAAGATACAAAACACTCTAGAAGATTCTACTATGAAAGCTCATAAGGGCTTACCTCAATGGAGAGCTCTATTAGAGGAGAAGATTGAGAAGAGGATGCTAGGCTTTCTCCTAGGTTGATCCTCCACCAATTCTTCCTCTCCTTTTCTCCTTTCTTCTTCCTATAGAGAGAGAGGGAGAGAGTTTATGTTTGTGTGTGTGTGGGAAATAACAGTGAGGGAGAGAAAAGAAGCCCTCTATAGGCTCTATTGTAACAAAATGCCAAAAGCCCCCTCAACAATTCAAACTGCACCAAATTGGGCATTTTCGGGCTGCAGGGTCCGGACCTGGCCCATGGGGTCCGGATCCCGTAAGCAACTGGGCATTCTGCGCGGCTGGGGTCCGGACCTGGCCCATGGGATCCGGATCCCGTAAGCAAACTGGGTAATTTCGGGGCTCGGGATCCGGATCCGGATCCCATCTCCAGGGTCCGGACCCCAAGTACTTAGCCAAAATTTCAGCGTTTCGGATTTGGGTCGTTTTTGCTCGTTTTGCTCGTTTGACCTCCGATTCTTTTCAAATCGCACCGAGACTTTCCAAACATGTTTTCGAACACGTTTTCGTCATCTTTCCATCCATGCTAATGCCGGATTTAACTCACGACCCAACATAGCTCTTTGGGTTCCGTTTTCGCGCTTATGCGCACCAAAATGCCCGTATGCTTCCGAACTTCACCGGGAGCAACTCCGGTGCACTTTTTGCCTTCAGATCAACTTCGAACTTTCCGAAGTCCATCCTCTCGACAATCAGTCGATTCTAAACATGGTGCAACTCTCGGATTTCGAGAATTCACTTTCTTACAATGATATAGGCAATAGTTTGGATCATTGATTTTCCTGAACTTATCAGGGAATTCTATATGAGAGCAGGGCATCTGTTAAGGATTTTGTGTTGGAAAGTTTCGTGAATTGAGTCGGAGTCTTGAAGGATCGGAGTGGATCGAAGATGGTCGAAGAATCCTAGACTTCGAAGAAAAGAGACAAGTTGAATCACGACGTCTAGGTAAGTGTTTAATTCATGTTATGGTGATTCATACTTAGTTATAGGCATTAGAATCATAAAATCATTGTATAACGGATTAGAAATTGTATCGGAACTTTGTAGTTTTCGAAAAGTGAAATTTCAGCAAAAATACAAAGTTATACCGGTACAAAATTGGTTTTGTACCGGTACAAAAAAGTTGCTATACCGGTATAGCCATCAATCCATTACCGGTAAATGGCCTTCGCAGAAAAATCTTTCGTCATTGCATTACCGGTAATGGCCCTGTTTTTGTGCCGGTACAAGAAGGTAAAAATCTGATTTTTCTCTAATCCGAATCTAATTGATTCTAAAGTCTATAAATAGGTTCTTAGGGTTCTCTAACTTCGTGTACTTCATGATTATACATGTTTGAGAAACCCTAGAGGTTAGGAATTCCTTCAAAACCTATTTTCTACTACGGGTCAAATGCATACAGGTCCCTGCAAACATAGTCAATTGCGGAAATATCCCTGCAAAAGCGAAACTAGGTGAGATGTCCCTGCAAAAGTCCAAAAGTATGCAGATATGTCACTTCAAATCGAGACATGGTAATTCTTATTCTATATGTCGATTTGATCTACGATTCGTTTGGAGTTTTCTTCTTCGGTTTTAATCGATACTCCAACGAAGGATCACCGTATTCATGATTCTATTCATGGTGGCGTCGTGGATTCGGCGTGATTGAAGACTTCGTGGACTCGGAGCGTGGCGTCGTGGATTCGGCGTATTGAAGACTTCGTGGATTCGAAGCAAGGCGTTTCGTGGATTCGGAACGTGGGCGTTCGTGGATTCGGACGTGATCGTGGACAACTCGGTGGAGTGCGCGGAGATCCATAAGAGAGTTAGAGGTTAAGTCCGTGGAGTCGGTAATCACCTTGTAATCTTTTCTTTTAGTGGATTGGTATTCGCGTGTTGGTCCCGTGGGTTTTTTACTCCGAGTTGGAGTTTTCCCACGTAAATCTCGGTGTGCTTTTTAATTTCCGCTTTTACCTTTTTAAAGCATCGAGAATTGTGATTTTTGGCCGATACATCTATTCACCCCCTCTAGGTGTTGTTTGATACAATCTAGATAGATCCTTGGGGCTTCCCGTAACTCACAATTGGTATCGAGAGAGGGATCTAGATTCATTGTTATCTAATGGCGAAGCGGAAACATTAATCGACCACCGCTCTTCGACGGCACGAATTATGCCTATTGGAAAGTTCGCATGAGAGCTTTTCTAATAGCGATCGATGAGCGGGTGTGGCAAGCGATTGAGTTCGGGTGGAAACATCCAACCGAAAAGGTCGATAATGTTGAAACGCCGAAACCACGAAACAAGTGGACGAAAGATGAAAACGAGTCATCTTCGTTTAACGGCAAGGGCATAAACGCTTTATTTAATGCCTTGTCGCAAACGGAGTTTACTCGCGTGTCGGCTTGTGAAACCGCCAAGGAAATTTGGGATACTCTACAAATTACACATGAGGGTACAAGTCTAGTAAAAATTCAAAAGCTCCAGTTGACTAGTCAATTTGATTCTATTCGAATGGAGGAGCATGAATCGTTTACCGATTATTATACTAGACTTCAAGACATTATCAATACATGTGCTAATTTGGGAGAGAAAATCCCGGAGTCGAAAGTAATAAGAAAAATTCTTCGAACTCTTCCGGAACGCTTTCGGGCAAAGGTTGCCGCGATCGAAACGGTCAAGCATATGGACGAGATGAAAGTCGAAGAATTAGTAGGCGCTTTACAAACGTATGAGATGACTTTTCCTACTAATCAATCTTGTTCCAAGTCTTTTTCTTAAAGTACAGGGATGGCACTCAAATCAACAAAGGAAAAAAGACGACGAATCGGATTCCGACGAAGATGCTACGATTGAGAATTTTGAACATCAATTGGCGCTCCTCACGAAGAAATTTCGCCGGAATTTCCGAAAGAAGAACCGTGTTTTATCTTCAAATCAAAAATCTTCTTCTAAATCTTCTTCATCTTCTACTTTGAAAAATAAAAAACTTGCAAAATGTTCGAAAGAAAAAGATGAATTTGAAGGGGAGATCCAATGCTTCAAGTGCAAAGGCTACAGCCATATAGCAACGGATTGTCCTTCAAAGAAGACTTATAAACAAAAGGCTTTGCAAGCAAAAACTTGGGATGATTCTACTTCGGGTGATTCATCTTCAAGTGGTGAAGAAAATGATCATATTGCTTTAATTTCTAAGTCTTCTTTGCCTTCCTCTAATATTACTTGTTTATCCTCTATTGTTACTAATTCGAATGTTTCTCCTTCTTTGCATGGATCTTCGAGTGACAACGGCGAAAGCGAGGAGGAATCAAACGACGATGATTTGGAGGAGGCATACAATCAACTTCTTATCGAATCGAAAAAGATGGTGAAGTTTAATAAGAAATTGAGAAGACAATTATTTGATTTTGAAGAGGAGAATAATAATTTGAAGACCATGAATAAAGCTCTTGAGGAGGAACGGGAATCTATCCTAAACAACAATTCGGTCCTCCAAAAGAAGCTAGAAGAAGTGGATTTAACGATCAAATCTTATAAGGATAAAGTTGGATTTTTGGAGCAACAATTTGAGGAATCATACAAATCCAACAAAGCCTTGACCAATCAAGTCCATCAACTCAAATCCGACGTTCAACAATTTTCTTCGGGATCGAAGAAATTGGATCATATGCTTGGATTGGGTCAAACGAGCAAATTAGGACTTGGATATGAACGGACATACGTTGAGAAGGAGTTAAAGTCGACATCCAATGTCTCAACGGCCTTGAAGGAAAAAGTGTGTCATAGATGTGGCATCAAAGGACACATTAAAAAAAATTACCCAAAGAAGGAAAAGAGAAATCAATTGGCAACATTAAAACCTCAAGTGGCACTCTCTACTACTCGCTGTCCCCCACGGAATCAAATTGGAAATCAATTGGGTCGAGTGCCTCATTCAAACCGGTTTTCTAAAGAGCAACGGCAAGTTCGACCGAACCCTCAACCGAACCGAATTTCTAAACCAAAGCCACAAGCAAATTGGGTTTCTAAGCTTCAACGACAATATCAACCGAAGCTTCAAGCATCGAAACGACCAACGGTTGATCCGAAATCAAAACAAGTCAAGCCTCACGTCGACAAATCAAAGCAACGAAGATCAAACAAGTTTGGATCCGGAAAGGTGATATCTTTTCTTGTTTTTTGCCTTAGTTTATTCTTTGTTTTTATAATGCTTTGATTGATGCATGTTGCATATTTTTATTTATCATTGCATTACATGTTAAGACGAGATTTGTTGGTTAAAATTTTATTTAAAAAAAAAAATCATTTTTGAGGAAAGGCTTATGGGGAGTTTTTAATCCGATTGAAAATTTAGTTGAGAGAGCTTATGTTAGAAAATCTTTAAAGTAGGGCGATTAAAGGTTTTTCAAAGAGAATTAACGGTATTTAAAGTCAATTCAAATTGAATTAAATTCATATTAATTATCGATTTTACTTCACTTTTCATTATTTTGACGATAATTTATTATGTGATTTCTTTTTACATACCTTCATCAAAATTTTGAAATTAATTTTAATCACTTTGTATTTAATCCATCTTGGTAGTGAATGTTGAATATAATTGATGGATATTTTCTAATTGACTAAGATTCGTCAAAATTATTTTCAATTGTGAGATTGTCTAATTGAGGGGGGGTTTGTTTTATTAAAAAAAAAAAAAAAAAAAAGGAAGAAACTCCTTAGTTTAAAAGATGTAGAAAGAGTTACATCCGGTAGGAGTGTGAAAACTACCACCACGTGTAGGAAAGAGCTTCCACCGGTCGTCCGTGTGTGAAACTACCACATGAGAAATCTATTTGAAAAATCGAAAAGGTTGAAAAAAATATATATTGTAGAATTTTCGGTGATATAAGGTGATAGAATGGAAAAGATGCTCAAAGAGCCACCCCCGGTGTTTATTAGTTAAATCTCTATTTTGAACGGGTTGCGACAAATTGGTGTCAATTTGGACAAATTTCTAGAAAATTATTATTTATCAATTCGCATCTTGATGATTTAAATAATTTTGATTTTTCTTAATATCAAATTTTGATGATATGATGTCTTTTGAAATCATAGAATATTTTACCGTCATCATAATAATTTTTGATTTTTGAAGTAAAATCATTAATTTTTCTGAAATTAATTTGATTTTTATGAATTTCTGCATGAAAAAAGCTATTTTTCGAAATTCTGATTTTTTATACCGGTACAGATTCATCCTATCTGGGTATAAAATCTGTAACGCGATATTATACGGTAAGGATTAATTTGTCTCACTCTACACTCATTCAAACCCGTCTCTTTCTCTCTCTAAAACCCCTCTGAGGTCCTCACCTCCAGATCTACTCGATTTCCCTCTCAAACAACTTGTTTTTAGCTCGGATCAAAGGTAAAATCCGATTTTTGCAATTTTTTTGAATATTCCGGGACAAGAGTTCGATCTCGATTATTACTCGTTTTTGATGCAATTTTTTGCTATAAATCAATGATTGGACATATATTCTTGCTTCTAGAACACTTAGATCACATTAAAGTCCGTTATTTTTACATTTACGTTCTAGGGATCAATATTGGTGGAATTTCGGGATTTTTGAAAATGTGCCAAATTTGATGAAATTTTCTGCATGATTCAAGTTTGTTATTGCTTTATTATTTATTCTTGAATTATTTGTGAATTTTTCACAATTTTTAGAGAATTTTTTTTAAAAATGTGTTCATGTGAGGTTTTTCACGTGTAGGAAAATGACGTTTTCGCTAGTTTTGGTGCTTTTGGTGCTCATGGCCACGGGAGGTGGTCGCCGTGGTAGCAGAGGGCGACGGAGTGTCTCTAAAGAGACACGTGCTGCTGAGGAGTCGGAGGAATCGGACCCCAACTATCAAGCCGAGGAGGCTGAAGAAGAAGAGGAAGAAGCTGTAGAGCCTGTTTCCCGTCACAACAAGGGAAAAGGCATTCTTTGGTGAGTCGTCACGCGGAGGTGGTGCTACCGGGGAGCGTCGAGCCAAGAGGGATCGAGGTTCCTCTGCGAGAGCTCGAGCTTTCTACTCGTTCGTGTATTGCGGAGCGGCACGTCAACTTCACGGAGCTCACAGAGCAGGTTCCTGATTTTGGTTGCTTATTGCTTAGAGTCCCCATTGAGCCGGTTGGTCGTGTTCCAGCTCGCTCACCTTTCTGCGTAGAGCTTATTCGGGAATTCTATCTGCGGGGCTTAGTTCTGGCTGAGGATGAGGAGACAGGCACTTATGTCTTTGAGACTTCTGTGCGAGGAAAGAAGTTGACTGTTACTCCTTATGATATTGGTGAGCTGTGGGGGCTGGAGGTTGCGACTACTGGACTTCATTATACAGCGGGGCCATTTCAGTCTTCGACAGACTGGGAGACCGTTGTTGCAGCCATCTGCAAGTCGGGCGTTCACACGGATCGCGCATTATTGAAATCTAAGGATCTGCGCCCTGAGTATCATCTCCTATCTTTGATCATGTGCTACAATGTTCAGCCTACTATCGGGACAAAGAGGCTTGTGAGGAAAGCTTTGTGTTGCTTTATCTTTTGGGACATCCGAGGCTCATGGGTTGAACTTGAACATTCCGTTCTGATTTGGCGAATGGTGCACGTTATTCAGTCTTCTACACGGCGCGATCTACTTCCGTATCCATTGATGATTACTCGGATTTTGCGAGCAAACGGGGTAGATACTGAGTGTGCCAAATATGATTTTGGGCTGGGCTCGATTGATGCGGTGACTTGGGCAAAGTCAGTGAGCACTTTGAAGACCTTTCAGCAGACAAAGGGAGCTCCACCGCATCTTGCATCGAAAGTGCTGCATGCCTTCTCCCCCACGACGAGCAGAGCATGCAGAGCCTGCAGGATCCTCTAGATCAGGAGGAGTAGTCACCTTGGACTCGCTTCATCGTGACGTGAGTGAGCTGAAGAAGGATATGGGCTTTCTGAAGAAAAGTTTCAAAAGTCTCGAGAAAGGAGTGAAGAGGATCTTGGAGAAGATGGGGTGCACGCATGATGATATCTTTCCATCGACCTCATCCTATCAGCGCTCCGTGTCTCGCCAGCCGTTCCTACAGTGTCGGTCCGGAGGCGGTTACGGATCTCTTCTTTGGAGGAGACGATGACGACGACGAGGCGGAGTGATTTCTACCTCGTTTTTATTGATTTTTCTTAGGTTTATGTCTAGTTTTCTTCCGCTCGGTACTTGATGTTTATCTTTTCCTATGCATCTCGGTTTGTGACTATGATATGACTACTCTCTGTTTAGTTTGTGTTTCTTTCTATCTCTGTTTCTTTTTGGCAATTTTTGACAAAAAGGGGGAGAATGGACTACAGGTACAGGGGGAGTTGATAGTGCATACACGTAGGGGGAGATGCATATACAAAGGGAGAAATGATTAAGGAGGGAGAAGGAAGTATTTTTGAGCAAAGGAAAGAGTTTGAAAAGTTGATGGAACAAGGACAAAAAAGAGGAGAAGAGAAGATGAGAACAAAGAGATTGTTGATTGACTAATATTTTGATTGTCTATTTTCGTTTGAAATTGTTTTGCAGGACATCAAGACTTCAAGACTCCTAGTTGTGTCTAAGTCATAGAGTTTGTTTTAGGAGTTTTTGATGTATTTTTTGATCTTAATTGTATTTGGATTACACGAGAAGTTTAATGTTTTGGTGATGACATTGAACTTCGTTGTTCTTTTAAAATGTAATTTTGGTTAGTTTTTGTGTTTTGTCACGAAATTGTCAAAGGGGGAGATTGTTAAGGATTTTGTGTTGGCAAGTTTCGTGAATTGAGTCGGAGTCTTGAAGGATCGGAGCGGATCGAAGATGGTCGAAGAATCCTAGACTTCGAAGAAAAGAGACAAGTTGAATCACGACGTCTAGATAAGTGTTTAATTCATGTTATGGTGTTTCATACTTAGTTATAGGCTTTAAAAACATAATATCATTGTATAACGGATTAGAAATTGTATTGGAACTTTGTAGTTTCCGAAAAGTGAAATTTCAAATAAAAATACAAAGTTATCGGTACAAAATTGGTTTTGTACCGGTACAAAAAAAGTTGCTATCTGGGTATAGCCATCAATCCATTACCGTGTGGCCCTTCGAGAAAAATCTTTCGTCATTGCATTACCGGTAATGGCCTGTTTTTGTACCGGTACAAGAAGGTAAAAATCTGATTTTTCTCTAATCCGAATCTAATTGATTCTAAAGTCTATAAATAGATTCTTAGGGTTCTCTAACTTCGTGTACTTCATGATTATACATGTTTGAGAAACCCTAGAGGCTAGGAATTCCTTCAAAACCTATTTTCTACTAAATAGCCTCTTTTAGGTCAAATCGAGACATAGTAATTCTTACTCTATATGTCGATTTGATCTACGATTCATTTGGAGTTTTCTTCTTCGGTTTTCATCGATACTCCAACGAAGGATCACCATATTCATGATTCTATTCATGGTGGCGTCGTGGATTCGGCGTGATTGAAGACTTCGTGGACTCGGAGCGTGGCGTCGTGGATTCGGCGTATTGAAGACTTCGTGGATTCGAAGCAAGGCGTTTCGTGGATTCGGAACGTGGGCGTTCGTGGATTCGGACGTGATCATGGACAACTCGGTGGAGTGCGCGGAGATCCATAAGAGAGTTAGAGAGGTTAAGTCCGTGGAGTCGGTAATCACCTTGTAATCTTTTCTTTTAGTGGATTGGTATTCGCGTGTTGGTCCCGTGGGTTTTTTACTCCGAGTTGGAGTTTTCCCACGTAAATCTCGGTGTGCTTTTTAATTTCCGCATTTACCTTTTTAAAGCATCGAGAATTGTGGTTTTTGGCCGATACACCTATTCACCCCCCTCTAGGTGTTGTTTGATACAATCTAGATAGATCCTTGGGGCTTCCGCGTAACTCACGACATCTCGGAATCAGATGACGGACCTCATGTTTTCACGACTTCAGTTCGGGGAGTTGATCGAGATGTCTATTACCTCGGCCACGATTGGGACAGTACCTGGTATGGAGGCACGTACAGATGGTATTGACTATCTTCAGGCAGGTTATGGTGCCATTGGAGATTGGACTAGGATACTCAGGTTTCTTTGTGTTCCCAACGCCGAGAACAACGGAAACGCGATCTTATCTAAGGATTTAAGGCTGGAATACAGGTTTCTTGATTTTGTGGTTTGCTACAATGTCATGCCTTTAGCAAACACGAAGATTATAAGGTGGGATCGTGTGTTATATCTCTATCTACTTGGTCATCCCGAGATTGTTCAGGAGCGGAACATCAATTTGAACGTACCTTTTCTGATTTGGAAAAGAATGGCGCGAGAGATAAAAACGTCGAGTAAGAAGGATCGCCTCCCTTATCCACTGTTGATCATGCGAATTCTCCGACTTCATGAAGTGAACATTGACTGTTCCTCATATGAGCATTCTCTTGGACCTATTGGGGAGACGACGATGGTTAAGTCTCGAGCTCAACTTCATCCCGGTGCTCCTCCCCCTGCTCATCCACCTGCTCCTCCTTCTCCGCCTCAGGCTGCTCCAGATGATGTTGCATCCATGCCCTAGATTTTTAGTGAGCAGCAGCGGCTTTCAGGCGAGTTAGAGAGACATGGCTCGATTCAGGACGACATGCGTCAAGATATTGTCAAGCTCAAGAGGCGCCAAGGGCGTTTTTCTCAGTATTTGCGCCTACTTTGTGAGAAGATGGGATGTACGAGTTCCGAGATGCCTCCACCCGCTCTGAGCTCCGACTAGAGTGCTCGGGCCCTCGTTTTGTCGTTTTGGCTCTTTGTGACAAAAAGGGGGAGATGGAGTTGATGATGGTTTTTGATGATGATGGTGCTAGTGATATGATATTAGATGCTTGTCCCTATGACTGTTAGACTGTTAGTTTTTATTTGACTCTGGACTGTAACTAATGCTTTTTAGTTTCTATTCGACTCTGGACTATGACTATTTGCTTTTGATGATTAATGGCATATTTGATACTTGAATTTGTATTGAGAGTTTTTTGTAGGAACATTCAAGACTTCAAGACTCCAATGTCTAGGTCATAGAGTTTGTAACAGGATTAGAGTCTGTAATTTTGTTTTTATTGGATCGGTCATGCGGGGGTTATTGTTTGGTGATCGCAGTAATCCTCTTCTTTTTGGTTTTGACTTGTGTACGGGCGTCTTATCTGTGTTTTGTCACGAAATCGCCAAAGGGGAAGATTGTTAAGGATTTTATAAGTTGGCGTATTTCGTGAGGTGTTTGGAGTCTTGAAGGAGTCAGGAGCACACTTGGACAAAGAAGATGCAAACGGACGTTACAAGACTCTGCAGTAAAGCTCGGCACCTCAGGTAACATCCTAAGATCATTTATGGTGATTTTAACTCAAGATATAGTAGTTAGAGGACTTAGACTAATTTCTATTTGATAAAAATAAAACATGGAAAAAGCGATTCGAATCCAGGATACGAAGGGTGAGATCCGGATCCGTAGCGATTCTTGCGCAACCTTAATTCGGGCGGACTTGGATGTGAGGTTCGGATCCGGTACCTTGAACTCTCGGGTTGCGTAAGGGTGGACCGGACTGAGAGGTGGAATCGGATCCGTAGCTAAATATTTGTTGATACGCAATTCGGGACCGGACTCCATGGCTCGGGACCGGACCTAGATGAATTTGTAATTCAATAACGGAAGAGAGAACCGGTTGAGGGGGCTGAGTCCGGATTCCCCAGGACCGGTCTCTGCATATAGGGTCCGGACCTTGGCTGCGGGAAATCTTTCCAGATTTGGTTGTTACAATCATAATCTATCTCTAAGTCTTCTAAATACTATATAAAGACCATGGGGGTTCATAATTCCATATACTTACATTATAAACTCTTTGAAAACCCTAGAAACTCCTTTTTATCCTAATGCTTTTCTAAATTAGAGTTTCCGCGGTAATTAATCATCAAATTGATTCTAGGTTTTTGATTCTTCGTTTCTTCATGAATCAAGTTGATGATTAAGTAAAAGAGATCCCACATTGGCTATGGTTCGTTAATTGTGAAATCACCACAAACGTCTACTACTCCGGATGGAGTTTGGCGCGAAGATCGCGTGAAGGACCGTGGATTCGGTGGACGCATCGAGGATTCGGGGCGTTGTTGCGGCAAGGAGTTGCGGCGTGATCGGTTGAAGGATTTCAAGCGATCGAGGACCAGCGAAAGAGATCCACCTTGAAGAATTGGTAAAGTTGGGTTGAGTTGTCGGTAAATCATCTTGTACTCAATTTGATTCTTAGTGGATTTTCGTGTGATCGGTCCCGTGGGTTTTTCTCTCCGTTTTGGAGTTTTCCCACGTTAAAATCTCGTGTGTTCGTTTTATTTTTCGCATTTATTTTAAAACGCATTGAGGTTTATTATTTTGCCGTTTTATACCTATTCACCCCCCTCTAGGTGTCGATTACCTTTTAGATCCTTGGGATCCATATCTTACACTACCGTCTCTTTAACTTGTGAAGTGATCATATCATGAATTTCTTCTTTAGTCAAAGAGATAGTCTCTTTAGGAAACGATTGTTTTAACTTTGTTCATCAGTGACTTGTTGTATGTGCGTTTCTGTCTGAGTTAGGATCTTAGTTTGATGCCGTTGATCTTCCAATTGCTTATGCACATTCAACATCATATCCATGACCTCCTCCATCTTCTTATAGAGATTTATGATATCTCTATCTTTTTCATCGACTTTCTTTTTCAAGGATGCAATCATAGCATCTTTTGGATCCCTCGAGAAAAATACAACTTCCTCTTCCTCCGCAGTCGGATGGATCACCGGGTAGATCATCTTTATTCGGGATATTTTGCGAAGAGCTTGCTTCCTTAGCTCTTGCTTTCTCTTCGTCGCTTTTCTTGCGACGGCTCTCGTAAGAATTTGTTGAATAGTTTCTTCTTCATCAATCGCCTCGACGATGTATGCTCGATTACTCTCACAGTGTGAATCTCTAAATTCTCTATTCTAGATTTTTCTTCTTTAATTTGAGCAAGAGTTTTGGGCTTCCACTCTGTTTTTCTTCCTTCCCATGATAGGGTTGACCTTCATTGCCATTTTGGTTTTTCAATTTTCTTCTCTATGTTCACTCTCCCCTTTGCAGCCTTAAAAATTTTATATATCCGCTTGGAGACAGAGTTCTCGTTATTGTTTCTCAAGCGAGGGTATGCAAAAGAAGGCTTTAAATGGACCATTTCTGACTCTGGGCGCAGAACGGCCGTAGGTGAGTTCTTTCTCACAAATCTCAGGGGTGCATAGCGGTTATGGACCAAAACGTCAGGTCCAGCGACAAACCTAGTAAGTTGGGTTTGTCGAGACTTCTTTTCTTTATTTATCTCTTGCCGCTTCAAAGTACGACGAAGATTTCTCTTGAATGCCTTCGTCACGGGAGGTACAGTACCCTTGGGGAACGTCAACCTACTGAAGACTGACGCTTTAGGTGCCATATCAAGTGGCGATGTTTCCTCAGTGTGGCTTTGGAACACCAGCCTACCTTGCAACTCCATTTTCTTCGAAGCAGTAATAGGAGTCACCCTCTCCTTCACAGGAACGCGAGGAGGGTTGGGAATGAAGACGTTCGGACGCCTCCCACGAGAAGGAACGCGGGGAACCACAGCATTGACATTGTTGCTTGTAATAGCAGTGAAAGGGGCCATAGCAGCAGCCCTAGCCTCTTCTGGGATGGTGCGAAGCGGATGCGGCACGGCGGCTCAATAGTGAGGACGGATCTTTGGTAGGGAAACCCGACCTGCATTGATCATCATCGAACCGGTAGCAGTAGCAACGTTCTTCGGTGTCATTTCTCCTGCAAGGGAATAACGAGTGTAGATTAAATATTTATCATCCAATTCTATTAGCATAACATTGGTCTCAAAGATAGAAGGAGAAGTCATGTCCCACCGTGTTGCCATTATATGCGACCACGAATGACGTACCTCGCACGGTGAAATTTATCTTGATTTCCGTGGGGTAGTATTCACGATTGATTAATATTTAAATAAGTATGGCTATCAGGTATTGTGAATCCATAGCTTCCAATAAACGCAAGCATCTATTGTTAATTACCCCTATAAAATGTTCGGGCATCTTCGAGTAAGAGACCTCTAAAATGCTGGAATTGAACAAAAGGAAATTTTATAATATATCGTTCAATTACATGGCTTTAACCAAGGGCATACCCTCAGTGTACATCAATAGAGCATAAAAAGAATTTGACAATATGATGACCAATTAAACTTAATTTTGATTGCATCTTAGTTCTATGTTCCAAGATGCCCAAAGTATATGATCAAATTAATTTTATTGGGCCCTACATGTTTTGGAGCTCAACATTGTTCACTCTAAGATGAAAGATTGATTAAATTCCATGTATATACATTGGGATTTAATCGAACTCTAATTATATGTATTAGAGTTTGATTTGGCTAATTGAACTTTAAATGTATGTGATAAAGTCCAATTTGATTTGACATTCAATTTGAGCTTTCATCCTAAATGTATGTGTTAGGATTAGCCCAAATATTTTGAATTAGACTCTAATTTTATATCTTAGAGTATGGTGTAATTAGGCTCTAAGCTTATGTGTTGGAGCTTAATCATATTTACTTTTGATTCATCATAGAGTGAAATGCTAACTAAATCCTAATTATATGTATTAGAATTAGTCAAATTTGATTTAAATTAAACTCCAAGTATATGTATTGAAGTCTAACTTAACTTCATTTGTTTGAACTCCAAGTATATATATTAGAGTCCAATAAATTTAATTTGATTAGGTGAAACCTAATTTATTGTTTTTTTATCTTAGTCATATGTACTAAGATAAATGGATGGTTTGATCAATTCTAACCGAATGTTTTAGAATTTGATCGAGTTTGAATATGGTTGTGATTTGACTCTAGTTTTATATGCTAGAGAATTGGATGATTTGGATTGGGGTTTAACGGAAATTTTGATTTGATTTGGGTTAGGTTTGGGCTTTGATTTAGTTGTGGATTGGAATTGGGAATTTGGTTCAGTTGGGCTTAATTTGGTTGTGGATTGGAATTGGAAATTGGATTCATTTGGGCTTATTTTGGTTGTGGATTGGAATTGAGAATTGGGTTCATTTGGGCTTAATTTGGTTGTGGATTGGAATTGGGATTTAATTGGAATTTTGATTGGGTTTGAGGTTTAATGGGTTTAATGTGGATGGGTTTGATGTGGATAGGCTTAATGTAAATGGGTTTAATATGGATGGGCTTGATGTGGATTGTGGGTTGGGTTTAATTCTGATGTGGACTTAGGCAAATGGATGGATTTGGGTATGGGCTCAATTCAAGCCCATACAGCTTAGGGTCCATATGAATGGATTTGGGTATGGGGTCAATTCAAGCCCTATGACTTAGGATCATATGAATGGATTTGGATATGGGTTAGTCCTGAGATTCTTTTTCATTTTGAAGTGGTTAATTCGGTTCTATTTGGGATTTGATCAAAATAAAAAATTAACATCGAAAATTTAAACATCTAAGTCATAATCAAATGCTTAAAATTTCACATCACTTTTTAATTTTCAAATTCTCATTCATGGATAATGAAAATTCAACTTAATATAATTTGGAGTATAAAACGTCCAATGCGATCAAATCTCAATTTGGTCTAATTTGACCAAATCGAGAGGTTCGATTAAGGTGTTCGATTATCTTTCGAATCTCTCATTGTTTTTCCATAGAGCAAAGCTCCTCTTTCTTTGATTAGATGAATACTCTCTCTCTTCTGGCGACATTCCTTACAAAGAAAAGAGCACCGTTCTCTCTTTATTTGCGAATTAGGTTCGCCGTCGACAACCACGTCTCGGGCATTTCGTCAAACAATTAGCGGGCGCATTGTGCGGCGCAACACCGGCTTTACTAAAGAGGAGAGCACCGCTCTCTCTTTATTACATTTGTCGTCGACAACCACGTCTTGGGCATTCCGTCGAATAGTTGGTGGGCGCGTTGTGCGGCGCAACACCGGCTTTATTAAAGAGGAGAGCATCGCTCTCTCTCTCTATTAAGTTCGCCGTCGACGACGGTGTCTTAAGCATTCTCTCGAACGGTTGGTGTGCGCGTTGTGCGGCGCAACACCGTCTTCATTAAAGAGGAGAGCATCGCTCTCTCTCTTTATTAAGTTCGCCGTCGACGACGGCGTCTTGAGCATTTCGTCGATCAGTTGGTGGGCGCATTGTGCGGCGCAACACCGGCTTCATTAAAGAGGAGAGCATCGCTCTCTCTCTATTAAGTTCGCCGTCGACGACGGCGTCTTGAGCATTCTGTCGAACGGTTGGTGTGCGCATTGCGCGGCACAACACCGTCTCCATTAAAGAGGAGAGCATCGCTCTCTCTCTATTAAATTCGCCGTCGACATCCGCGTCTTGGGCATTTCGTCGAACGGCTGGTGGGCGCAACACCGTCTTTATCAAAGAGGAGAGCATCGCTCTCTCTCTCTTTGTTCGCCGTTGACGACGGCGTCTTGAGCATTCGTCGAACGGTTGGTGGGCGCGTTGTGCGGCACAACACCGTCTTCATTAAAGATGAGAGCATCGCTCTCTCTCTGTTAAGTTCGCCGTCGACGATGGCGTCAGGGGCATTTCGTCGAACGGTTGGTGTGCGCGTTGTGCGGCGCGGGCACCGGCTTTATCAAAGAGGAGAGCATCGCTCTCTCTCTTTTACGTTCGCCGTCGGCAACTGCGTCATGGGCAATTTCGTCGAGCGGTTGGTGTGCGCGTTGTGCGGCACGGGCAGCGGCTTTATCAAAGAGGAGAGCATCGCTCTCTCTCTCTTTTACGTTCGCCGTCGGCAACTGCGTCTTGGGCATTTCGTCGAGCGGTTGGTGTGCGCGTTGTGCGGCACGGGCAACGGGGCCGCGACGGAGGAGGCGCGGGCCGGGGGGCTTCGCAACAATGGAGCTGCGACAGAGGAGGCGCGGGCGGGGCCTGCGGCGACGGGCTCCGCGACGAGAGGTGTAGCGACGGGGGTGCGGCTGCGGCGACGGAGCGCGACGAGAGGAGGCGGCGCGCGGCTGCGTGACGACGGAGCCGCTACGAAGTGCGGGCGATGGGGCCGCGGCTCCGTGACGACGGAGGCGTGACGAGAGGAGGCGCAAGTCGGGGCTATGCGACGACAGAGGGCTCTACGATGACGGGACCGCACGGAGGAGGCCGCGACGGCGGGGCCTCGACGGAGGAGACTCGGGTTGAGGTATCGCACGCACCGCAGAGGTGGCGAGGAGCTCGGCGGTCGGCGGAGGCGAAGTAGGGACGGGGCCGCTCGGAAGAGTGCCGACCGGGCCGTGGACCGCAACATCGAGAAGTACATCTAGGCGAGCTTCGTCGAGCCCCTCTTCCACGTCTGCATCGGCGGCATGATCTTCAGGGAGATGGAGCAAGGGACGCCGCTCGGCGGCGATCCTCGGGAGGCGGAGCGGGGGCCCGGCCCGACGGCGATCTTCAGGGAGGCGGAGCAGGGGCCCCGCTCGGCGGCGATCCTCAGGGAGGCGGAGCAAGGGCCCCGCTTGGCGACGATCTTCAGGGGGGCGGAGCAAGGGCCCCGCTCGGCGGCGATCCTCAGGGATCGGAGCGGGAACGGGGCCGCTCGGAAGAGCGCGGATGTAAGGAAGAGAATTCTCGAAATGCGAGGATTGGACTTCGTCGGGAGTCGACTGAGTGTCGAATGGATAGACTTCGAAAGGTTCGAAGTTGACTCTAAGCCAAAAACTGCATTAGAGTGGACCTCGAGTGCAAATGGTGCAAACTGCACCATTCTGCAGTTTTTTGCCAGGGGAGACCGGACCTTGGCGTGAGGACCGGTCTCAGTGCACGCAGGAAATTGGAGGGTGGAAATTCGGCTAAGTCCCGAAATACCAGCTCTCGGGATCCGGACATTGAGTAAAGACCGGACATCCGAGACCGGACATGGTCCCGAGGACCGGTCCCGATCGCGTGGAAAATGGCACGGAGGCCATCTACACGCAGGTGCTTACGGGATCCGGACATCCTAGAGACCGGACATCCTGTGAAGACGGGATCCGTCTGTTGGAAAATACGGGTGGAGGGTTTCGCGAGGGCAAGACCGGACATCCCATGGAGGCCGGTCTTGGTCGGCGAAAAATGCCCGATACGAGGCGGTGCATGGGATGGAAAGTTGAGGGGCCTTTGGCATATTGTTACAACAGAGGTTAAGATAACATTTCCTCTCCCTCTCCCTCATTTTATACACACCCACAAACACATAACTTCTCCCTCTCTCTCTCTAGAAAGAAGAAGAAGGAGATAGAAGAAGAAGTGGAAGGAGAAAGAGTGAAGAGATTGGAAGAGGATCAAGCTAGGAGCAAGCCTAGCCTCATCTTCACCATCTTCTCCTCCCTTGGAGCTTCCACTTGAGGTAAGCTTTAAGAGCTTTCATGGTAGCTTTTCCTAGGGTGATCTAAATCTTCTAGGAACAATTTTAGCGGAACTCTAGCTTCTCTAAGAAGTGATTTGTATGGTCGATTCGGGCTCTAGCGCGAGATTTTTGCTCGGGGCAAAATCTAGGGCTCAAATTGGGGTTTTTCTAAAAGAGAGGTTTTGATCTCTTTTAACCTCATATCTAACATATTGTTAGGTACACGAATGCGTACGAGGCGACGGTTCGTCGATCTGACGAACGGATTAAGTGATCCGAGCCAAACAAGGGCCTAGAGCTTCGATATTGGCCCGAGGAGTCAAAGTAGAGATTTGAGGCGATGAAAGCGGCGTTGTTACGTCGAGGAACATCCCGAAAGGTGGGGGGTACCATCCGAAGCCATTGGGCTGCCTTTTATGTCTAAGTACAGTCGTTGGTCATATTGCATATAAAGTTATATATGTATAGTTTCCATGCATGATAGGGTTATGTAGCTATCTTACTATTCCGGCATGCATCCTTGTCGTGCTTTAGGCCTTGCATTTGGACATAGTGAGCATTGGAATGAGTGTATTGACATTGAACCCTAGAGATTAACTAATCTTGCATGATTGACAACTAAAGACATACGAACCAAGTATAGAACTTGAGGATTGACATATGACATAGTGCATTGAACACTAGTGACATGAGACCAAGTAGACAACTTGATGAATGATATTGTACATTAACTTAGTGTAAAGAACACTAGAGATATGAGAACCATGCAAGTATAGAACTTGATGATTGACATTATGACATAGCGTAGAGACACTAGTGACATGTAATCCAAGTAAATAACTTGATGACAAAGATATTGAGACATAGTGTTAGAGAACACTTATGCATGATTCCCCTGTGTTGGATGCCCTTCAAAGTGGAGGATGAGATCATACTGACACAGTCTGTTCAGCGCTCGTGGTGGTCGCTCCACACTAGTAGTGCGAGTCTCCGGAGGTCTTGGCACGTGATTCGATTGGGATCGCCTATTTTGGGTCCCAAGGGATAGCCTATGTGGGGTCCCGCAGACAACCCCTCGGGTGGTTCGAGTCCCCTTCATAGACGGGTTGAGTGGTAAGTCGTGGGCGCGCCTACGGGCCAGCCAATGATTGGGTAATAAACTCGAAGGAGTTATGAGATTGGGTACAAAGGTACATATTGAGCATAATAGAATTGCAAACTTACTTGATAGAGTTATATTAGCATGTTAGCAATTACATGGCTAGAACATTTACTCTGATCTTGTTGTTACAGGCATAGTAGATATTGCATTTCCATTATTATGCTTTATTTACAGTATTTACAGCTTTAAGATAAATATCTATCTCGCTTATGCCTGCTTGGACCTAGTGGGGAGATCGGTGGGGTCGGTGGCCGAGCCCACTAGGAACTAAGGAAGTTAGTTCTCACCCCACTCTATTACAGGTGCTAGCTCGCGGGCGGCAGGTGAGGATCGCGGTAAGGGCCTCGCGCCCTAGTTGATAGTGGCCGCCATTTGCATTAGAGCCTTCCGATATCATTTTTGATATAGTTCGTGTTTAAAGAAAATAGTGTATAGTTTTATGTTCAGAGAACACTTATGTATTTTGGGAAAAGAACATGTATATTCCTTTTGAGTAAAAGAATGCAAAGAATGTAATCAAATGGTGAATGATGAAATAAATAAACTCTTCTCTCTTTATGCTACTTGTATGATTTACTTGTACCTTGCTCTTATTGCTATTGGCACCTTGAGGTGCATTGTCCGTCATGTATGTTAAAGAATTTATTTTTCTGGGCAATTCTTTGTACATGACTTGGTTGTCGAGCCTTGGGCGGACGGAGAAGTCTTTGTTCGTTCGCGCACCTTTCCGACGTGTCCGAACGGACAAATTGGTAGCGGTCTCGGGCGTAATGACGGACGAGCAGCGGAGGTCGGAAACGAGCGAGTTGCGGATGGGGGGCGGCGGAGTCGAGGCGAGTTTCGAGGCCTCGGGCTCGGCCAGAAAGGGTCGGTCGCGATGTCGAGCGGCGAAGCGGCTCGTCGGGTCCGGGAGGAGTGACGGTGTGAGGCAGCTAACGGGATCGACGGTGATGTGACGGCGCGGGGCTCGTTCTTTGGGGGAGAGAAGCGACGGCGGAGTCGCAACGGATGAGAGAGAGAGGGAGAGCTTTGATTTTTATTATTTTGCACGAGAGAGAGAGAGAAAGCTTGGTTTGCACTTTAATGAAGAAGGGACCAATTACCTTGTTTTGTTTTTTCTTCTTCTCGTGAACAGGGAATGAAACTTTTTTTTGTTTGGTGGAGGGCTTAGTGGAAGGTTTTTTCTTAGAGTTCACAAACAGTGTTGTCTCAAATTGGTTAAGTGGGTATTTATGAACAAGGAATGGGATGGGTTTAGATCATGCCCAAAGAATGGGGTAATGGGATGTAGGTTTAGATCGTGCACAAAAAATGAGGTAATGGGATGTGGGTTTAGATCGTGCACAAAGAATGGGGTAATGGGATGTGGGTTTAGATCGTGCAAGCAATAGCATCATGGGCATAACATTGCATATTAGCCCTTCTTATTTGTCTATGTTATACTTTAGTTACAATAAAAAAGTAATATACATAACAAAGTATTTATATGCTTGGAATGGAGCATCTTGCAAATATATAAAAGGGAAAGGACTAATTTGCTAAATATATGTAGTAGCCATGCATGCCTACGAGCATTCTATTTTCTCTTTCTTTGTAGTCTATGCACCTAGTGCATAAATCAACTTGTGCACCATGTTCAAATTTCCTCTATGCACGTAGTGCATGGACCATCTCATACACCACATTCAAATTTTGGATTTCCAATTCTCTCCCTTCTTTCTTCTTCTTTTTTTCTTTTTTTCTTTTTTTTTCACTTTTTTTTTTTTTTCTTTCAACACTCCCCATGGAAATTACACCAACTTCTTATGGAAGTTACCCCCCAATCTTCAACCGTTCCCGCCTTCTTGTCCTTCAGGCGCCTTATTGCCGACTCCTGGTGTACCACGTGTCCTTATTGGCTCATACGTGGGTTAGGTCGACTCAATTTTGGTATCAACAATGCCCCCCCAATAGTCTTTCGAATGACCATTCGGATGACTTTTGGTGCCAAATCGACTGCTCAGCCGAGACCCAAACTTTAGTTTCGCTGGTTTTGGTCGGCTTAAAGAAAACTGCTCTTTATAATCTCAACCGCATATATCTCGGCTTTATCAACCGATTCTTTACTTTTATTCGATCGGTTCGGCTCTCCTTGAACCGAATGTTCTTCTATATATATCAAGGATTTTCTCCTTGAAAAAAGTGGCTATATCTCGACTTCATCAGCCGATTCTTCACTTTCATCTGATTGGCTTGGCTCTTCTTGAACCGACTGTTCTTCTAGCAAGAATTTCTCCTTGCATTTACTTTGATTTTTATATCGGCTCCATTGTAGCCGATCGTCCTCATTTTTCTTCCAGAATTGCTCATATTGGGCAACTCTAATACCAAGATCAAATATGTTAGAAAAATACTTATTTTCAAAATGGTCTTTTATCTTAAAATGTAGACCATTTAACGCCATTTTAGCGAACTCTGATTCCGGCATTCTCGTAAAGCACCGGATTTTGGCTATTTTGAAACGATTCAAATATTCTTCGACCGTTTCACCTGACTTTTGTTGGTATAAAGCCAAGTCGGCGACCGATAATTGTGGCTCCGACCTATAGAATTGCTCATGAAATTTTCTTTCCAATTCGTCCCAATCTTGGACGGAATTGGCTGATAAACTTGTGTACCAAGTAAACGCCGTCTTAGTTAACGACGTGTAAAATAATCTAAGTTTTAAAAATGAGTCAGTGGCCGCTTCTCTACATTGGGCCGTGAACCGGGCTATATGATCAACCGTATTATCGGTCTCATCGCCCGAGAACTTGTTGAACTTCGACATTTTCCAGTTTGCCGGATACAGATGCTCCACGTCAATGTTCGCGGGATATGGAGATCTAAATACAGGCCGCACTGCCCGCCTTGCGCCAAATTCGAAAGTATTTCGGATGGCTTCTTCAATTTGTGCATATATTTCATTATTGTTCTCCTGCAAAGGAACATGTGCTTGTACTACATTCGGTCCTTGCGGTAGACCGAAATTTAGTATAACAGGGTTAACTCCTTGTATATTCGGAGCCTGCCCCCCAGCTCTAGCCCTTATATTTTGTGGTTGGTAAGCTGGTAAAAGAGGTAAACCCGATGCAATCTCTGACTGCGGGTCGGCGTTTATATTCGTCGTCCTATAAACAATTTGAGCCGCCGGCATGACTGAATTTTGTTGCACCGGCGCATTTAGGGGCCCTTGTTGCCCTTCATAAGGTTGCTCGTTTCTGATAAATAATTGTCTAATTCGAACAATATTTTCATTATAGGCCGTGATGGCGGCCAGCACCGCGTCTAGTCGAGCGGTACTTTGATGGATATTTTGATCTAAAGTTTGCGACTACTCATCCGTCGCCGAGTGCCCGAGTGAGTTAGATTCGGCTATTGATGAGCCGACTATCCACTAGTCTCGTGTAATAACCGACATTTTTATCATAATAAATAAACCCTTTTGTTGACGATGTTATTGTGTGTAATTTAATTACAAAAGTATTCGTCAAATTTCAGGTGAAAATGAGCTAAAATGGAAAAGTTACGCGATCTAAAATCCTGACTTAAAGTGAATAGTAACTCCGGCTTTTCGGCGAGCCAAGGAGTAGAGAAGGGTCCAGATGTGTACCGAACTCCGATAATAGGACTTCAATAGCTCGTTTCGAACGGCTCGACTATTCTGGAACCAATGGCACTGACGGAATTGGATTCCGATGCACGGTTGTCGAGAAAAAGGGTTTTGAATGGTTATACATATATTAAGTATAAATGGAGTTATGGAGGAAGAAAAGAGGGATTGTTTCGTCGCAGATCGGAGACCAAATCGGACGAAACAAAATGCTAGATTCGATGCCCCAGTCGTGCTGAACGCGCTGGTACGATCCGATCGGAAATCCGACGGACGGATCTTCGGGAATTGCAAGATGATCGCAGAAGGGTAAAAATGGCAACTCGGAAAGAACGCGAAAGGGTTAATATTTTATGCGCCGAAACGCGTGATTTCGAACGTCGAGGGACGTATAAGCATAATACATCTTCTGGCAGGGGCTTGGCTCAAAATAAAACACTTGGGAGGACCTATCGCAATTATGCAATGTGTATAAGTGTGAGTGTTAGGGTTTCACAATGAAACCCTAACCCTAGAAAGGTCTCTTCATCTCCCAAGAAACCCGCCTCGCGCCGCCGGAGTAACCGCCAGAACCCCGCAGCACCTTCTTCTTCCTCCCCTCGGCCATTACCTCCACCAACTTGACCAGGAACCACATGGAAAGCCTCAAAACCCTCTAGAAGGCATTCCTCCGCCGGGAACCATCTCCGGCGTGCTTCCCCGGCCGATCCCGTCGTCCCCGAGCGCCGCCGTCGCCGCCGTTGCTCCCTGCGGCCAACAGGAGTCACCCAGGTCGATCCTGGGTGATCTTGGTTTCTGCGCACCGCCGCCACCTTCCCGCGGTCGCGCCGCCTTCCTCCGGCGACGGGACATCCCCGGCGTGCCTCCCCGACATCCCCACACGCCGCCGGCCGCCGCTCCTCGATCGCGCCGCGGACCGGTGCGAGGCCGAGCCTCTCGCTTCCGGCATCGCCGCCGCCTCGAGGAGAGCATAGTCTTCCCTCGCCTCCGCCGCCGGGATCGTGCCGTGTTCGACCGCCGCCGTGCCGCCGGCGCCATCAAACCCGAGAGAGGAAGGGGAGGAGTGGATCTCCTCCGCCGCGCCACCGGCCGCCGCCGCCGCCGGCCGTAGTCTTCCCGACCTCTCCGACCCGACGCTCCCACCTCCGGCCGACCGCGCGCCTCCCCGTCGCCGGCGGCCAACCCTAGCTCTCCTCGGCTAAGGTAAGCTGTTTTAATTACAACGTAGTAATTCTAGGGTTCCAGTCAATTATCCAGTGATCCGTTGGGTCTATTCGACTTCGGGAGGTGAGCACGGTCAACGGTTTTTCGTGCTGGACGCGATGCTCACCTCCGTTTGGGCTAATGACACACTGGTTGGTAGATAATTCGTGATTTATGCGCTGTGCGCGCTGTTTTGCAGTTTGCACGTCGCTCGTGCGCGTGCCGCGGAGGCCGACTGCGCTCCGAAGGGTGAGCACGGCCTCCGCATGTCGAAATCTACCAAGATGTGCCTCTGCTAGGTTATAGGACCTCGGTTGGTGCGGATGAGCCATAAAAGCCTCGAAATCGCATGAAATAAAGCGATTTCATGCATCTTGGGGGGCTTTTATGCAATTGTACTTTATTAAAGAATATAGCAGAGGCCGCACAATTTCAAATAGATTTTCTTCTTTTTTTTTGTATGTTCATTGACAAAATTTTTAACGCCCCGACACAAAGTAGGCAACCACCGTAAAACATAAGATGTAGAAGTTCGTAAAAAATAACTAGGAAAAAGGAAAAAAGAACACAATCGATCGCAGCCTTTTCTCGATGCTTCCAAAACACAACATGGAAACTAGCTTGAGCACAAAAAGGCTTTTTCCAGCGTCCCTCATGAAGAATGCAACTCAGCCAGAGAACTCAAAATCATCAAAATTAGCTCAAATTCCATGAAAACACGGCGTGGAAAAGCATGTTTCGCTCGAAAGTTTTGTACACTTGCATGTAAAAAGATATAAGGCTCCAGCTTCAACATTCGAAAAAGACAGTAATGTAAGATTAAGCACAAGTTGGCGTTGGAGTCTCGCAAATTCATTGTCAATCAGTAAGTTCGCTAGTTTGTTGCTAAGGAAAAAGCCAAGCAGTAGAAAAACCAGTCAATAATACAGTGACTAAACTACTCATTATTATTATTATTATTATTATTATTATTATAGATCAAGAAAGGGGGTGAAAAAATACATTCTAGAGGCAATTGCCTATGTACTGCTATAAATTAAAGTTCCCACCTTTCATATCCACCCTCAAAAATATCTGTTATCGAATATATGACATCAATCAATGGACATCAATAATGGAATTGCATGCAGATAGTGATAAGCTTGGGAAACCAAGAAAAAACTACATGCATGCCACTAAAAGCAAAAATATAGGTGTTATCACAGGTAGCTCCAAAAAGATCCTTTAAAGTCTCCAGTTAATAGTCTTGCAAGAATAATGAACAGATATATATATGCTGCGCCATAGAGGTCTACAGAAATTTAAGGAATGCAGATAGACTGATGATTTACGAGAGACAAATAAGGAAATCATCAAAATAATAATTCAGATGAGACACAGGTTCCAGCATTATTCACTGCATCTTATTTCATCTTTACTAGAATTCAGAAACAAAGAAAGCACATCACAGAGACACTTCAAGGAATGGTCCGCTGGTAGAGAGGCAGAGCCCCCAATGCCTCTCGCTCGGCCCTCTCCTTCTTCACCTGCAATAAAGTGAGAAACAATTTGAGCAAAGAGTCAGCAAACCCCAAATCATGACCAGCCGAAAAAAAGAAAAGAAAATTGTAACTAGATGACAACTTCCACCTCAGTCTTGCGCATGAGACCGAACACCAGAACAGATAAAAAAATATGACAAGAAATAGTATGAGTAGAGAAACCACAACAAACAAAGAAACAGCACATCGCATGGACACGGAGATGGATAAGGATGTTGAATGGATTTCAATGCTGAAAACAGGAAGTGGGTGTCAAATATATCCATATTTGTTCTAAAGGTATAAATAAAACTCTATGCAGAATCATGGAAAGATATAGAACAAACAAATTAGAGATCTGCACAAGAAATATGGAAATATAGACATTATTAAGGATCCAAAATATAGTTTTGAATTATTCCGTAAATGGATATGTATTCAAATAGAGTGCTCAACTCATATTCTCATTTGGATTAAGTTCTTATCTAGATTAAGGTATGCAAAACTGGAGTCCAGATTCAACCTGGATAAAAATTTAAATCCATACGTATCAAAATTCAGATCTTGAGGTTGGATCGAGCACATATTATTATTTAACTTATATCTTACCTCTACTGTCCTTGCTTCACAATCCTCACCCTTTAAAGACTTCTCACGAAAAGGACAGCAAGAGAATGCGAACAAAGTACATGGTTTAATAGAGACATTAAGAGAAAGAAAATAACTAATACCTACAAACTCGCAACAATGTTCTGGAAACAGTATATATGGTAGCATATGCAGTTCAGAGCACCTTCCACCATATGATAGGTGGTGCATTACACCGGGGGACCTATCGCCGTACTAGATAAACGAGAAGCTTCAAAAGGAGAGAGAGAGAGAGAGAGAGAGAGAGAGAGAGAGATGGAGGGAGGGGGAGTTTTGTGAATCTAGCTTAGGTAAAAAGAGTTTGGTACGTTTAAATATAAGAGATTTCTGATAGCTAATAAGTGAGGTGATTATTGTGGAGTGACAAATAGCCTTACTGTTAGGAAAAATATGCTAATTTTTTACAATATATGCTTTTAAACTAAAGCATATTTCTTCAATACACCATTACTCATGCTGAGAATGCGGTCCAACTTGGGTTCCAGGTAAACCTCATCTTCAGACTACATACTTTGGACTTCATGGCATTCTCTAACAGAGACAAGATTGAAGAAATAATACCTCATTATATTCTAGGTTGCATTATGCTATGTGACAAAGTAGCATCGAGAAAAGAAAAAAAAATGAATCTCCAGATTAAAAAGGATATAAGGACAATATCACATTGTAGAGAGAATAATAGCAAAAACAGCTGGTACTACCAAACACATAGTGGCGGCGACTCTGCTCTATTTTGCAGCTTGGAGTGGATAAACTCTAGAACTTATATTGGCGCTGCAAAAGTTCGGTATCACGAAAAAAGTCATACAATTAAACAACAGTAGAGATCCTATAATGCCTGTTAAACTGTAATACAAGCCGCCGATGAGTGCAATTATCAGTTTCTGATTTTCTAATGTTACCCAATTATGCGTTCGATCATCGAAAGAAACCTTTTCTCCTTTTTTGGTGTTGACAATTTGACACGAATAACTTTCAAATCTAAACAGGCTAATCCAATATAAGCATACAACAATTTAGGCAATAAGTGAATGCAGATGAAAGGATCAGACTAAAGGATTTGATCAGCGAGGGAGAGCATTGATAGTCATTGGATTATCGCAGGGACTCTGACTGGAATGTAGGGAGAGGTCTAGGCCGGCGTCACATCTTCGGACGCAGCCCACGCCTTTACTCCGACTCCCGATTCCACGCTACGCATGGAAAAGACAAGATTTTTGTTGCTGTAGAAGAGGTTGCGACAGCCGCAGTGCTACGACTCGAGCAAGGGCAAGGGCCCTCTACCTTTCGTTAAAAATGCAATGCTCTCCTACTCAGACCTTTTACTTTCATGCCATCATTTCCTTTACATTCAATAACAAAATCAATTTGTTGAGGGCAGAAAGCAAATCAATTTGTTGAGGGCATAAAGCAAATCAATTTGTTGAGAGCAGAAAGCAAATCAATTTGTTGAGGGCAGAAACAGGAGGAGAGGGCAGAAAGCAAAGCATGTCTCCGAGAGCACTACTTTTTTTAATTTTTTACAATTAAATATACATTTCCTATTAATTTAATATCTGAACCGCATATGCATCTACATACAGCATTTGCAAATGCAATGGGTCAACTGCCAGCCAGCATAATATATACCAATATTTAGATCATTGACTAGCAATCTAGGACTCCTTAGTTCCTCTTAGATTGGCAACTACTGCAGACAGTGTAAATAACTAAATATATAAATCATTTAAGACAGAGAAAGGAGTACAGAATAGTGCAGCCGTGCAAGGGAGGATATGGAACTGAAAATGGAAGAAAGAAAATTTGCTTTTTCTATATTACAAGAGAAAATGGACTTTGTCATCCACAAGTCTCTTAAACTGATTAGGGACAAAATTAACAAAAGGAATATGCATCGAGGACATCATGAGAGACTATCATGTGAAAAAAAATATCCAGGTACAAATACAACATCAAAAAAAAATTTGGGGACCAGTATGCAGAAAGCCTTCACATAAATGAGAACGAAATTTCACTAGAAGAACATACAATGTCAAACTATCATACCTACCGTAAACAACACAAAATAGATGGGGCAAAATAATATAAAGTAGTTCGGAAACACCGTTTTTCAGTTTTACAGTTACAAAGATGAGGGTTTCTCCTGCTATCTTGTATGCTTGCATGATGCACAGCAAGTGAATGTAAACCAAATGCAAAAGTAAGAACCTGTGACTTACCAGAGCCAACATATCACCAAGATAGCCTCTGAATGGTGTCTGCAGTGCCTGTTGACAAAAGGTAAAGAAACATTTTAGTCTTCTTAACTGGATTAATTTTAAGAAGCCTGATAGTATGTATCCAAATCACTAAACCACGAAACCAAACAACTGTGGATTTTCTTAAAGACTAGAGACCACCTAATAACTTCATCAAACTGTTGTTATCTTAGCAAAATAGAACAGGCAGGACAATTTGATCAAATAATAACAGATAAGAAGAAAGTTAAACGTCGTAAAACGTGTATAACCTCCTTTGCAGAGGGTGTATAGCCTACTTAACCAATAAGTATCATGAATAGTTAAGATATTCCAAAGCAAGAGGCAACCACACTCGGCTATGCTGGTGATAGATTTTTCCTTTTTTTTAAGTGATAGAACAGGACAAAAATCTATCTGTTTTAAGGTATTATTTATTTTCCACATAAAAGATGACTAAAAATTAAGCATCACTACCGCTAGATCCATAGCGTACAATTACAATGTAAATTGCATCTCCCAGATAAGGCAGACAAACAAAGAGTTGTATCTTGCTGGTTTTGATTAAGTATTATCATTTTTAAATGTCTAAAGCAAGAAAATAATATATTTAGCAAACTAACAGTAATTGTGCTGTACAAAACAGATTGAGTATTAAACCAAAAGACTATTCGGCTTTTAAGCCTTTGGGTCAAATTAAGGATAACAGGATAACATAGCCTGCTTCCAAGATGCCAAGCAGCCAAATGTGCAGCATATGGCTCACTGGCATTGGAGTGAAAGTGGTGTTTAGTGATTAAGGAACAATGTTCAGACTATAAATCGAAGAAACGGTTAAACAAAAAATGGAGAAAAGATAATTAGAATGGGAAGCAGGTTATGGCTTAGGACATGTCAATACATTGAGAGGATAAAAATGAAACAACTTGAGGTAATTAAATGGAAATTTAAAAAAGAGAGAGAACAAGAAAGACTTCAAGGAAAAAAGGTAAAAATAAAAATAAAAGAAATGAGATAAATTTTCATACAGCTGCAGATTTGGAAGTATGAGATAATAAATCATCAAAGTTTATACAGCAGTGTGGAATTGAAAAGTCACGAATGTGGAGTGTCTCTTCCATGGTATGGTGCAAGGTCGGTTCTTCAGCCTGGGCTGCAGAGCTTGATGTGGCCTGCTTCAGAAGCTGGTGAACAAGTGCACTGTGTGTAAGTGGCTGGGCAGTTAGGTCCAACAAACAAGGCAGCAGCAATAGAGGACTATAGAACTCTAACAGAAGATACAAAAAGGATAGAAATGAGAAAAGAGGAACTGAAGAAGAGACTGAGAAGGAAGAGGTGAGATATATGGCATATGGCTGTCTTATGAGAAAGAGAAAGGGGTATTGGGGTCACACCTTATATTCACTTTCCAATTTAAATGACTCCCAACACTTTGAATACATGGGTATAATTGAATTTATTCAACCTAAGAAACTTCAAACATTAACCGAGGTCTTTCTGGCCTAGCGAGGGTACAGTGTTTCAAGGAAGTACTATCTGAGTAGTGTTATTCAAAAAGGCACTTACAGCTTCTTCATCGAATATCTTCTAACAATTTTTTTTGAAACAAATGCACAAGCTCCTAATTGGAGTTTTCGCTTTTGGGCTACGAAATGAGATTTGAGCTTTCCGACATAGTAGAAGCTCCAAACTATTTAAATTGCCAAATATTTTATTAGAGGCGATGAGGCTGAAAGCTCAAGTGGAAGCTAGACGAAACAACTCTAATATCCCTAAGATTGAAGGATTTATCCTCATTTCCAAAGAACTCGGAGCTAAAAGACCTTAAATCTAAATAAATACAAACCAACCAAAGTACACGTATGGCTGTTTGGTTGGATGTAGTTGTAAATGCAATGCACTTGGAAATGCGTGCAGTTGGAAATGCAACAGATGCAACTACACCAAGCTTGTTTTATGCAGATGCAACTTGTCAGGGACTCTGAATTTTCCACCCATTTTCTCCTTTGCAATCACTCAAGCTCCAAAGAATATTGCTGCCAGAGGTTCTGCAAAATCTTCTATAACAATTTACAGATCTCGAGACTACAAATGTGAAAGCCGACAAAAAGTGTCCCTTAGGGTTTCTAGAAGATGTAGTAAACGTAGGCTGTTGGGAGATCGTAGCCTCCCATTTTGACTTGTAGCTTTTCGCCACTTGGCGCCTTTCTATTTGCTCTCTAGGTTGGCAAGTAGCCTATATATACTTATGGCCTCCACCCCCTCAAGAGAACTCAGTTGTACTCTCATTCTCAAGTAATAAAAAATAAAAAATACTACATTCCTCCAAACTCTGTCTTGTACTTAGTCATAGAACGAGTAGGTCTGCCTAGCAAGCGAAGAGGCAAGCTTGCTCACTTTGCCAAGGAAGATGAGTGTCGCACAGGCTTGACAAGAGATTTTGCTCAAGTTCGTGACAAACTATTGCAGCGTAAGTTCCTCTGTTTGGTAACCTGATGCTGATAGATGTATTTGTGAATCCTAAACCCTAAACCCTAAACCCTGAGTAGTGAGGTTAACTCCCCTATTCGTAAGCCAATCATATGATTTTATTAATCATTTAAACTTTCTACCTATAAATAAATAAATAAGTGAATATATATATATATATATATATATATATATATATATATATATATATATATATATACATATATATAGAACTATGCTACTATGCTATTAATAGCACCAAGTCATTGGTGCTACCAAGTTTTTGGCCGTTGGATTGAGAGATGTGCGGTTAGGATGATGTGGGCGGCTAGGGTTAAGTGGGTGGATGGTTGAATAGTATGATCTAACGGGTGAAAATCATCAAAGGGGGGATCTAACGGTGGAAAACTTAGTAGCACGGAGACCTCCGTGCTATTGATAGCATAGCAAATAGGACTCTATAGATATATATATATATATATATATATATATATATATATATATATATATATATATATATATATATATATATATATATATATATATATATATAGGCCATAGCTACTATACTATTATGAGTATTGGAGCCCTCGTACTCATAAGTTGTTTTTCGATGATGGAACTTCCAAATCGACGATCCACTCCGTTAAATATGATCTAGAGTATTTGAAACTAAAATAAATTTTGTAGATTTTCGAAATCATAATAAAGTCCATCAAGCGGGCATAAAATGAACGGTCAAAATCAAACGACGTCCTAAAAAGGATGATCGGATCCTTCAATTCAAGATCGGAGTTATTGATCTTTATCTAGCTAGTGAATAGAATTTTCTATCAAAAATTCAACCGATTTCGACTCTTTTACACCGTTAAACTAGCAAGTATCCCATGCCGGCCATTAAAATTGTCAAATTTGTGACCTCTCGATCGTAAGGTAAATGATGTCGTAAAATTATAAAATTTGATTTCTAGAAGTTTTAAATGCTGTATATAACGTTTAACGGTATGGATCGTCGCTTCGGAAGCTCTATCATCGAAAAGGACTTATGAGTAAAAGAACGATCGTACTCATAATAGTATAGTAATAGGACCCTATATATATATATGTGTATATATATATATGTATATATATATGTATATATGTATATATATATATATATGTATATATATATATATAGTTGGGCTACTATACTTTTATGAGTATTAGACCCTTCATACTCATAAGTTATTTTTTATGATGGGGCTTCCGAATCGACGATCCACACCGTTAAATATGATCTAGAGTATTTAAAACTTCTAGAAAATAAATTTCGTAATTTTTCGAAATCATAAGAAAGTCCATCAAGCGGGCATAAAATGAATGGCCAAAATCGAACGACGTCCTAAAAATAGATGATCAGATCCTTCAATTTAAGATCGGAGTTATTGATCTTTATCTAGGTAGTGAATAGCATTTTCTATCAAAAATTCAACCTATTTCAATTCTTTTACACCGTTAAACTAGCAAGTATCCCATACTGGCCGTTAAAAATTGTAAATATTTTGAGCTTTTGATCGTATAGTAAATGGTGTCGAAATATTATGAAATTTAATTTTTAGAAGTTTTAAATGCTCTAGATAATGTTTAATGGTATGGATCGTCAATTCGGAAGCTCTATCATCGAAAACAACTTATTAGTACGAGAGCGATCGTACTCATAAGAGTATAGTAGCCGGACTATATATATATATATATATATAGAGTTGAGCTAGAATACTATCGATAGCAAATCGGTACTTTTGCCACCCATTTGTTTTCGATGATAGAGCCTCCAAATTGATGATCGGCACCGTTGAATATGATCTATACCATTTGAAGTATTTAGAAATCAAATTTCATACATTTTTTATATTGTTCTCTTATCCATCAGTGGACAAAAAAATGAACTGCTGAAAATGAATATTTTTAAAAAAATGATGATAGGAGTCTTGTAATCAAGATCAAGAGTATAGATCTTGTTTTGGATAATTTAAAGAATTTTCTATCAAAAATTCAATTGATTTGGATATCTTTATGCCGTTAAACGAGAAAACGCCTCATATCGATCATTAAAATTACAAATTTTGAAAACCTTTGATCACTACACAACTGATATCAAAAAGATTTGAAATTTAATTTCTAAATACTTCTAGTGGTATAGATCATGTTCAACGGTGCGATCGTCGATTTGGAGGCTCCATCATCGAAAACAAATGGGTGGCAAAAGTGCCTTGCTATCGATAGCATTCTCTCTCTCTCTCTCTCTCTCTCTCTCTCTCTCTCTCTCTCTCTCTCTATATATATATATATATATATATATATATATATATATATATATATATATATATATATATATATATATATATATATATATAGAATTTTGCTAGAATACTATCGGTAGTAAACGGCTCGGTTTACTACCGATTTGTTTTGATTATAGAGCATCCAAATTGATGATCGGCACCATTAAACATGATCTAAACTATTTAAACTATCTGGAAATCAAATTTCACACATTTTCGATATTGTTCTCTTGTCCATCAAGTGAACAAAAAAATGAATGGTTGGAAATGAATATCCTTCAAAAAGTGATGATACAATTTTTATATTTGAGATCTAAAGTCTAGATCTTATTTTAAATAGTTTAAAGAATTTTCTAACAAAAATTTAGTTGATTTGAACTCTTCTATACCGTTAAACGAGCAAGCACACCATATCGACCATTAAAATTATAGATTTTGTGACCCTTTGATCGTTCGATTAGTGATGCCAAAAAATCATGAAATTTGATTTCTAGATAATTTAAATGATCTAGATCATGTTCAACGGTGTCGATCGTCGAGTTGAAAGCTCTATCATCAAAAACAAATCTGCGTAGTAAACCAAGCGGGGTTAACGATAGTATTTGATCAAACTCTATATATATATATATATATATATATATATATATATATATATATATATATATATATATATATATATATATATATATATATATATATATATAATAATTTTATATTTTACAATAATGTTTTAACATACAAAATTGATACAATTAAAATCATCAATCTATTTAACTCTAATAGAAAAACCAACTTAAAAAATTTCTCCTTACTTTTTTTTGCTAGCTTAAATAATCATAATTAATTAACATTACTAAATTAGCATACCCAACCAAATGCTATCAAATTTACAAACAATATTATTTTTTATATTTTAAACGAAAATATTAAAAAAAAATAACACAAAGAATGTGTTCCGCGTTCACTTATATATATATATATATATATATATAGAGAGAGAGAGAGAGAGAGAGAGAGAGAGAGAGAGAGAGAGAGAGAGAGAGAGATTGATAGCAAAAGGTCCTTTTTGCTATCAAGTTTTTAACCCTTGACGAGAAATTGTGGGGTTAGGATGATATTAGTCCCTTAAGGTTGAGTGGTCCCATGGTTCTAATATTTAATCTAATGGCTAGAAATGATGAAAGGAATTGATCCAAAAGCTAAAAACTTGATAGCAAAAAAGGCTTTTTACTATCAATAGTATTTTAGCCCAACTCTCTCTCTCTCTCTCTCTCTCTCTCTCTCTCTCTCTCTCTCTATATATATATATATATATATATATATATATATAGTCCTCTATACTTTTATGAGTACGATCGCCTCGTACTCATAAGTTGTTTTCGATGCTAGAGCTTCCGAATCGACGATCCACACCGTTAAACGTTATTTACAAACCAAGGTTTAAAGTGCCGTGGCACGGGCGTGCGTATCGCCCGGCACGACGGCACGCAAGACGGCACGCTTGCGTGCCGACACGTGCACGCGGCGTGCCGACGATACGCACGACCTCCCATCGGCACGCTTTGGCACGGATTTTTTTCAGCTTTTTTTTATTCCAATATACTCTTATAATGTTATTTTGATATATTTAAATAAATAATTATGAATATTTGCTATATATACCTTACTATACTCATCAATTAACATGCATATAAGCTTTTGGAAAGTAAGATACAACTATAACGATGTAGAATAAAAATTAAATTACAATAAAATAATTCACAAATATAATAATTATTTAAATTTACATCTTTACATAGAGATCGCTTAATTCTACATAGATTGTCGCGCTTAATCATATGGCATATTGTCATCTCACGATACAAGATTTATTTGACAATGTTGATATAAGTATTGCCGTATTGTGAGAAACTCATATATTCCCGATATTAAATTTATTTTTTTCTTTTATTCTTTTTAAAATATCTGATTAAAATTTATTTAGGAGATTGACTTTTGTTCCCTTGAATCACCGAAAAATTCGCGGTGCGACAATTTTTGCCAAAATTTTTTGCGAAGAAAAAATGGATGTACGTAATTGGAAGCGAAGGGCTCGGGCCATGCGGGGGCTTCGCCCCCGCGGTATGGATCGAGTCAATTAAAAATTTTCTCCTATATTGATAAATGAGAAGTTAAAAAAAGGCATCCGCCAAAAAGCAAAAAAAAAGTTAAAAAAAGACAATATAGGTGGCCGGGGGCTTGATACTCCGAAAACAAAAAAAAAAAAAACAAAAAAAAAAAGAAAAAAAAAAAAAAAAATAAGAAGGAAAAACATATGTGGCAAAAAACCAAAAAAAAAGGAAAAGAAAAAAGAAATAAACAAGAAAAAGCATCGTGGGGGAAGGGGGGGACCAAAAAAAAACCAAAAGCAAAAAAAGAAAGAAAAAAAGAAAAAAAAAAAAAAAAAAAAAAAAAAAGAGAGGCGGCACGGCACGGTCTGCCGGCACCCGCGTGCCGCTCTGTCTCGAGCGGCACGGGGGTGCCGGCACCCGCGGGGGTCCGAGACCCCACGCCGTGCCCCTATCTCGGGGGCACGGTACGTGCCGCCGTCACTTTAATCCTTGTTTACTGACATTTAAAACTTCTAGAAATCAAATTTTATAATTTTTCGACATCATTTACCTTACGATCAAGGGGTCACAAATTTGACAATTTTTAACCGCCGGTATGGGATACTTGCTAGTTTAACTGTGAGACCCCAGATAGTCCTATATATGAGATATAATAGGGCTAAAACTCTTAACCCGGCTTAAGCATTTTGGGTGGTGGCAACGCCCAAGAGGTTAAGAGAGTTAAGCGTGCTAGGACGGGAGTAGTCCTAGGATGGGTGACCCGCAGGAAGTTGGGCGTCACGGATGGTATCGAGCCAATTACCAGGAAGTGTGAGATGAGTCTCGGGTGAGCCGAGTCCGAATGACGGGCTAGCGAGACGAGTCTCACATCGCCCGGTACTTGTGAGTCCGAGCACGACGAGGACGTCAGGGCTTAAAGGAGGAGAGATTGTGAGACCCCAGATAGTCCTATATATGATATATAATAGGGCTAAAACTCTTAACCCGGCTTAAGCATTTTGGGTGGTGGCAATGCCCAAGAGGTTAAGAGAGTTAAGCGTCTTTAGGACGGAGTAGTCCTAGGATGGGTGACCCCGGGAAGTTGGGGCGTCACATTAACGGTGTAAAAGAATCGAAATTTATTGAATTTTTGATAGAAAATTCTATTCACTACATAGATAAAGATCAATAACTCCGATCTTGAATTGAAGGATCCAATCATCCTTTTTTAGGACGTCATTCGATTTTGACCGTTCATTTTATGCCCACTTGATGAACTTTATTATGATTTCGAAAATTTACGAAATTTATTTTCTAGAAGTTTCAAATACTCTAGATCATATTTAACGGAGTGGATCGTCGATTCGGAAGCTCCATTATCGAAAACACCTTATGAGTAGTAGGACTCCAATACTCATAATAGTATAGTAGCCATGGCCTATATATATATATATATATATATATATATATATATATATATATATATATATATATATATATATATAGGCCATGGCTACTATACTATTATGAGTATTGGAGGCCTCGTACTCATAAGTTGTTTTCAATGATGGAGTTTCTAAATCGACGATCCACAGTTAAACGTTATATATATATATATATATATATATATATATATATATATATATATATATATATATATATATAGAGAGAGAGAGAGAGAGAGAGAGAGAGAGAGAGAGAGAGAGAGAGAGAGAGAGAGTCGCTATGGTGCTTGTAAAAGTACCAAGCATTCGGTGCTTGTGAATTTTTTACCGTTAGATCTAGAACTTTGATCATTTTCATCCGTTAGATTATTCTATTCAACCAACCACCCACTTAACCCAAAGGGGCCCACATCATCCTAACCACACATCTATTAATCCAAGGGCTAAAAACTTACAAGCACCAATGACTTGGTACTTTTAAAAGCATAGGAGCTCAATTCTATATATATATATATATATATATATATATATATATATATACTAGGGCTACTATACTTTTATGAGTAGTAGAGCCCTACTACTCATAAGTTGTTTTCGATGATAGAGCTTCCGAATCGACGATCCACTCCGTTAAATATGATCTAGAGTATTTAAAACTTCTAGAAAATAAATTTAGTAATTTTTCAAAATCATAATAAAGTCCATCAAATGGGCATAAAATGAACGGCCGAAATCGAACGATGTCCTAAAAATAGATGATCAGATCCTTCAATTTGAGATCGAAGTTATTGATCTTTATCTAGGTAGTGAATAGAATTTTCTATCAAAAATTCAACCTATTTCAATTCTTTTACACCGTTAAACTACCAAGTATCCCATATCTAGTTAAAAATTGTCAATTTTGTGAGCTTTTGATCGTAAGGTAAATGATTTCGAAAAATTACGAAATTTATTTTCTAGAAGTTTTAAATACTCTAGATCATATTTAACGGAGATATATAGAGCAGGGCTACTATACTATTATGAGTAGTAGAGCGCTACTACTCATAAGTTGTTTTCGATGATAGAGCTTAGAATCGACGATCCACTCAGTTAAATATGATCTAGAGTATTTAAAACTTCTAGAAAATAAATTTCGTAATTTTTCAAAATCATAATAAGGTCCATCAAATGGGCATAAAATGAACGGCCGAAATCGAACGATGTCCTAAAAATAGATGATCGGATCCTTCAATTTAAGATCGGAGTTATTGATCTTTATCTAGGTAGTGAATAGAATTTTCTATCAAAAATTCAACCTATTTCAATTCTTTTACACCGTTAAACTACCAAGTATCCCATATCGGCCGTTAAAAATTGTCAATTTTGTGAGCTTTTGATCGTAAGGTAAATGATTTCGAAAAATTACGAAATTTATTTTCTAGAAGTTTTAAATACTCTAGATCATATTTAACGGAGTGGATCGTCGATTCTAATCTCTATCATCGAAAACAACTTATGAGTAGTAGGGCTCTACTACTCATAATAGTATAGTAGCCCTACTCTATATATATATATATGCTATACTCTTATGACTATAGACCCCTTGTACGACGTTTGGTTAGGATAAGGATAGGAATATGCCCTTTTCCCTCCCTTTATACCCAAACGCTAATTTTTTACCCGAGAATAGTAGTTTTCGCATCTCTCAAAAAAAAAAAAAAAAAAAGTAGTTCTCGGTTATCCCCACCAACACCTTCATTTTCTATATAAAACTACCTAAAATTGTTCTTATCCTCGGAAACAACCCAATTTTCATCCAAACGCTATTTTTCTTATCCCCATACTTGTACCTATCCCTGTAATAGTAAGTTCTTGCTTATACCCGAACCAAACGGTACAATAAATTTTTAACCGTTGATTGATGGGATGTGTGGTTAGGATGATGGTGGTCCCCACTTAAAATGACAGTGGTCCCCTAGGATTGAGTGGGTAGTTGGTTGAATAGTATAACCTAACGGGTGGAAATGATCAATGGAATAAATCTAAGGGCCGAAAACTTATGAGTATAAAGGGGTCAATACTCATAAAAGTATAGTAGCCGGACTATATATATATATATATATATATATATATATATATATAGAGTGCGTCTGGGGTGCTTTTGGAAGCACGGAGCGCTTCGTGCTTCCACTTTGTTTTCGATGTTCGGACTTTCGAATCGACGATCGGCTCTGTTAGACTTGATCTAGAGTATTTTAAGTATCTAGAAAATAAATTTTGCGACTTTCCGACGTCATTTGCCTAATAATCGAAGTGGCTCAAAATCAACTAGAAAATAAAAATCTTACAAAATATGATAATATGACATTAAAATTTTAGATCAAAGTTATTGATCTTGTTTTATATGGTATAAAAATTTTCTACCAAAATTTCACGTGATTTGGATATTTCTACACTGTTAAAGTTGCAACCGGTTCACCACGGCCATTAAAATTATTAATTTTGAGCCCCTTCGATCACTAGGCAAATGATATCGAAAAATCGCAAAATTTATTTTCTAGGTACTTCAAATACTCTAGATCAACTCTAACGGAGCCGATCGTCGATTCGAAAGTCCGAACATCGAAAACAAAGTGGAAGCACGGAGGGCTCCGTGCTTCCAGAAGCATTCCACCACTCTATATATATATATATATATATATATATATATATATATATATATATATATTCTTTATTGGTAAATCTATAATTACAAGCATAAATTTGTTAAGTGATATAACAAGTTATTAAGTTATTTAATATTCTTAATTAGTGGGTGAATCGATCCCTCACCAACTGTTGTAGTTGGGACAGTAACTAATTTGGATGTAATTCCAACTGCAGCATGTAGGCCTCTTTGCGCAATTCAAACTACAACAATTGAACTCAACTACACAAACTCAAACACAAGATTTGAGCCAACATGTAATTGCAACTATAGAGTAGAGTAGTTGCAACTACGTGCGACAAGCAGCCCCTTAAGTTCATCCATTAAACCCAACCCAAAAAAATTAAATAAGACAAATTAGTCCAATTTGCACCTCAGTTGCATCATGTAAGAGAGTATGAGGATTAGAGAGAAAAATAATAGATTAAAAGCACAATAACAAGACAATTACCTAGGACTATCAATCAGCACAAGGCCGTTAACAAGAACTCTCAATAATGTAACAAAGTACACAAGTAGGCAAAAGGAAAAAAAATGCGATAATAGTACTAGCCAAGGATTTGAGTGTTGTGGCATAGGAATGTGTCCAGCACTTGCCGACACAGTACGACACAGCATTCGTTCCATATCGATGTGCCGTTGACAAAAATACTTGTCTGCCAACACACTATAGCACAAATTATTTATTTTCTCTAGCACTGATATATTCTACTTGCTTACAATATATTCTTCATCAAATCTTTTGCATTTTATTGATATAATTACTTGCTAATGTCAAAAAAAAAAGAAAGAGGGATTTGAGTCGTGTCATCAATGTGGGATTTATATCGTGCTAATATCTTGTCAGTACAGTATGGCATGGTGATCACGACCACTAATGGGCATTTAAATCCTTGCTACTAGCACATCTAGCGAACCAACTTTACCTCTTATCATGGTTTCGTCAATATATCATTTTTTGCACTCAATATTAATTTACATGGTTAAGTGACTAAACAACATTGCTCTTATAATATAGTTTTTCTCTTTAACAAAGAAATTATATTTTCTTTATGATGCTAAAATACAAAAATTACAAAACAACACAATGCATTTCACAAGACCACTAACGAGTGTTAATTGAGGTTGATCACACCCCAGTATTGCGCAAATTTGCCATTCCAAGTTACACTAACAACAAGAGAAGCTAGTCGCAAGACACAAGCATTTCACAAGGCTACTAACAAGTGTTATCTTAGGTTGATCACACCCCAACATTCAGATAGCTTACCAACACTTGATCAAAACAGAAGCTATTCAGAAGAATATCTAAGTAGCTATTAGATGAACTAGCATTCAAAACTCCCTCCAACTCCAAGCGGCATACGATCTACTAAGATACCAATAAGCACAATGTACAGACAACTAGTAAGTTATAATTTCCATACACGAGTACATACAACATAATCTCTTTACTTTATATCTAAAGTATACGTTTGTAAGTTTCACTGTCCATTTAAATTTAGGGAATGAGTTGTTGTTATTTGTGAATCGACACCATTCACGGTATAAAATCTCTCCTATTATCTAATTTATGAAATGTACAATTGCAAAATTTCAAGCTAAGTTTGATCAAGAACTATTTGGATCAATTTCAAAATATTACTTTTTAGCTTCGAAATCTCAGATGTATATATTCAATAGGACATCTAACAAGCACCTCAACATTTAATTGTCTTCTATGCACCATAAATACAACTAATAGTTCATCCAGAGTCTGCACACCCACACTATAACTTATACGAATCTAATAGGCGTTTTATTTTACTTGCATTATTTTACCAACCATATATTATCACCCTTCAAGTACCCTATATATTTATAAGTCTTTAATCATCTCCTTCAATTGAAATGGAAGTGGTCAATTGTTCACGAATTTTGCTAATCAATATAAAAAATATATATATATTTCTCCTCAAATTATTTTAAGCACAAAACAGGGGGAATCATCACGGGCGGACTCTTCCAGATTACCAAAAATGAAAAAAAAAAATTCCAAAGAAGATCTGACTAGAAGGTGAGATGGAGATCACGGCAATGATCCCCGGCTCATCGTGTCGTGAGGCCCTATAAATATTTTATCCAAAAGAGAGACCTAAGGGATCAACCATTCCATAGCACCAATGTACTTATTTTTTTCACATCAACAATAAAATTTCCGGAATCGGAAAGCAAGGAAGATGGAGACAACCTTGAGATCCTCGGGCAAGTACTCGTGCTTCATGGAGAGATCCATGGCGCGCTTGAGCCGCTGGTTCCGCGCGTCCACCACCTCCCGCGGGAGCCGCGCGAGCGCCTCCTTAATATCTAGATCGTAGTACGGATCGTACGGATCATCGTCGAGCCCTAAAACCAAACGCAGAGATCATAACATTAACATCAATGATCTCGGATTTCGCCGATCCAAAGGAAAAAGAAAAATGAAAAAAAAAACCCTAACCCTAACCCTAATTGGGGAGGAAAGAGTTGCTACCGTAGTTCCCGAGGCGGTTGGACGGCACTTCGTGTCTTTGGTGCGCGAGCCGATTGCGGCGGGGGTTGATGAGCCATCGCGTCCACGACGACAGCCCCATTTCTCTTTCTCTCTGTAAGAAGAATAAAGGCGTAGAGTAGTAAAAAGAAGTAATAAAAACGATAGCTTTACTAGTTAAGAGCATAGTTAGTTAATTCGGATTCGGCAAAAATTCGGTACGGGTATAATTCGAATAAAATTCGTCTTCTAATTTTTAAATTCGTTGAAAAAAACAGCTAAAAAACAGATTCGCTAATTATTCGGATACGTGATTTATACGGATATTATATGTTTACCAATTAAAAATTCGGGATCAAAAATTCGGCTATTAAATTAAATTTTTTTCCTCTCAAGATTTATGCTATTAACATAAATACTCAATATTTTTTAAGAATTTAAGAATAAAGAGCTACAAAATTAAACTAATTAAGTAAAAAATAATAATAAACCATATTATGCCTTAAAATAAAAAAATAATTAAGCAAATAAGTTGCCAAAGATAGTCCATATTTAAATGTAAAATATAAAAGGTTCACATACAAACATAGTTAAAAACTAAATACAAGATGAAATTGACGCTTTGTATAGTTGCCTGGTTGGCTAGAAAGAGCACCACAAGGCTCCATCAAATATATTGGACGTTCTGAAATTCCTGGTACCTAAGTTAATTAAGATTATTTAGCTCTATGTTTGGGTCTTCTTTGTGCATAACAGAATGGACACATTCAATTAAGCAATAAGCCGTAAGCACTCGAGCCATTTGTGTATAAAAAAAATCCATCAGGACTAAAAGCTTCCAACTTTTGATTCGAAGAACGAAACTCAAATCGTACCTGGTTTGTATTTGTAAAGAACCACCCGATTACTGATCTATCGTTGGATAGTGGAAGCGGAAGCGGAAGCGGAAGCGGGAGGAAGAGGAAGAGGCGACGAGGAGGGTTTCGATTTCTGAAGAGTGAAGAACTCGATCTTCGATCCTCGATTTCTGAAGAGGAGGGCTTCCGATGGCGTTCGGCGAGCGGCCGAAAGGGAAGAGGGGGACCGCAGCAGGGGTCGGTGGCAGGGCCGCACCGCGCAGCCGCAGGGGTGAGAAGTTAGGGCAAACCCTTTTTTTTGGGAGGGGTGGGGGTGCGACTCGTGGGAGGGAGAGGGAGGCGATTCTTTTCGGGAATAGTTTTTTTTTTTTCTTTTATTTTGGGCAACCTAGCGAAGCGAGTTTCTTTGAATGATTTTTTTTTTTTTTTCTATTTTGAGTCATCCGCAAGTACGGGTGGCGATCCACATTGCTCATGTACTCACTAATGCTCTACTTAAACGAGCTTTCGAGACGTTCGACTTTAAGAACGAATAACACGAGCCTAAATTTTTTACTCGTTTAATAAACAAGCCGAACACCTGTGTAATAATGAGTCGTCATTTCTCGTGTTCTTTCAATAATATATTTTATATTTATTTAATTTATTTTTATATATATAAATAAATAATTATATATAATATATATTTTTATTATTTAATTTTTAGTAAAATAAAAATATAAATGCGAACTTAATTATAAAAAGATTATTTGTATATAAAATTTTAACTATTAGATCAAAGTCTAATGAATAATATTTTATAAATTTATTTTTTTAATATATTTAATCTATTTTTTTATTTATTGTTCGTTGGCCGGCTCGTGAGCTCGCGTTCGGCTCGTTTCAACACGAGCCGAATTTTTCACTCAATACTTTAATGAGCTTTCGGCTCGTTTAATAACGAGACGAACACGAGCCGACCCGGCTCGCTCGTGTTCGGCTCGTTTACACCCCTACGAGGTCCATGAGTGCATCGCATCGCAGTCGTAGGCTCATAGCTCAGCAAGAACCGGCAACTTTTTTCGAATTATTCGCGAACCTCGTTTAATTCGCGAATAATTACTTTTTAAACAACGCAAAATTTTCGAATTTTTAAGAAAAATTCGAAAACGGTTGTTTTATTCGGCCTTTCAAAAATTCGCGAATAATTCGCGAATTAACTAACTATGGTTAAGAGAGGAGTAAGGGCGGCAACGGGTGATCCGGCGAGAAACGCCTCCGAAGGGCTCAGCGCCGATGGAGTAGAAGGTGCGGCAGTTGATCCGGCGGAGCTAGAACATCCTGCGTAAGGATGTCAACGGGTCGGATTCGGGTCAGGTTTTTAAAAACCCGAACCCGAACCTGACTACCAAATTCGAAACCCGAACCCGAACCCGATGGATTTTAAAAATCCACAATCAAACCCGAACCCGAGCAAAAACCCAAAACCTGAATCCGAACCCGAACCCGATTCTAAACCTAAAAATCCGAACCCAAAAATAATTTTTACCAATTTCGAAATATATTATACAAAAAACTAAAATTCCAAACTAAATATTCAAATACAATATTAAACATTCATGCCATTCAAAATACGTATTCTAAAAATACATGTAGAGTTCTTTGTAGTAATCTGTAAAAGCCATATAAATGGATTGGAGGGAAATATTCCGTATCATTGGAACTCCACCCTACACTATTGGGTTAAAAAGTCCTAAAATAAGTGATGAATTATTTTAGTCCTTGCGCAAATTTATTCGATCTCTGCATTTGGAGGTCTTTAGAATATTGACTGCTTTAAGTTTGTTTTTTTTTTCTCCTAGGAATTAATATGTTGTTGCTTTGGAACTTACAAGGGGGGAGACGTTGGAAGAGCGCTGCGTGCGTCAGTCTTGCCGGGAGGGCGCCGCTAGGAGGCGCCGGCCTTTTCGGTGGGAAAGCAACAGTCAAGATGGAAAAAGAAAAGGAATTAGGGTTAGAATATAGAAAGATGTGAAATACTAAATGAAGATGGAATATTAGCTACTAGATTTTGATCCAACGGAGGAAATTTTAAATATAGGTGGGCTTGTTTATAAAAAAAGTTGGGCTTCATTTTTAAGTTGAGCTAATAATTTTAAAAATAATAATCTATATTATTTATTTATATACAAATATAATTATATATTTATATATAAATATAATATATATAAAAATTATATTAATATATATGTATTTTGGTTTAGATTATAAAAGTGTAAGTATTTTTTTTAAACTTTAGATTCAGATCTAAAGGTTTGAATTTTTTTTATATATTATATCATATTAAATTTGTTTGTGTTCAGATTCTGGTTCGGATTCAGGTTCGGGTTCGGATTCGGGTTCGGGTCGGGTTCGGGTCGAGTACAGTCAATATCCATATCTAAATCTATATCTGTCGGATTTTTATTGTTGATATCCATATCCAAATCCATATCCATTTACATCGGATAAAATCCATATCCGTCGGGTTTGGATTCAAGTTAAAATCGGGTATCCATATCTATTTACATCCCTTCGACACCATTCACGGTATAAATCTCTCCAGTTATTATCTAATTTATGAAACAGACAATTGCAAAATTTCATGCTAAGTTTGATCAAGAACTATTTGAATCAATTTCAAAATATTACTTTGTAGCTTCAGAAATCTCCGATGTATATATTCAATAGGACATCTAACAAGCATCTCAATATTTAATTGTCTTCTATGCACCATAAATACAACTAATTGTCACGCCCCGGGTTGCATATTCACCGGGCACGCCGACAAATCCGCCGTATACAAAAGAATTTCTTCTGTATACGAAGCGTAGCTATACCTGTATAAACATACAATGCTACAAACAGCAGCATAGAGCTGAAATAAACTATAAACAAACAGATAGGAAAAACAACAACTTTATATACATACAATCACAGATACAAAGGTAACACTACTCGCTCCAGCGAGTTCAACTGTATGTACAAAAGCGTCCAACCAAAAACTATAACTATCTGCAGGAGAATCCTCTAACTCAGCACTCGACGGGGGAGGGCTCTAGCTCGCAACGCCCTTGCCTCGATCCGACTCAACTGGCAAAGAACGCGGCGCAGAGGGCATGCAACAAGTGGAAGAAAAGAGGGCGTGAGAACTACCGTAAAACAGATAGTCCTCAGTGGGTACCGCCCTAAACAACACCGGTCCACCCACTAAGTCTACAGGGTAAGCAAGAAAGTAAAAGAAGCCGGAACACCCAACAGCTAAGTACTACTATACTATCCTGCCCTCAACAACCCTCTGTAGAACAAGTAAAAACTGACCCAATCTTACGAAGGACTGTGAAAGCACCCGTCCCGCCTGTCGAGGCAACACTACAACTACCCCCGGGGTAGCTCGCGGAGAGCAAGTCCACAACGAGGACGCGGCGAAACCAACGCAAAAGCACAAAGCCGGACTCGGAGCGGCACTCGTGGGCGCGAACCAACCGAGTATGCAAGCGTATCTCTGTCGAGCTCAATCTGGCTCTCACAGGCATAGTCAAGTACACTGGGTCCAAGCACTAATACACCACGTGCCCCTTGGCACAAACTGTAACCACACAGTACACTGGGTCCCCCGTCAAACCCCCGACGGTGCCCGACAACCAGCACGACTAGACTCTGCTGAAAAGTAAGCTCGGCATCCCCAGCGCGAGCGTAAAAGCAAACTACACTACCCTAGGTATCCATCGCACTCCCCCGGCGATGATACGGCACAAAACGGCTCCTAGAGCTAAATCCGATAGTGTAGCTAATGACGATCCAAAACGTGGTTTTCTCCTAAGTCAAGTCCAAGTCCAACATGTATAATTTAAAAACTTACTAAGCATGCCCCCAAATATCAGATTTAACATTCTAATACTCATGAATTCGAGCGATCACAAACTAGTCGAAAACTGGAATTTATACATGTTGACTACTTGAATTAGGCATGATCCGATGAAAACCCACCTCGATAGCAATCTCCTGGCAGCGAAGGAAGTGGCCCGCGTCAAGGTGATCCCTCGCTGGTCCGCTGAAGTCCGAAGTCTCCCGCTGCGAAGAGGCAAATGCACTATTTCACGAATTCTGTCCGGAAAACAGCGGCTGAGAAAAGCTTAATTCTAGATAAGCTAACATTCTCCAATTTCAGCAAGTAAGGGCTCGGAAGCTTCGTCTCGAAGTCACGAATCCAATGGTCCAAGATTCGCTGGATTTCGCCACTTCTACGCGGAGTACGAGCCGAAACACGAAACGTCGACGCTGGAATCTGCAGCCTCGAACTTCGCTCTCAAAACAGTAGCTCAGTAAAGATGGGTTCCGACAGGGCAAACCTTGTCCAAATCCGGCGAGTAAGGCCTCGTTAGAATCGTCTGGAAGTCGCGGATCCAACGCCCCAAGTTTCGCCGTGTATCGACTCTCCTACACAGAGATCTAGTCAAAACCCCGCGAGTCGACGCTGCAGTCAGCAGAAGTAGCAGTGCAGTCCGAAAATCATGTGATTAGGGAGCAACGGAGGGAAACTCGATGGGTTACTCACCTCTGGAAAAGCCCTAGGCCCGTCGCTGAGTCGAGGGCGGCGGTCCCGCGCGCACGGCTGGCTCCCTCGCAGCTTCACGTCGCTGGAACCTCGCTCGATCCGTTCCGTGGTGCGTCGTCGACGTTGCTCGGCTCCTCTAGAACTTAGGGGAAGTAGCGGCGAAGAACAACAGGGAGAAGGAGGAGATGAGGGAGATGAGGCCTCTCTCTCTCTCCTCTCTGCTGCTAAGTAAGGGGAGGGGTAAGGTGATGTGATAGGTGAGAAAAAAGTCAAACTGCACCATGCTTCCACCTTGTACCGGTACAAAGCCCTCCTTGTACCGGTACAAACAGGCAACCCGAGAGAATCTGCGCAGGGCTATACCGGTATAGCCCTGGTTGCTATACCGATATAGCAACCGTCGCTGTACCGGTATAGAACCCAACTTGTACCGGTACAGCTCACAGAAAAACCTGCTATTTGCAGATTTTCGTGACACACGCTGCTCTCGCATTCCCACGGGGCCCGTTTGGCGTCTGTTTGGCGCTAACGCGACCAAGGCTTGTCCCGACACTCTCCAGAGCTGTCGACAAGCCTCAGGTGAAATTTCCAGGTCTCTACACTAATAGTTCATCCAGAGTCTGCACACCCACACTATTCCTTATACCAATCTAATAAGCGTTTTATTTTACTTGCATTATTTTACCTACCATATATTATCACCCTTAAAATACCCTATATATTTCTAAGTCTTTAATCATCTTCTTCAATTGAAATGAAAGTAGTCAATTGTTCATGAATTTTGCTTATCAATATAAAAAAAAAATTCTCTTCAAATCATTTTAAGCACAAAACAGAGAGAATCATCACGGGCGGACTCTTCTAGATTACTAAAAATGAAAAAAAAAAATTCCAAAGAGGATCTGACTAGAAGGTGAGATGAAGATCACGGCAATGATCCCCGGCTCATCGTGCCGTGATGCCCTATAAATATTTTATCCAAAAGAAAGACCTAAGGGATCAACCATTCCATAGCATCAATGTACTTATTTTTTTCACATCAACAATAAAATTTTAGCGGAATCGGAAAGCAAGGAAGAGGGAGACAACCTTGAGATCCTCGGGCAAGTACTCGTGCTTCAGGGAGAGATGCATGGCGCACTTGAGCCGCTGGTTCCGCGCGTCCACCACCTCCCGCGGGAGCTGCGCGAGCGCCTTCTTAATATCTAGATCGTGTGAGTTACGGGGAAGCCCCAAGGATCTATCTAGATTGTATCCGACAGCTAGAGGGGGGTGAATAGGTGTACCGGCCAAAAATCACAAATAATCGATGCGTTATAAGTAAATGCGGAAATTAAAAACACACCGAGATTTACGTGGGAAAACTCCAAACTCGGAGTAAAAAACCCACGGGACCAACACGCGAATATCAATCCACTAAGAGAAAAGATTACAAGGTGATTACCGACTCCACGGACTTAACCTCTCTTAACCTCCTATGAATCTCCGCGCACTCCACCGAGTTGTCCACGATCACGTCCGAATCCACGAACGCCACGTTCCGAATCCACGAAACGCCTCCGCTTCGAATCCACAAAGTCTTCAACACGCCGAATCCACAACGCCACTCGAATCCACGAGCCAACGATCCGAATCCACGAATCGCCTTCAAACGCGCCGAATCCACGACGCCTCACGCCGAATCCACGACGCCGTTCATGAGAAGCATCATGAGTATGGTGATCCTTCGCTTAGGAGTATCGTAGAAAACCGAAGAAGAAAACTCCAAGCGAAGCGTAGATCAAATCGACATATAGAGTAGGAATTACTATGTCTCGATTTGACCTAAAGAGGCTATTTTGTAGAAAATAGGTTTTAGATGAATTCCCAGTCTCTAGGGTTTCTCAAACATGTATTTTCATGAAGTACATGAATTAATGGAACCCCCGTCGCTTATTTATAGATTTAGAAGACTTAGAAGTAGACTAGGATTGTGAAAATCTAATTTTGGAAATAAATTAGAGATAGACTAGGATTTGAAAACTTGTTTAAAATCAATTAGAAAATATAGAGATAGACTAGGATTTGAAAACATGTTTAAAATCAATTAGAAAATATAGAGATAGACTAGGATTTGAAAACCTCAATTTTGTCTAAATATTCAATTTAAAAACATTCTAAGTCTTCCAAACACTTTTAAATATTTATAAATCATCATCAATAATATTTGAACTTACCGAGCATTGTGGATTCATATTTTGAATATGCGAGTCTTCGATCTTCGTCTATTCTTCTTTAAACCTTCAAGACTCCGAACTAACTTCACGAAATATGCCAACATAAAATCCGTAACAATCTCCCCCTTTGGCAATTTCGTGACAAAGCCCAAAATTACATCACAACGCTCAACTCACAAAAAAATGAAATTCATTGCCATCACCAAAACAATGAACTTCTCGCGTGAAAGATCCAAAGAAATACAAAATTACAATTTTTGAAACTCCTAAACAAACTCTATGACTTAGACGCAACTAGGAGTCTTGAAGAATTGATTTCCTGCAAAATAAATTTTCAACAAATATTCAAAAATATTTTATACATCTTCTCCCTCTTTGTTCTTTTCTCCAACTTCTCGTTGTTCAAACATATTCTCTCATTCTCCCTCCTTAATCTCATCATACCTCCCCCTTCGTGTATGCATCAAATACCAAATATCTTCTCCCTCTATACCTTGTTCTTCATTCTCCCCCTTTTTGTCAAAAATTGCCAAAAAGAAACACAAATAGAGAGAAAAGCAAACTAGCAAAAAAAAAAAAAAAATAGTCATGTCATAGTTATAAATCTAGATACCAAAAATAAGCAAACTAAACATAGTCCATGGATGAGAATGCGAAAATTTTACCTTGTTTCTCAAAAATTCCTCCAAATCAAGTTAATTTCATAAAAATTAAAGATTGTACTCCAAAAATCATTATGATGAAAATAAAATATTATAGGATTTCAAAACACATTGAAACATCAAAATTTGATATTAAAGATAATCTAATGTTTCAAAACATCAAGACGCAAATTGATGAAAAATAATTTTTAGAAATTTGGCAAAATTGACACCAATTTGTCGCAATTCGTTCAAAATAGAGATTTAACTAATAAACACCGGGGGTGGCTCTTTGAGCATCTTTTTCAATCTACCACCTTATAACGCCGAAAATTCTAAAATATTCACATATATTTTTTTTCTCAACCTTTTCGGTTTTTCATATAATTACCCATGTGGTAGCTTCACACACGTACCGGACGACCGGGGTGGTAGCTCTTTCCTACATGTGGTGGTAGTTTTCACACTCCTTTCGGATGTAACTCTTTCCACATCTTTATAATCATAGGAGTTTTTCCTTTTTTTTATAATATTCAAACTCCCCCTAAATGAGACAATCTCACATTTGAACATAATTTTGACGAATTTTAGTCAATTAAGAAAATATCCATCAATTATATTCAACATTCACAACCAAGATGAATTTAAAAATCAAGAGATTAAAAATAATTTCAAAATTTTGATGAATGTATGTATAAAGAAATCACATATTAAGTTATCGTCAAAATACCAATAAGTGGAGTAAAAACGACAATTAATATGAATTTAATTTGATTTGAATTTAAATACCGTTTAAGGCTCTTTAAAAAACCTTTAATCTCTCCAACTTTATGATTTTCAATCATCTCCTTTCTCAAGTAAATTTTCAATCAAATTAAAAATTCCCTTTTACCTTTCCTCAACAAGATTTTCAAAAAAAAATTTTAAACAATTCAAACCCCGTCTAAACATGTAATGTAATGAAAGAAAAATATGCAATGAGCACCAATCAAAGCATTATAAAAATAAAAATAAACTAAGACGAGCAGCAAGGAAAGATATCACCTTTCCGGATCCAAACTTGTCGGATTGTTGGTTGTCTTGGCTTGTCGACGATTTTTGTGGTTCGTTTAAACGTCTGATCCATCATAGGTCCTTTCGAAGCAAGTTTCATCGATTAATGTTGTTGTTGAGGCTTAGAAACCCAAACCGCATGTTGTTTCAACTTAGAAATCCGGTTCGGTTGTGGGTTCGATCGATATTGACGTTGAGGCTTAGATGTCCGATTCGCTTGTGGCTTTGATTTAGGTTCACATATGAGTCACGGTTTGCTTGATGCACTCTACTCAATTGATTTTTCTTTTGATTCCGTGGGGGATGTCGAGTTTTAGATGATACCAATTGTCGTTTCGAAGTTGCCGATTGAGACTTGAAATTTTTGTCCGGGCAACTCTTTTTGATGTGTCCTTTGATGACGCATCGGTGACACACCTTTTTCTTCGAATTTGTTGAGACATTAGATGTTGACGTTCGATCCTTCTCAACATAGGTTCGTTCGTATCCGAGGCCCAACTTGTTCGTTTGACCTAACCCAAGCATATGATCCCATTTCTTCGATCCGGAAGAAAATTGTTGAATGTCGGACTTGAGTTGATGAACTTTCTTGGTCAACTCTTTGTTGGATTTGTGCGATTCCTCAAATTGATGCTCCAAAAATTCAACTTTGTTCTTAGAGGATTTGATCGTTAAATTCGCTTTATCTAGCTTCTTTTGGAGGATCGAATTATCTTTCAATATTGCTTCATTTTCCTCTTCGAAAGCTTTCGTTATTGTTTTCAAATTTTTGTTCTCCTCTTCAATGTCAAGTAGACGCTTCCTAAGCCTTTTGTTATGCTTCGCCATCTTTTTAGATTCGACGAGGAGTTGATGATACGCTTCCGCTAAATCCTCGTCGTTTGATTCCTCATCGCCGGAATCCGAGTCCACGTCTTCTTCCTTTGATGTTTTCAACACAATCCCTCTACTTTGAGAAAAAGACTTGAAAGAAGATTGGTTAGTAGGAAAAGTCATATCGTAAGTTTGCAACACACCTACTAACTCTTCGGCCATTAGATATCAATATATCTAGATCCTTCTCTGATACCAAATTGTGAGTTACGGGGAAGCCCCAAGGATCTATCTAGATTGTATCCGACACCTAGAGGGGGGTGAATAGGTGTACCGGCCAAAAATCACAAATAATCGATGCGTTAAAAGTAAATGCGGAAATTAAAAACACACCGAGATTTACGTGGGAAAACTCCAAACTCGGAGTAAAAAACCCACGGGACCAACACGCGAATATCAATCCACTAAGAGAAAAGATTACAAGGTGATTACCGACTCCACGGACTTAACCTCTCTTAACCTCCTATGAATCTCCGCGCACTCCACCGAGTTGTCCACGATCACGTCCGAATCCACGAACGCCACGTTCCGAATCCACGAAACGCCTCCGCTTCGAATCCACAAAGTCTTCAACACGCCGAATCCACGACGCCACTCGAATCCACGAGCCAACGATCCAAATCCACGAATCGCCTTCAAACGCGCCGAATCCACGACGCCTCACGCCGAATCCACGACGCCGTTCATGAGAAGCATCATGAGTATGGTGATCCTTCGCTTAGGAGTATCGTAGAAAACCGAAGAAGAAAACTCCAAGCGAAGCGGAGATCAAATCGACATATAGAGTAGGAATTACTATGTCTCGATTTGACCTAAAGAGGCTATTTTGTAGAAAATAGGTTTTAGATGAATTCCTAGTCTCTAGGGTTTCTCAAACATGTATTTTCATGAAATACATGAATTAATGGAACCCCCGTCGCTTATTTATAGATTTAGAAGACTTAGAAGTAGACTAGGATTGTGAAAATCTAATTTTGGAAATAAATTAGAGATAGACTAGGATTTGAAAACTTGTTTAAAATCAATTAGAAAATATAGAGATAGACTAGGATTTGAAAACCTGTTTAAAATCAATTAGAAAATATAGAGATAGACTAGGATTTGAAAACCTCAATTTTGTCTAAATATTCAATTTAAAAACATTCTAAGTCTTCCAAACACTTTTAAATATTTATAAATCATCATCAATAATATTTGAACTTACCGAGCATTGTGGATTCATATTTTGAATATGCGAGTCTTCGATCTTCGTCTATTCTTCTTTAAACCTTCAAGACTCCGAACTAACTTCACGAAATATGCCAACATAAAATCCGTAATAGATCGTAGTACGGATCGTACAGATCATTATACCGGAGCCCTAAAACCAAACGCAGTAGATCATAACATTAATGTTAGAAAAAAAAATAATATAAAAAAAAAATCACTTCCCTAAATCCACTCCTCCACCATCTTCCACCACTTCCTTAACTTTCTCCACGATTCCTTCACTTTCTCCACCATCTCCCACCACTCCTTCCACTCCTTCAACTTCTCCACCATTTCCCCCACTTTCTCCACAATTTACTACACTTCTCCATCACTCCCTACACATTCTCCACCACTTCCTCCACTTTTTCACCATTCCCTTCACTTCCCCATCATAACCTCCACCACCCTCTATCTATATAAAGAAAGTAAAAAAAAAAAAAAAGAGAGAGGGAGGATTCTACTCACAAAAAAAAAGAGAAAAAAAAAACTTAGACAAAAAAAAGGAGCCAAATAGAAAGGTGGGTTTAGACTCTCTCACTTTTATTTTTTTTTCTTGCTCTTTTCTCCTAATCAAGGCACTCCATACTTCGAGCTTTCTATGCACACCGAGCTACACGTGCCGTCGTCAACCTCTACTACGCCGAGTCATCGTCAACCAATAAAAGACGACCATTCGTCGTCATTCCTACACCGTTGGTGAATGTCGTTGCCCCGTTGCCATTGATCCTGGAATAGTGCACGTTCTCTTTTGTTGTTGTGGCGTCATCATCGACCATGGAGGTGGCTATTCGCCTACTGCTGCTGCGCTAACGACACCAATAGCGACGACGACGATCCGCTTGACGCTTAGCCGTTGGCGGTAGACGACAACAACGACAACGACGACCCGCTTGATGCTTCGTCGTCAGTGGTAAAGGTGGCGACGGCAACGATCCGCTTGACGCTTAGCCATCGGCGGCAGACGGCGACAACGACAACCCGCTTGACGCTTAGCCGTCGGCGGTAGACGACAACAACGACAACGATCCGCTTGACGTTTCGCCGTCGGCGGTAAAGGTGGCGACGACGACGATCCGCTTGACGCTTAGCCGTCGGTGGTAGACGACGACAACGACGACGTCGATCATCCACGACACCAACGACGACGACGACGATTCGCTTGACGCTTAAGCGTTGACAGTAGAAGACAACAACGACAACGATCCGCTTGACGTTTCGCCGTCGGCGGTAAAGGTGGCGACTACGACGATCCGCTTGATGCTTAGCCGTCGGCGGTAGACAACGACAACGACGACGTCGATCATCCGCGACACCAACGGCGACAACGACGATCCGGCAGCGCTTAGCGTCAGCGGTAAGCGATAACAACAACGATAATGACGACGATCATCGAGAGCTTAGCCATCGACGGTAACAACGACGACGACAGCTATTCGTTTGACGCATAGCCGTCGACGAAAAGCTCCAATCAAATTATTGATTGCCGCTAATTTTGAATTGGCTTTTGTCAAAAACAAGCTGTGCATGATCGATAATTTATGTTCACATGTCAAGTGTTAGACAAAATGCCAAAAGGAATTTGTGCATAGCGCATTGTTCATGTACGCGTGCCAAGCGTTCGATGAAATGCCAAAAATAGTGTGCATATAACAGAATGTCAAAGGAAACTTGAGCATGCTGCGTTATTCATGTACGCGTGCCAAGTATTCGATGAAATGTCAAAGGCAATTTGCACATTACTTGTGTGCATGTCAAATGCTCGATGAAATATCGAAGAAAGCTGATGCATGACTCACATTATTTGGAGAAATGCCTTGACGAGGAGATGATAATTGTCGTTTTTCCTCTTTTTCAGTTGTATTAATTTTTTTACACCGATGTACAAAAGTAATAAAAGAAATGCATTTTGTTTTGCTAATTATCATAATTGACCAGCTTAATCGGAGTTTGTCTGAATGTGAATAGGCGTAATTAATTATAAATCTTTATAATTCCTAAGGAGTATATAACCTTTAATCTTTATTTTTCAACATATAATCCCCTCGTCTAACGCAAAACGCTTATATAAATTTTTAACTCTCACAATTAACATCAATGATCTCGGATTTCGCTGATCCAAAGGAAAAAAGAAAAAGAAAAAAAAAAACCCTAACCCGAACCCTAATTGTGGAGGAAAGAGTTGCTACCGTAATTCCTGAGGCGTTTGGAGACGGCCTTCATGTGCTCGCGCGCGAGCCAGTTACGGCGGGGGTTGATGAGCCACTGCGTCCACGACGACAACGCCATTTCTCTTTCTCTCTGTATGAAGAATAAAGGCGTAGAGTAGTTAAAAGAAGTAATAAAAATGATAGCTTTTACTAGTTAAGAGAGGAGTAAGGGCAGCAACGCGTGATCCGGCGAGAAACGCCTCCGAAGGGGCTCAGGCGCTGATGGAGTAGAATGTGCGGCAGGTTGATTCGTCGGAGCTAGAACATCCTGCGAATCTGGGTATTTGGGAAGATGGAAGCCCAGCGGGCCGAATTGGTCGATATACGGAGCGAAGGAAAAAGGCGGACCCGTTACCCGCCTTCTGCAGAGCGGTTATACGACCCGGGATTCACTACCGAATTGCAACAATACTTAACGGGTCGAAGCTGTTGACTTTCGGATCGGAGAAAAATGGCGGACCCAATAACCGCAGGGTAGAGGTCTAGAGGAGGAGGCGCCTGCTAACCCGCATCCATCACTAGAGTGCTTTGGACATGCCAAGCCCTACTCGAGGCCCACATTTCCATCAAATTGGTCCACAACTCTCTTTATTATTTTCTTATTAATATTTACAGTTTAGTCCATATTTTTTTGATTTTTATATTTTAGTACTATGTATGGAGGAGTATATAAAAAGCAGATGTAACTAATGTGACAGATATCAATGAAATGAATTAGCATCTTCTTCCCCAAAACTTTTTCTCTTTCCCTACACTCTTCTCCCCCAATTTTCTCTCTCTCTCACTCTCTCTTTCTCTTCTCTCATTTCTCATCTTCCCAACTATCTATCTATCCTCTATCTCTCTATCTGTCCTCCCCAACCCTCCTTCTCTATATCTTCTCTGATTCTTCTTCACAGTAGCTGACTCGGAGTTGCAATCGGGCGCTCCATCATCCTCGTCGTCCTCCACACCTCGTCAAGCTCTCGTCATCGGCGGTTGCAATGAGTCTGGGACGTTACACTAGATTGAGCCCCAATAACCCCAAATTGAAGAGTTTGGACACTTACTGTTAGCTGAGAGAAGCCCTCTTAAATTACTCTTCCTCTTCCTTCTCCCTTCATTTAAAAACCTACCATTTGCCCCCTTATAAAATAAAAAATATACACAGGAGTACGGTGTGAACTGTGATGACAAAATGACCATTTTGCCTCTCACTATTTTTGTCTCCTCCCTCATCTTGCTCATCCGCCGCCTTTATCGGTCGCAGTTTGCGCCTCGATCTGCCACGGTTCCTCTCCATTTTCTTATCCACCTGCTCCCCTTCTCCTCCTACACCCTCGTCGCCCATCCATTTCGGCAACAGTTGTAGCACACTGAACTTTAGCAAATTGAAATGTTCCAGTGTTAGAATAATGTTTTGAACCATTCCTGATGTTTTTTAAGGTCGTTGACTGAGTGCCGACCTATTATTCATGTTACGAGAACGCGAAAAAGAGTACTTAGCACCAAATCTGTAAATCCAGGTTTTGGGGTGCTGAGTATCGGTACCTGAGTAGGGTACCAAAACCCCATCGTGATCCAGAGAGTAGTTGCTCTCGGATTTGTAATTTGGGGTATTGGATATCTGTGAGTCTTTGGATGTTGATGCCGTCTTGGTGTTTGCATTATCGACAGCAAATGATACGAGCTAGGCTCGGGTTGAGCAGGTTGGTTGTCGGGTACCGGTACTCTACGTAGTGCAGAAAAATTACAGTTTATACAATTTGCAATATTGCAGGATTTGAGGGGTTTTAAGAGAATTGTTACATCTTGTTAAATAACCCTCAAACCCTCATTTGTTTCCCTTTGTGCTAAGGTTAAGAGGGGTAAAGGTAAGGTTTACTCTCTTTCTTTCTCTAGATTTCTTCTTCAAACCATTTTTTGATTCGGGTTTAGATCTTTTTTTTCTTCTTCCTCTTCATGGTGGCTAACTTCTTGGACCTTGAAGAAGCCTTGGATGTGAAGAAGAGAGCTTTGTTGAGACGTCAATTCCAATCCTAACTCAAGTTAGCTTGATTTGGAGCTTCCCTTGAGGTTAGTACTCATCTTGCAACCTTTATTTGTAGATTTTGTAAGATTAGTGGATGAAAATCTAGTTTTGGAAGAACTAGGGTTTATTTTGAAGTTTCTTGTTATGAGGCTTTTAGAACCTAATTGATGATTGTAGAACTCTCCTTCAGGTTGGATTTGAAGCTTTGTAGCTTCAATTTGGGCTCTGATTAAGTTCTTCTTCGATAAAGATTTTTGTTTACCTATTTAGACTTGATTTTGGGTATTTTTGTTTGATATTCGTTCAAAACTTGTAACCCTTTCAGAAATTCTCTTAGGATGCTAGAAGCTTGGTGGACAATTTCGTTCAAAGAAACGAAAGGGTTCGAGAAGTATCCGGTGGGTTTGACCTCACCGAATGGGCGAACTCCCTTTGTCTTCCTTATGGTTATAAGACATATTTTGGTGTATATTCATGTTAATTATGACATAGTGAAATTTTTTAATGCATGACATATTCACGATACATGTTTAAATCTCATACCCTATTTAGTAGCGGATTATCATGTGGACTGGTATACAAAATAGCACAAGATGATATGTAATAGTACTTCTTGATGATTTTCCTCTTATGCAACATTAGGAAGCATGTCAAAGAAGAATAATGGTTCATCCTATGGAGTATACCTAATGAATGGGATAGGAAAAGTGTTTAACTTGCATGTTGAACCATATACTTGTTATAGACAAGGTAAATGTGGCATAGTGCATGATAAGAATAAATATGAAACTAGGCATGGTGTATTTAGCTTGGTTGAACAATTAGAACTTGACATTGCCACATAGTATTCGATCTAGAGATTGTTAGTTGTATTCCACGTTTTAGACATGAGAAATGAGATTAGAACGCCATAGGGACGAACCATAATAGGGATAATTATATATAATGCAAGTTGAATGAAATTGTTTGCATGATAACACTTTTACTACATGTAGTAGAGACTTTGGTAGAAAAGCATATGCATGACATACATTATGATTCTTATGGATATCGTTGTAATTCCTTTGCATATGTCATTAGTAAATGACTCCCTTGGCTATAGTGGGATAGTATGTTACGAAACCTCCTGAGTCTTGAGCAAAATAGTGAACTATCCTAGATAGAATAATGAGATGTGAATTACTTCATGCTTAAGGCATATTATGTGTTGGTAGGGACATGCCACCCAAGCAATTGTGAACGAAATTTGACATGAATAATCTAGTACCCGACCCGTCGAGTCGATGTGTGAAATTTCATGTTTTAGACATGATGATTGAGTACTCGATTTGTGGACCCTATGCTATCTATCGCGGTTGCTTGCTATTGTACTCATTTGCACAAACTTGTGAGAGTCGCTTCCTACAAGCCGGCACTTCGGAGTTGGCCTTACGACATCAGATCGCCCGTGCAAGATTGGGCGCCGAAGTGGACCGCTGTAGGGAGTGTTGACTATCATGGGGCCATTAGGCACGGTGCGAGCCAGGACGTTACCACGTGTAAGTCCCTCGTTAATTGGGTAAATGAGATTTAACTGGACATTGTACATCACCTGTGTTGATGCATATATATATAATAGATGGACATACTAGTGGGTTACTACCTCGTGGCTCTTTTGATGCATTTCTAGAAAATGGACTTTATGTTAGTCATTATCAGTATTGACAACTTTAATAGTAGTAAACCTACACCTATGTTGATTAGTATAGATGCATGGTTATAATGACAATGAAAAACATAATTTACTATTTGCGGCATTATAGTAAAGTTGAACATGTATGTAAACCTGCATAAATATATATCTGAACATGTGGCATTAGAACATCTATATCTGATAGTTAACTTTATCAAGTAGTGGCATGACTTAAAAATAAATTGGTTTAATTTACTTGTTATCCTTATGTTTGCTTACATATTGTAATTTATCATGTCTCAGCTAACCTAGTAGTGTATTTCACCGCTCTCGGTGGCTTACCCACTGGAAACTATTGTTTAATAATTCTCACTGCCATTAGTTGTTGGTTTTTGTGTTTCAGAACCTTCTGCAGCAGGAGAGGCTAAGGATCGTAGCAAAGGGTTAGGGCTTAGCTAGAGCCTATGCGGTATTTTCATAGTTGGACCCGTTGACATCTTTCTTTTTGTTGATAGTTGAAAGATGTGTTGTGTATTTGTTTAGAGATCTACTAGTTTTCCTTTGGATCAATTGTATTCTTATTGTATATCGTGTGGATGCTGATGTTGTAGACTATTAGTGATTTTATTTACTCGCTCTGAGAGCCTTGTTAGGGATCTATTCTTGTTTCTTCTTCAGTTTTGTAAACGCCTTTTGTGCATCGAAGGGTACTTCGTGTACACGATGGGTCTGTGCATGCGTCGGGCAGGCTTCCGTTGGGGGCCAGGCGTTACAACAGTAGAGAGGAAATCAAGGTGGGCGTGGATGGAAAAGTAGGAAAAGCAACCGGGGCAAAGGCGAGACGGCGGAGTAGAGCGAGGGGGTGTTTGTTGGCACGGACGGAGATGTGGGTGAGAACGAGGCAGTGGACGAGGGCAAGGCGGTGAGGCGAAGGGCGAAGCACAGTAGAGATCGAGGGCGGAGAGTATTTTTGACATAGAAAAATATTTTATAATGGAACCCTAACAGATCACTAACAGTAGGGGGTGAAGTGAACATTTTTTATTTTATAAGGAGGCAAAATGTAGATTTTTAAATGACAGAAAAGAAAGTGAAAAATCAAATTTTGACGGATAGGTTTTTTATAATTTAGCTAAATTTTTTTTTTCACAAAAACAAAGAAATCCAACAATACCAAACGAGCCATCAAATGAAGCTTGCTTGGTTTTCTTTATTTTAAGCTCAACACTAATGCAATTAACTGTGTCACGAGAGAGACCTTATTGTTGAAAAACAAAGAAACACTCATTAGCAGACAATGGAATACAAGCATCAGAAGAACTAAAAAAGGGAATAAAAGAAAACAAAGAAGAAGAAGAAGAAGAAAGAAAGGTACAACCAGATACTTTATTAAAGAATATAGCAGAGGCCGTACAATTTCAAATAGATTTTTTTCTTTTTTTTTGTATGTTCATTGACAAAATTTTAAACGCCCTGTCACAAAGTAGGCAACCACTGTAAAAACATAAGATGTAGAAGTTCAGAAAAAATAACTAGAAAAAAGGAAAAAAAAAGAACACAACCGACTGCAGCTTTTCTCGATGCTTCCAAAACACAACATGGAAACTAGCTTGAGCACAAAAAGGCTTTTTCCAGCGTCCCTCATGAAGAATGCAACTCGACGGAGAACTCAAAATCGTCAAAATTAGCTCAAATTCCATGAAAACACGGCGTGGAAAAGCATGTTTCGCTTGAAAGTTTTGTACACTTGCATGTAAAAAGATATAAGGCTCCGAACAACCTTCGAAAAAGACAGTAATGTAAAATCAAGTACAAGTTGGCGTTGGAGTCTCGCAAATTCATTTTGTCAATCAGTAAGTTCGCTAGTTTGTTGCTAAGGAAAAAGCCAAGCAGTAGAAAAACCAGTCAATAATACAGTGACTAAACTACTCATTATTATTATTATTATTATCTATACATATAATAAAAGGGGAACCTGAACGGGCGACGCGGCGCCTCCCCAGCAACCCGCTTCCTGCTCAATTCTCCACAAAGAGAGAGGGGGAGAGAGAGAGAGATATAAAGAGAGAGAGGAGGGAGAGAGTGGGGGAGAGAGAGAGAGCATAGAGAGATAGGGGGAGAGAGACCGAGAGAGAGCGCGCGAGGCGAGGGGCCCGCCATGTCCGCGGGGGAGGGGGAGAAAGAGAGAGAGGCGCGGGGGACTCTCTCTCGTGGTGAGGAGAGAGGAGAGAGGCGTGGGGGACTCTCTCTCTCTCTCTCTCTCTCTCATATATACACTCTCTCTCTCTCTCTCGCTCTCTTATATATACTATCTCTCTCTCTCTCTCTCTCTCTCTCCCTCTTTCTCTTATATATACTATCTCTCTCTCTCTCTCTCTCTCTTTCTCTTTCTCTTATATATATATGCGGCAAACAAGGCGGAGGCGGGCGCGAGGGGGCGGGGCTCGGCGGCCGTCCGGAGTCCGCCATGTGGAGAGAGAAAGAGATAGCGAGAGAGAAAGAGAGAGAGCAGAGAGAGAGAGAGAGAGAGAAAACAGAGGGAGAGAGAAAACAGAGGGAGAGAGTGAGCTCTCCTCTCTTTTTCTCTTTTTTTCCTTTTTTTTTTTTTTTTAATCTCTCTCTCTTTTCTTTTTTTTCCTTCTCTATGTGGCGAATAAATTCTTAGGAGGCTTCCTCTTTCAAAGGAGTGTGGTGGAAGAGAGAGAGAGAGAGAGAGGATAAAGCAACAGCCTAATTATTCCATTCGCATGCGTGGAAAACAGCAGTTTAAAGCCCAAGTGGACGAAAAATTATTTCCTGCACCGGATGTATCCAATCACGTTATGCCCCACACCAAATATTTTGAAGGTGGATGTCATAAAATTAAAATTCTAATTAAAAATATATACTCTTTAATTATATGTATATATATGATCCAAAATATTGAAGTGCATATATAAATATAATTTAACCATTTAAAGTAACAAATTAAAATAATTTGTTTGAAATATTTAAAAATTACGTAAATTTTTCGCCGCGAAGCACGAGCCTTCACTAGTTGATCAAGAAAGGGGGTGAAAAAATACATTCTAGAGGCAATTGCCTATGTACTGCTATAAATTAAAGTTCCCACCTTTCATATCCACCCTCAAAAATATCTGTTATCGAATATATGACATCAATCAATGGACATCAATAATGGAATTGCATGCAGATAGTGATAAGCTTGGGAAACCAAGAAAAAAAACTACATGCATGCCACTAAAAGCAAAAATATAGGTGTTATCACAGGTAGCTCCAAAAAGATCCTTTAAAGTCTCCAGTTAATAGTCTTGCAAGAATAATGAACAGATATATATATGCTGCGCCATAGAGGTCTACAGAAATTTAAGGAATGCAGATAGACTGATGATTTACGAGAGACAAATAAGGAAATCATCAAAATAATAATTCAGATGAGACACAGGTTCCAGCATTATTCACTGCATCTTATTTCATCTTTACTAGAATTCAGAAACAAAGAAAGCACATCACAGAGACACTTCAAGGAATGGTCCGCTGGTAGAGAGGCAGAGCCCCCAATGCCTCTCGCTCGGCCCTCTCCTTCTTCACCTGCAATAAAGTGAGAAACAATTTGAGCAAAGAGTCAGCAAACCCCAAATCATGACCAGCCGAAAAAAAGAAAAGAAAATTGTAACTAGATGACAACTTCCACCTCAGTCTTGCGCATGAGACCGAACACCAGAACAGATAAAAAAATATGACAAGAAATAGTATGAGTAGAGAAACCACAACAAACAAAGAAACAGCACATCGCATGGACACGGAGATGGATAAGGATGTTGAATGGATTTCAATGCTGAAAACAGGAAGTGGGTGTCAAATATATCCATATTTGTTCTAAAGGTATAAATAAAACTCTATGCAGAATCATGGAAAGATATAGAACAAACAAATTAGAGATCTGCACAAGAAATATGGAAATATAGACATTATTAAGGATCCAAAATATAGTTTTGAATTATTCCGTAAATGGATATGTATTCAAATAGAGTGCTCAACTCATATTCTCATTTGGATTAAGTTCTTATCTAGATTAAGGTATGCAAAACTGGAGTCCAGATTCAACCTGGATAAAAATTTAAATCCATACGTATCAAAATTCAGATCTTGAGGTTGGATCGAGCACATATTATTATTTAACTTATATCTTACCTCTACTGTCCTTGCTTCACAATCCTCACCCTTTAAAGACTTCTCACGAAAAGGACAGCAAGAGAATGCGAACAAAGTACATGGTTTAATAGAGACATTAAGAGAAAGAAAATAACTAATACCTACAAACTCGCAACAATGTTCTGGAAACAGTATATATGGTAGCATATGCAGTTCAGAGCACCTTCCACCATATGATAGGTGGTGCATTACACCGGGGGACCTATCGCCGTACTAGATAAACGAGAAGCTTCAAAAGAGAGAGAGAGAGAGAGAGAGAGAGAGAGAGAGAGATGGAGGGAGGGGAGTTTTGTGAATCTAGCTTAGGTAAAAAGAGTTTGGTACGTTTAAATATAAGAGATTTCTGATAGCTAATAAGTGAGGTGATTATTGTGGAGTGACAAATAGCCTTACTGTTAGGAAAAATATGCTAATTTTTTACAATATATGCTTTTAAACTAAAGCATGTCTCTGAGAGCACTACTTTTTTTAATTTTTTACAATTAAATATACATTTCCTATTAATCTGAACCGCATATGCATCTACATACAGCATTTGCAAATGCAATGGGTCAACTGCCAGCCAGCATAATATATACCAATATTTAGATCATTGACTAGCAATCTAGGACTCCTTAGTTCCTCTTAGATTGGCAACTACTGCAGACAGTGTAAATAACTAAATATATAAATCATTTAAGACAGAGAAAGGAGTACAGAATAGTGCAGCCGTGGAAGGGAGGATATGGAACTGAAAATGGAAGAAAGAAAATTTGTTTTTTCTATACTATAAGAGAAAATGGACTTTGTCGTCCACAAGTCTCTTAAACAGATTAGGGATAAATTTAACAAAAGGAATACGCATCAAGGAGGACAACATGAGAGACTATCATGTGAAAAAAATATCCAGGTACAAATACAACATCAAAAAAAAATTTGGGGACCAGTATGCAAAGCCTTCACATAAATGAGAACCAAATTTCACTAGAAGAACATACAAGGTCAAACTATCATACCTACCATAAACAACACAAAATAGATGGGGAAAAAATAATATATAGTACGGAAACACCGTTTTTCAGTTTTACAGTTACAAAGATGAGGGTTTCTCATGCTATCTTGTATGCTTGCATGATGCACAGCAAGTGAATGTAAACCAAATGCAACAGTAAGAACCTGTGACTTACCAGAGCCAACATATCACCAAGATAGCCTCTGAATGGTGTCTGCAATGCCTGTTGACAGAAGGTAAAGAAAAATTTTAGTCTTCTTAACTGGATTAATTTTAAGAAGTCTGATAGTATGTATCCAAATCACTAAACCACGAAACCAAACAACTGTGGATTTTCTTAAAGACTAGACACCACCTAATAACTTCATCAAACTGTTGTTATCTTAGCAAAATAGAACAGGCAGGACAATTTGATCAAATAATAACAGATAAGAAGAAAGTTAAACATCGTAAAACGTGTATAACCTCCTTTGCAGAGGGTGTATAGCCTACTTAACCAATAAGTATCATGAATAGTTAAGATATTCCAAAGCAAGAGGCAACCACACTCGGCTATGCTGGTGATAGATTTTTCCTTTTTTTTAAGTGATAGAACAGGACAAAAACCTATCTGTTTTAAGGTATTATTTATTTTCCACATAAAAGATGCTAAAAATTAAGCATCACTACCGCTAGATCCATAGCGTACAATTACAATGTAAATTGCATCTCCCAGATAAGGCAAACAAACAAAGAGTTGTATCTTGCTGGTTTTGATTAAGTATTATCATTTTTAAATGTCTAAAGCAAGAAAATAATACATTTAGCAAACTAATAGTAATTGTGCTGTACAAAACAGATTGAGTATTAAACCAAAAGACTATACGGCTTTTAAGCCTTTGGGTCAAATTAAGGATAACAGGATAACATAGCCTACTTCCAAGATGCCAAGCAGCCAAATGTGCAGCATATGGCTCACTGGCATTGGAGTGAAAGTGGTGTTTAGTGATTAAGAAGGAACAATGTTCAGACTATAAATCGAAGAAACGGTTAAACAAAAAATGGAGAAAAGATAATTAGAATGGGAAGCAGGTTATCGTGCTAATATCTTGTCAGCACAGTATGGCATGGTGATCACGACCACTAATGGGCATTTAAATCCTTGCTACTAGCACATCTAGTGAACCAATTTTACCTCTTATCATGGTTTCATCAATATATCATTTTTTGCACTCAATATTAATTTACATGGTTAAGTGACTAAACAACATTGCTCTTATAATATAGTTTTTCTCTTTAACAAAGAAATTATATTTTCTTTATGATGCTAAAATACAAAAATTACAAAAGAACACAATGCATTTCACAAGACCAATAACGAGTGTTAATTGAGGTTGATCACACCCCAGTATTGCGCAAATTTGCCATTCCAAGTTACACTAATCACAAGAGAAGCTAGTCGTAAGACACAAGCATTTCACAAGGCTACTAACAAGTGTTATCTTAGGTTGATCACACCCCAACATTCAGATAGCTTGCCAACACTTGATCAAAACAGAAGCTATTCAAAAGAATATCTATGTAGCTATTAGATGAACTAGCATTCAAAACTCCCTCCAACTCCAAGCAGCATATGATCTACTAAGCTACCAATAAGCACAATGTACAGACAACTAGTAAGTTATAATTACCATACACAAGTACAAACAACATAATCTCTTTACTTTATATCTAAAGTATAGGTTTGTAAGTTTCACTGTCCATTTAAATTTAGGGAATGAGTTGTTGTTATTTGTGAATCGACACCATTCACGGTATAAAATCTCTCCAGCTATTATCTAATTTATGAAACAGACAATTGCAAAATTTCAAGCTAAGTTTGATCAAGAACTATTTGGATCAATTTCAAAATATTACTTTGTAGCTTCAGAAATCTCAGATGTATATATTCAATAGGACATCTAACAAGCACCTCAACATTTAATTGTCTTCTATGCACCATAAATACAACTAATAGTTCATCCAGAGTCTGCACACCCACACTATTCCTTATACCAATCTAATAGGCGTTTTATTTTACTTGCATTATTTTACCTACCATATATTATCACCCTTCAAGTACCCTATATATATTTCTAAGTCTTTAATCATCTCCTTCAATTGAAATGGAAGTGGTCAATTGTTCATGAATTTTGCTAATCAATATAAAAATAAAAATAAAAATTTCTCCTCAAATCATTTTAAGCACAAAAATGGGGGAATCGTCACGGGCGGACTCTTCTAGATTACCAAAAATGAAAAAAAAAAATTTCCAAAGAGGATCTGACTAGAAGGTGAGATGGAGATCACGGCAATGATCCCCGGCTCATCGTGCCGTGATGCCCTATAAATATTTTATCCAAAAGAGAGACATAAGGGATCAACCATTCCATAGCACCAATGTACTCATTCTTTTCACATCAACAATAAAATTTCAGCGGAATCGAAAAGCAAGGAAGAGGGAGACAACCTTGAGATCCTCGGGCAAGTACTCGTGCTTCATGGAGAGATCCATGGCGCGCTTGAGCCGCTGGTTCCGCGCGTCCACCACCTCCCGCGGGAGCCGCGCGAGCGCCTCCTTAATATCTAGATCGTAGTACGGATCGTACAGATCATCGTACCGGAGCCCTAAAACCAAACGTAGTAGATCATAACATTAACATCAATGATCTCGGATTTCGCCGATCCAAAGGAAAAAAGAAAAATGAAAAAAAAAAAAACCCTAACCCTAACCCTAATTGGGGAGGAAAGAGTTGCTACCGTAGTTCCTGAGGCGGTTGGAGACGGCCTTCATGTGCTGGTGCGCGAGCCAGTTGCGGCGGGGGTTGATGAGCCACTGCGTCCACGACGACAACGCCATTTCTCTTTCTCTCTGTAAGAAGAATAAAGGCGTAGAGTAGTAAAAAGAAGTAATAAAAACGATAGCTTTACTAGTTAAGAGCATAGTTAGTTAATTCGGATTCGGCAAAAATTACGGGTATAATTCGAATAAAATTCGTCTTCTAATTTTTAAATTCGTTGAAAAAAACAGCTAAAAAACAGATTCGCTAATTATTCGGATACGTGATTTATACGGATATTATATGTTTACCAATTAAAAATTCGGGATCAAAAATTCGGCTATTAAATTAAATTTTTTTCCTCTCAAGATTTATGCTATTAACATAAATACTCAATATTTTTTAAGAATTTAAGAATAAAGAGCTACAAAATTAAACTAATTAAGTAAAAAATAATAATAAACCATATTATGCCTTAAAATAAAAAAATAATTAAGCAAATAAGTTGCCAAAGATAGTCCATATTTAAATGTAAAATATAAAAGGTTCACATACAAACATAGTTAAAAACTAAATACAAGATGAAATTGACGCTTTGTATAGTTGCCTGGTTGGCTAGAAAGAGCACCACAAGGCTCCATCAAATATATTGGACGTTCTGAAATTCCTGGTACCTAAGTTAATTAAGATTATTTAGCTCTATGTTTGGGTCTTCTTTGTGCATAACAGAATGGACACATTCAATTAAGCAATAAGCCGTAAGCACTCGAGCCATTTGTGTATAAAAAAAATCCATCAGGACTAAAAGCTTCCAACTTTTGATTCGAAGAACGAAACTCAAATCGTACCTGGTTTGTATTTGTAAAGAACCACCCGATTACTGATCTATCGTTGGATAGTGGAAGCGGAAGCGGAAGCGGAAGCGGGAGGAAGAGGAAGAGGCGACGAGGAGGGTTTCGATTTCTGAAGAGTGAAGAACTCGATCTTCGATCTCCGATCTTCGATTTCTGAAGAGGAGGGCTTCCGATGGCGTTCGGCGAGCGGCCGGAAAGGAAGAGGGGGACCGCCACAGGGGTCTGTGGCAGGGCGGCACCGTCGCGGGGCCGCAGGGGGGAGAAGTTAGGGGAAACCCTTTTTTTTTTTTTGGGAGGGGTGGGGGTGCGACTCGTGGGAGGGAGAGGGAGGCGACTCTTTTCAGGAATAGGTTTTTTTTTTTTTTTTTTTTTTTTTTCCCTTTTATTTTGGGCGACTTGGCGAGGCCTTTTTTTTTTTTTTTTTTCTGTTTTCTGTTTTGGGCCACCGTGAGATTCATGAGTCCGCATCACTAGTCGTAGGCTCGTAGCCGAATTATTCGCGAACCGCGTTTAATTCGCGAATAATTACTTTTGCCTAAAAAAAGCAAAATTTTTCGCATTTTTGAGAAAAATTCGAAAACGATTGTTTTATTCGGCATTTCAAAAATTCGCGAATTAACTAACTATGGTTAAGAGAGGAGTAAGGGCAGCAACGGGTGATCCGGCGAGAAACGCCTCCGAAGGGGCTCAGGCTCTGATGGAGTAGAAGGTGCGGCAGGTTGATCCGGCGGAGCTAGAACATCCTGCGTAAGGATGTCAACGGGTCGGATTCGGGTCGGGTTTTTAAAAACCCGAACCCGAACCCGACTACGACTACCAAACCTGAAACCCGAACCCGAACCCGAACTCGAACCCGATGGATTTTAAAAATCCACATCCAAACCCGAATCCGAACAAAAACCCGAAATCCGAACCCGAACCCAAACACGAACCCGAACCCGAACTCGATTCTAAACCCGTAAACCCGACCCCGAAATAATATTTACCAATTTCGAAATATATTATACAAAAAACTAAAATTCCGAACTACATATTGTCTGCGACCACGAATGACGTATCTCGCACGGTTAGGGGTGGAAACGAGCCGAGCTCGAGCGAGCTTACCTCGGCTCAAATTCGGCTTGAAATTAATTTCGAGCCTAAATTTAAGCTCAAGCTTGGATTGAAATTAATTCGAGCCGAGCTCGAGCGAGCCTAATTTCGAGTCGAGCGAGCTCGAGCCCTAGACGAGCCGCTTGAAATTCTGAACATCATACGATCAATAGTTTAATTTGTATAGAACATTATCTATAATTTGATACAAAAACATGTCTAATAGTTCAAAGTACAAAATAATTATATAAAATTTAGTATTATAATATAAAAAAAATAATTTATGAGTTGAATATCTAATCTTTTCAACCTCACTGTCTTTTGTTCCCCCTGCAATCTTCATATTATTCATTTTTATTTATGCAGTCAAAAATAAATAATTTATATAGATAAATATTAGATTAAACTATCCAATCATATATAACTAAAATTAAAATTTTATATGAATAATAATTTTTTACTTTAAAAATATTCTGTATATTTTCTCAAGCATAGAATTAATAGCAAGGTAGGCAATGGCATGTATATGCTGTTACTTGGTAACTTGAAAGGCTTCCGGCTCTACTTAGGGTAAGAGACAAAAAAAAAAAGAGAGAAACATATTGAAAACTTAGAGCTCTATGAAGGAAAGAAAGAAAGGAAAAATGTATAAGTTTAGTTAAATTTTGCTATTTTATTTGTCTATTCGGTTTGTTTTTATGGGCCAACAATATTGGTCCAATTTTAACTAAATTCAGATTATTCATTCAAATTCTATATATAATTAAAATATATTATATTTATGTATTTTTTAATATATATATATATATATATATATATATATATATATATATATATATATATATATATATATATATATATATATATTCGAGCTTTTCGAGCTTTTCGAGCCTAATTCGAACGAGCCGAGTAATACTCAAGCTCGGCTTGAAATGAATTTCGAGCCTTTTTTTTTGTTCAAGCTCGGCTCATTTAATTTCGAGTCGAGCTCGAGCGAGCCAAATATCGAGTCGAACGCGAGCCGGCTCGCTCGTTTGCCAGCCCTACGCACGGTGAATTTTATCTTGATTTCCCGTGGGGTAGTATTCATAATTCAGATTAATATTTAAATATGTATGGTTATCAGGTGTTGTGGATCCATGGCTTCCAATAAACGCAAGCGTCTATTGTTAATTACCCCTATAAAATGTTAGGGTACCTTCGATTAAGAGACCTCTGAAATGCCAAAATAGACTGAAAAGATGAATTTTATAACATAACCCGTTGTACAATTACATAATTTAACCAGGGGCATACCCCCAGTGTACATGAATATAATATGATATAAGAAAGAAAATGATTAGTTCGACGACATGACGGTCGATTGAACTTAATTTGGATTACATCTACATTTTTAAGGGTTAATCCAATTAGATTTAACTAAATCCTAGTTACATGTATTAGGATTTAGTTAGGTTTGAATCGATTAGACTCTAATTGTATGTATCAGAGTCCAATCAGATTTGAATTCATCCTAAGATGAAGCATGGCTAAATCTTGTATAGGATTAGCCGAATTTGATTTAGATTGACTCTAGTTTTACATATTAGAGTCTAATTGATTTAGTTGAACTCTAAGTATGTGTATTAGAGTCCAACCATTTTTGAGTTCACCCTAAGGTGGAGGATTGCTAAATCCTAAGTACATGTATTAGGATTAGCCAAAATTGATTTAAATTAAACTCTAATTATACATGTTAGAGTCTAATTTGGTTTAGTTGAACTCTAAGTATGTGTATTAGAGCCCAATCATTTTGAGTTCACCCTAAGGTGGAGGATGGCTAAATCCTAAATATATGTATTAGGATTAGCCAAAATTGATTTAAATTAAACTCTAATTATTATATATATTAAAGTCTAATTTATTATTTTTACCTTAGTCACATGTACTAAGATAAAAAGACGGTTTGATCAATTCTAAGCATATATTTAGAATTTGATCGAGTTTGAATATGATTGTGATTTGACTCTAGTTTTATATGCTAGAGAATTGGGTGATTTGAATTGGGAATTGGATTCATTTGGTCTTTGATTTGGTTGTGGATTGGAATTGGGAATTGGGTTCATTTGGTCTTTGATTTGGTTGTAGACTGGAATTGGGAATTGGGTTCATTTGGTCTTTGATTTGATTGTGGATTGGAATGGAAAATTGGGTGCATTTGGTCTTTGATTTGGTTGTAGACTGGAATTAGGAATTTGGTTCATTTGGTCTTTGAATTGGTTATGGATTGGAATGGGGAATTGGGTTCATGTGGGCTTTGATTTGGGTTAAGGTTTAATGGGTTTACGCAAATGAGCTTAATGTGGATGGGCTTAGGTAAATGGGTTTAATGTGGATGGGCTCTCATAGGCTTGGGCTGAAATCGGGGTCATATAGTTTGGGCTTAGAATCCAGCCCGAGTTAGATTTAAGCTATATTTGGGTTCAGGCTCAATGTGGGTTAAAATAGTTCATGTCTGTTTGGGCCAGATTTCGGCCCATGTAGTTTGGATTTAGCTTTGGGATGTGGGTGTGGGCTCGATTTGAGCTCATATTGAGTAGTTAATGTTACGGATTTTATGTTGGTATATTTCGTGAAGTTAGTTTGGAGTCTTGAAGGTTTAAAGAAGAAAAGACGAAGATCGAAGACTCGTAAAACTCAGAACATAGATCCACAATGCTCTGTAAGTTCAAATAATATTGATGATAATTTACAAACATTAAAAAGTGTTTGGAAGACTTAGGATGGTTTTAAAATGAATAACTGGACAAAACTGAACCTTTCATGATTCAGGGACCGGTCTCTAATCCTGAAGACCGGTTCCCGTAAGTCCTCTCTGCGGAAAAGCTCTGAAGACCGGTCTCGGCCCTTGAGGACAAGATGCATCAGGGAAGGACCGGTCTCTGTTCTTGCAGACCGATCTCCGTAACTGGTTTTACTGATGCGCAGACAGAGACCGGTCTTGGTGGCTCGAGACCGGTCCCTATAGATTGAGAATGAAATTGACGGAAGGGTGGACCGGTTGAGGGGTTCGAGACCGGACCTATCAAGACCGGTCTCTCCCAGTGAAGACCGGTCTCTCGTGTCGTAAAAATTTCTAAAATTCAGATTTTCAAATCCTAGTCTATCTCTAAGTCTTCTAATTGGTTTTAAATATCATATTTTCAAATCCTAGTCTATCTTTATGTTTTCTAAACCTATAAATAAGATGTAGAGGTGTTTCTAAAAGATGGTTAAGCCTAGATTATTTATGAAAAGCCCTAGAAGCTTGTAGGTAGCCGTTTTCCTCATCTTCTATATCAAGCTTCTCCCAAATTGATTCTCTGTGCCCTAATTCTTAATGCTTTTCTAGAATCAATTTGAGAATTGCTTAGAGATTATTCCCATAGATCTTTAATGGGAATCTAAGCAATAAATCATCATCGATCGTATTGTTTTTGCTCGGGACGGAGTGTGCTCGTGGATTCGAGTGGGCGTCGTGGATTCGGCGTGATCGGAGGCTTCGCGGATTCGAAGTGGAGGCGTTCGTGGATTCAAACGTGGGGCGTGGACAATCCGGCGGCATGCGCGAGATCCGGAGAAGATAAAAGAGAGGTTTGAGTCCGTGGATTCGGTAAATCACCTTGTAATCTTTTATTCTTAGTGGATTGTTTTCGCGCGCTGTGGATTTTTTACTCCGAGTTGGAGTTTTCCCACGTAAATCTCGGTATGCTTTTTATTTTCCGCGTTTACTTTTTATTGCATCGAGATTTGTGGTTTTTGGCCGTTACACCTATTCACCTCCTCTAGGTGTTGTTTGATACTGTAAGACCCCAGTTAGTCATATATATAAGATATAATAGGGCTAAAACTCTTAACCCGGCTTAAGCATTTTGGGTGGTGGCAACGCCCAAGAGGTTAAGAGAGTTAAGCGTGCTAGGACGGGAGTAGTCCTAGGATGGATGACCCCCTGGGAAGTTGGGGCGTCACAGATGTTATCAGAGACAATTACCAGCCGAACGTGTGAGATAAGACTCGGCTGAGCCGAGTGCGGATGACGGGCTAGCGAGACGAGTCTCACATCGCCTGGTACTTGTGAGTCTGAGCCTGACGAGGACGTCAGGGCTTAAAGGAGGGGAGATTGTAAGACCCCAGTTAGTCCTATATATAAGATATAATAGGGCTAAAACTCTTAACCCGACTTAAGCATTTTGGGTGGTGGCAAGGCCCAAGAGGTTAAGAGAGTTAAGCGTGCTAGGACGGGAGTAGTCCTAAGATGGGTGACCCCCTGGGAAGTTGGGGCGTCACAGATACAATCTAGATAGATTCTTGGGCAACCCCATAACTTACAATTGGTATCAGAGCGGGATCTAGATTTATTGTTATCTAATGGCCGAGGGTGGAAACATTAATCGATGAGCGGGTGTGGCAAGCGATAGAATTCGGATGGATACATCCAACCGAAAAGGTTGATAATGTTGACACCCCAAAACCACGGAATAAGTGGACGAAAGTTGAAAACGAGTCATGTTCCTTTAATGGCAAAGGCATAAACGCTTTATTTAATGCATTGTCACAAACGGAGTTTACTCGCGTTTCGACGTGTAGTACCGCCAAAGAAATTTGGGATACTCTACAAATTACACATGAGGGTACAAGTCTAGTAAAAATTCAAAAGCTCCAGATGTTGACTAGTCAATTTGATTCGATTCATATGGAGGAGCATGAATCTTTTACCGATTATTATACTAGACTTCAAGACATAATTAATACATGTGCTAATTTGGGAGAGAAGATCCCGGATTCTAAAATTGTTAGAAAAATTCTTCGAATTCTACCGGAGCGGTTTAGGGCAAAGGTTGCCGCGATTGAAACGGTAAAGCATCCGCATGAGATGAAAGTAGAGGAGTTAGTAGGTGCGTTGCAAACATATGAGACGACTTTTCCTACTAACCAATCTTCTTCCAAGTCTTTTTCTAAAAGCACAAGGATTGCACTCAAATCTACAAAGGAAGAAGACGACGATTCGGATTTCGACGGAGATTTTTCGCTTGCCGATTTCGAACATCAATTGACGCTCTTAACAAAAAAATTCCGACGAAATTTCCGAAAGAAGAACCATGCTTCATCTTCGAAGCAAAAATCGTTTTCTAAATCTTCTTCATCCTCTAAATTGAAAGATAAAAAACTTGCAAAGTCTTCAAAAGAAAAAGATGATTTTGAAGGCGAAATCCAATGTTTCAAATGTAAAGGCTATGACCATATTTCCTCGGATTGTCCTTTTAAAAGATCTTACAAACAAAAGGCTTTGCAAGAGAAAACTTGGGACGATTCTAACGAATCGATCTCAAGTGAAGAGGAGAAAATTAATGTTGCTTTAAGCTCTCAAACTTCTATACCTTCTTCTTCGACTCTTTGTTTATCATCTATTGTTTCTGACTCTTTTGTTTCTCCCTCTTTGCATGGGACGTCGAGCGACGATGGCGAAAGTGAGGGGGAGTCGGATGATGAAAGCTTGGCCGAGGAGTACCAACAACTTCTTAACGAGTCAAAGAAGATCGCTAAGCACAACAAAAGGTTGAGAAAGAGTTTATTGGATCTCGAAGAAGAAAACAAGAATTTGAAGACGACAAACATAGCTCTTGAGGAGGAACGAGAATCATTTTTAAACAACAATTTGGTCCTCCGAAAGAAGCTTGACGAAGCGGAATTAACGATCAAATTATCTAAAGATAAAGTTGGATTTTTGGAGCATCAATTTGAGGAATCATACAAATCCAACAAAGAGTTAACCAATCAAGTTCGTCGACTCAAATCCGACATTCAAAAATTCTCTTCCGGATCAAAGAAGTTGGATCACATGCTCGGATTGGGTCAAACGAACAAGGTTGGACTCGGTTACGAAAGAACGTATGTTGAGAAGGTTCAAACGTCGACATCTAAAGTCTCAACTACATTGAAAGAGAAGGTGTGTCATAAATGTGGCGTTAAAGGACACATTAAAAAGAGTTGTTGGAACAAAAATTTCAAGTCTTAATCAGCAACTTCGAAACGACAATTGGTAATATCTAAAACTCGACACCCCCCACGGAATCAAAAGCAAAATCAAATTAGTCGAGTACTTCAACCGAACCAACAAGAAAACCGGATTTCTAAGCCTCAACGTCAATATCAACCGAAGCAACTTGCAACGAAACGACCAACGGTGGATCAAAAGTCGAAACAACTTGTACCTAACGTCGACAAGCCAACAAAACCAACAATCCGACAAGTGTGGATTCGAAAAGGTGATATCTTTCCTTGTCCCAAGCCTTAATTTGTTTTGACTTTATGTTTTGCTATGATCGGTTTTATTGCATATCTTTTGATCATTATTTTGGATTTTTGAGAATAATTCGGTGATTTAACTTTAAATAGTGTGTTGATCGTCGATAATTTACATTCATTCATTTTGGATTAATTTCATATTAATTATCGGTTTCACTTCATTATCACTATTGATGAAGATAATTTATTATAGGATATCTTAATTCTTATATTCATCAAATTTGAGTAATCATGTGTGATCTTTTGGCACTTAACCTATCTCGGTAGTGTGTGTTGAATTTGATGAATGAAAATTTGCTAATCGACTAAAACTTGTCAAATTTTCTTAAGGGGGAGTTATATAAAAAAAAAGAGAAAAGAAAACACTCCAAGTGATTAAAGTTCAAGTACTTAAAAGATGTGGAAAGAGTTACATCCTAAAAGGGAGTGTGAAAACTACCACCACATGTAGGAAAGAGCTACCACCCCGGTCGTCCGGTAAGTGTGTGAAGCCACCACATAGGAATTGATTGAATAACCGAAAATGTTGAAATATTCATATTTTATGAAAAAAAAAATTTGGTGTAATAAGGTGGTTTAGTAAAAAGATGCTCAAAGAGCCACCCCTCGTACATTATTACTTGATCTCGAATTTGAACGTTTATGCGACAAATTTCTATCTTTTAGTGAATCTTTATAAGTCATCTTTATAATCTGTTACATCTTGATAGATTTTGAGCCTTTAGATTATTTTTGATGACTTGATTTTGAAGTATATATGGATAAAGAAATCTTATTATATTTTATCTACATCTTGGTGATCTCGTAGTGAAATTCTTAATTTCTATGAAATTGATGTGGATTGAAAGAAATCTATGTGAATTTATTTATTTTTGATGACTTGATTTTGAAGTATATATGGATAAAGAAATCTTATTATATTTTATCTACATCTTGGTGATCTCGTAGTGAAATTCTTAATTTCTATGAAATTGATGTGGATTCAAAGAAATCTATGTGAATTTATCCTGTTCATGCACTAACATTAGATTAACTCTATCATTTTTGGTACTTTCTTTTGGCAATTTTTGCCAAAAAGGGGGAGAAGAAGAAATAAAGAAGAGATAACTTAAATTGAAGATCAAAGGGGGAGAGTGATATTTTTTGATTTTCGAGTTTGAATTTCAATCTTTTGATGCATGAACAAAGGGGGAGAGATTTTCATTTTCATATTTTTATTACTAACTTTGTTTGTGAACTTTGTTCGTGGAGAATTGAATATTTTTGCAGATCATTGAAGACTTCAAGACTCCTAGTTGCATCTAAGTCATAGAGTTTGTTTAGGAGTTTCAAAGATGTAATTTTGTATTTTTCTTTGGATCTTTCACGTGAGAAGTTCATTGTTTTGGTGATGGCAATGAATTTCAGTTTTTGTTTTTGGTGAGTTGAGTGTTGTAAGTATTTTTGATGTATTTTTGGGTTTTGTCACGAAATTGCCAAAGGGGGAGATTGTTACGGATTTTATGTTGGCATATTTCGTGAAGTTAGTTCGGAGTCTTGAAGGTTTAAAGAAGAAGAGACGAAGATCGAAGACTCGCAAAACTCAGAACATAGATCCACAATACTCTGTAAGTTCAAATACTATTGATGATGATTTACAAACATTAAAAAGTGTTTGGAAGATTTAGGATGTCATGCCCCCGCCCCGAAAACCGGCTATCGATTTGGTCCGGTTCGGGCGCGGCAAGCGGACGCCGGACGGACAGCACCTCCCCTGCCCGCCCAAGGCTCAACAATGGATTGTGTACAAGAATTCACCCAGGAATACTAAATTCTAAACATACACAATCAACAAAGGACACAAACGAGTCTTGACAACTAGAGCAAGTAATCCACAAGTAATACACAAGTGAAATAAAGAGAGACTACTAGCTATTACATCACATTTACAATTTATCTCAATCTTCCAAAATGAATACATGCTCATTTACTCAAAATACATATGTAATATATGGCATCTTGGAGTTGCGATGTCAACTTTGATCTAGCGGATCAAAATGAGGCTTGAGCTAGTTGGATATCATCCCCGAGTGATTTTGGACACGTGAGAATGAATTCCGGAGATAAATGAGTGTTTCGGCGCAAGTTAGGCGTGAAACAAAATGTAAAGAGAATTTCCGGATTCCGACGCTAACTTTGATTAAAAGAATCAAAGTGAGGCTTGGAGATAATTTATGGTGTACCCAAATTAATCTGGGGTTGTGGGGATAATTAACCATGAGTTTAGAAAGTATTTTGAGGGGTTTGGAGCAAGATGGAAGTGGAATAAGAGGCCTCCAATTGTGCTGCTGCCATGCAAAGTATTGGAGCTTGATTGTGTTGCAAATCTTGCTCACCTTGGTCACAATGATGCCAAAATGAAAGTGAATTGCTTCCGAATTAATTGGTGGCTTGTGAATGGTTGTTGGCATGCAATGGAAGTGTTTAGAAGGATTTAAGATGAAGTGGCCGCGTAAAACGAGCTTCAAGAGAAGCTGCTGCCATATAAGGTTGTTGATCTTGAACAAAGTAAGCAAGAGAATGCTAAAAATATAATTTGGGTTGTTCTCGGATTAATTTGGAAGCTTAGGAATATTATTTGGCTTGTTTTGGAAGTATTTAGATGGACTCGAAGTGAATTAGAAGTGTGAAATCACCTTAGAAATAAGTGTGCTAGAGCAGATTTTTCACTACAAGCAGCAGGGACTGTTTTGTAAGGCTGCAGGGACTGTTTTGTAAAGCAGAATTCTTATCTTTTGGAGGTTTAAGTGCAATAGCTGCTGAACACTGCTGCTATTGCTGATTTGCAGCAGCTGCTGCTACTACTACTGCTGCCAGTTGCTGCTGCTGTTTAGTGCAAATTCTGCACTAAAACCTGCAGGGACTAAACTGCGAACCTGCAGGGACTGATTTGCGAACTGCTGGACTGCAATGCAGTTTTTGATGTTTGAGGGATTAAATAGCAGTTTAGTGATCTTATCACTTAATTCCAGCACTCCACCTGTTAGAGACGTATCCAACTCTCTCTCTCTCCCTTTTCTTATTTCTTTTCATTTTTCTTTCCTTCTCTCTCTCTAAACCGCATGAAGGGGGGAGGTGTGAAGGTGAATCAGGTGGAGAGTTTGTTGGCAGTAAAGAAGAATAGGAGCAGGGAAGAGGTTCCTTCTTTCTCTTTTATTACTTTCTTCATCTCCTCCTTGTCTTTCTTTTCTTTCTCTTTTTCTCAAACCAAGTGATGTGTTGAGGAAGAAATTGAAGGAGAAGTGTTGTTGCTGCAGTTTTCTTGTGGGTTGAGTTTTGGATCTCTTAGAGATTAGGACTTTCTCTTCGCATGTAATTTGATAATGGAAACCTAGTAGAGTTGAATTCAGCTGGTAGCTGAAATCTGGAGTAAGGTGAGGTAAATTCTTGGTAAACATGGTGTTGTTTACTCTATAAAAAGAGTGAAACAATGGAGTTTTGATTACTAGGGCTTCTAATGACTATAGAACCTAGTTGCCATGAAAGTTTTAGAGGAAATTATATGCTGACAACATATAGGAGTTTGAATTGCTATATATATAAAGCTGGGAATTGCACTATGGACAGCCTACATGCTAGCTAGATATAATAACTTGAGAAAAGCTACATTTTGAAATATAACATGTGAGATTTTGGGTTCCTGTGAGGTTGTTGGGATGCGAAATGATAGGGATTAATCTCTAATGTACCTAATTAGTTGGTGTATAGAGAGCTAAGGTGTATGCTGCCACGAGAGTTTGTATTATTCTATAAACTCTCATAGAATTTGTGTCATGGCGGGTTATGTTGAAATATTGAAATCTAAGCTCAATAATGCACTTTTGTAGGATTGAGGTTCTCGCTTGGAATTGATCACGTATAAACCTAATTGGGGGTAAAACGAACGCGTTGGCGAAGTCGGTTCGGCAATCCGTCGAGCCTACGCGAAGATATCGCCAAAAGGACGTTTTCGGCTTCAATTGTCGCGAGCGCGGATTTCGGTCGTTCGTCGAGTGCTAGAAGTGAATTTCTCGCGTTCCGGTATCAAGTAAAGGTGGGTTGTGCTTACCGAAGCGATTAGGTCGCTTTCCATGCCAAAGCAATGTATGGTTTTTATTGACGCATATATGTTTAGCGGTAGGTTATAATTGATAAAATGAAAGCATGAATCATGTAAAGTTACCTACCATTGGAATATGCATATGAATATATTGATGATCAAATTGGATGACATATGAATGCTAACCTATTATGAACATGCTAGATGCATATGAAATGAGTACGAGTCGATAACTCTAATTGAGTAGAAATCTCGACGGTGCCAAAATGAATGAAAACGCGTAAGCTATAATCCTAGGCGTGGATAACTAGGATGATACATAGATCGAGTGACATGAACCTAGTGTTAATAAACATAGGTTGGACATAAACCTAGTGTTATTGAACATAGGTTGAATTAGTAAACCTAGAGTCGAGATCTAGGTGAAATGACATAGAACCTAGCGTGATTGAACCTAGGTTATGGCATTAATGAACACTTAGTGTGACATGAAAATAAGTATAAAGAACAAGTGATGAACTTGAACAAGTAAATGACATAGAAGAGTGGCATTTGGAACTAGTGTAGTAGAGACACTTGGGACATTATTGTTGAGTTTGGTGTTTATCCCGGTTTGATTACCACTAGTTGGTAGGGTATCCTCGAGCTAGAGGATTGGATCATACTCACATAGTCTGTTCTTAGCTTGGCGGTGGTCGCTCCCCCCAAGCAGTGCACTCCGGAGTTGTCACATGATGGGCTAAAGTATTTGCCCATGGACTAAAGTATCTGTCCAGCAGACGGTCCCATCGAGAGGCAGCTTAGGGCCCGATAATTGGGATTTCGAGTTGGTGAGTTATGGAACCCCACGGGAGGAAGCTAAGGGCCCATCGGGTTAGCCATCAGATTGAATAATAAAATTGGCAAGTTGTTGGTTGAGGCGAAACCTACGGGTTAGCCAAAAGGACCCAGAATTGGAAAATGGATCTTGTATTCATCATGAATTGACTCAAAACCGAGCCGAGTGGCATAGTTGGCTAAGGTAAATGTAACCTTAGGATAGAATGATAATTGAGTCAAGTGTGGTTAAGAATAAAGAGTAAAGAATGACAAGTGATAAAGAATTGCTAATATTATAGAGAATGGTAAATGATAGAGAGTAGAATCAATCAATCTACTTGTATGAGTTGCATGATTTACATATTGCATGTCGTGAGGCATAAACATGTATTTAATATTTGCATTAAATATTTGTCGATATCTGTTGGACTAACATGTTACAGTGCCTCCTTTGGACCTAGTGGGTCGAGCTCTTCTCTTGGGTGGTCATACCCACTGGGAACTATATTTATATAGTTCTCACCTTCGTGTTGTTTTTGGGGGTACAGGTTCACACGCGAGCGGCGCGGCGGCGCGAGGACGGAGCGTAGCTCCGTAGATAGCGCCCTACCACCGAGACCAGAGATAGAAGTACCCTGAAGAGGTCTAGCTCAGAGTTCAGATTGAAAGAAGCAAACTTGTAGTAAATTTGTATAAGTTGTAATAACTTAAAGGTTATGTAATGTCATAAAATGTAAAAAGATCTCTGGGATGAATGCTTGTAATAGCATAGTTAGCATTTTATGTTTTTGATATTTACGCAATCTATGTTTGCTACTGTTCCTGGTTGGAACCTCTCGTATCGCATTGTATAGATTGTGACGCCTAGAACGTTCAGGGAAGGCTCTGTCCGTTCGGCGGTTTGTCGGCGTGACCGAATCCGACCAAATTGGCGGAGCTCGGGGCGTGACTACATAGCTCTCCAAAAGTATAGCATCTAGATACACTAGTACTCTAATGCATAAAGGAAGCTACTATACTACCAAGATCGTCACTGATCGGGGGCGATGCTCTTGCCGCGGTCCTCGCCTAACGAACCTGCACCTAGCACTGGAAATAGAGTGGGGTGAGAACTATCTTCCATAGTTCCCAGTGGGCTAGGCCACCGACTCCACCGATCTCCCCACTAGGTCCCAGTGGGCACAAGCAACAACTAGATATATAGATAGATATCTGAAAGCTGTAAATGCATAATAGAAAAACTATGCTACTATGCCCATAATCACGTAAAATGAATGCATGCACCATATAGTAAAGGTTTACTAACATGCTACCAAGTTCATTCTATGTTCAACAAATGATTGTTCACTGACATCAACCTTTCATTTACCCAATCTGTGGCGAACCCTTGGGTTTGCCTACGCCTCACATATAAATCTCTTTTTGGGTAGGAAGCTCCACGTGCACTCAAACCCGGGATTGTCTATGGACCTCCACGTAGTCCCAATCGTGCGACACTCCGGAGTACTCGACGACATGGATGGCTATACCACCCCAAATACAGACCGTGAGCTTGATCTATCCTTTCTACGTGAGGATACCCTACGAACTAGGGCCAACATGTCATTACTACTTAGCTTTACTACGTTCTTGTTCTCGAGTCATTTTCTCTTGGGATTTCACATATCCCTATGTCCAAAGACCTCTAGTGTCAAATACACTATATCAATGCCACTCGATCTATGTCACTAAATAACACGGAGTCCATATCTTTCTTTAGCACTATAAGATTCAATGTCCAGACCCAATCCTCACCTACCTATTCACCTAGCATTCCACGTACACTAGGTTACATTTAGAAGAAGAAGGAAACATCTAAACATGAAATCCTACAATGCAACATGCAAGAGATGAAAATTATTTATTTCTAAGATATAGAAAGGAGTTCGAAGTTTTCGGTAAGGCACACCCCACCTTTTAATGCTTTTCTAAGCTCTTGAGGTCCTAAGAACGCTCCTCGGCCTTTGCTCGCTTGAAGTCTCGGCCCCCTAGATAGTAACGACACCCAATCAAACTTGTTTTGTCTCTAGCTTTTCAACCGTTCGACGAAACGCGAATCCGTCTTCGCCAACGCGTTTAGACACCTAACAATTAGGTTTATACATGATCAATTTAGATCAAACCCTAATATTTTTAAAAATCCCATTTTGAACCCTAGCAAGTAATTAACCTCCAATATTTTCAAATTAAATGGAGAAACATGCTAGTAATGTTCTAGAGGTTATTAGAATGCTAAGTATTAAGGATTTAGTCAATTTCTAAGCATTTTACCGAAATTGTGAACGCGAGACGAAAATACGCCGCTCGAACGGGCGCACGAAAGCTCGATTCGTCGCTTCCAACGCGTTCACGAGATCGCTCTCCGCCTACGCCGCGAATTTGGGAGAAAATGGTCAAGAGGATTGGAAGCTATTTAGAGAGAGAAAGAGTGGGTTTTCTCTCCTTTTTCATGTGTGCGTGTGAGGGTGTGTGTGTGCTCGGTTTGGGAGGCAGGAAGAAGAAGCTGCTTCTTTATTAAGTAACCCCCAAAAGACTATTCACTCCCAACATTCAGCTGAAGCTTAGATATTTTTGCCTGCCCTTCGGAATGTCTGATTGAGCTCCAATTTGACCGTTATGTTTGGTTTTACTTAACTTAACGAAAGAAATTTTAATCTTTCAGTTTCGACTCCGTTTGGTCACCGAAAGCCCTACCGAACTGTAATCTCTATCAGATAGCATTCGAATTTTATTTACTATCTTAATTAATGGCATGAAACTGTAAATCTAGTCTCATAAAAATAATTTTGACATATACTCCAGTTTTCGTAATTTTCTGACACTGTGCATTTTCTGCTAATTTATCTGCCCCATTTCTCATAGAAAATTTTAAATTTTCTGTTTTCGGTCCGATTTCAGCACAGGTCATTTCAGACTTATATTTTACTTCTGTAAGTCCAATAAAAATAGTATCTCACACTATTTTTATTTATATTTATTTTTAAACTAAGAATCCGGTACATTACGTTCCACCGCAACTTCATAATTTTAGAAGTTCGGTACCTTACATAGGATGGTTTTAAAATGAATAACTGGACAAAACTGAACCTTTCATGGCTCAGGGACCGGTCTCTAATCCTGAAGACCGGTTCCCGTAAGTCCTCTCTACGGAAAAGCTCTGAAGACCGTTCTCGGCCCTTGAGGACCGGATACATCAGGGAATGATCGGTCTCTGTTCTTGCAGACCGGCCTCCGTAACTGGTTTTACTGATACGCAGAGAGAGACCGGTCTTGGTGGCTCGAGACCGATCCCCGTAGACTGAGAATGAAATTGACGGAAGGGTGGACCGGTTGAGGGGTTCGAGGCCGGACCTATCAAGACCGGTCTCTCCCAGTGAAGACCGGTCTCTGGTGTCGTAAAAATTTCTAAAATTCAGATTTTCAAATCCTAGTCTATCTCTAAATCTTCTATTTGGTTTTAAATATTATGTTTTCAAATCCTAGTCTATCTCTATGTTTTCTAAACCTATAAATAAGATGTAGATGTGTTTCTAAAAGATGGTTAAGCCTAAATTATTTATGAAAAGCCCTAGAAGCTTGTAGGTAGCCGTTTTCCTCATCTTCTACATCAAGGTTCTCCCAAATTGATTCTCGATGCCCTAATTCTTAATGCTTTTCTAGAATCAATTTGAGAATTGATTAGAGATTATTCTCATAGATCTTTAATGAGAATCTAAGCAATAAATCATCATCGATCGTATTATTTTTGCTCGGGACGGAGTGTGCTCGTGGATTCGAGTGGGCGTCGTGGATTCGACGTGATCGGAGGCTTCGCGGATTCGAAGTGGAGGCGTTTGTGGATTCGAACGTGGGGCTGTCTGCCACCACGAATGACGCACCTCGCACGGTCGACGGAATGTTTCTCTCTCGCACCATGGGGTAGTATTCATGATTCAGATTGGTATTCATATGTGTATGGGTATCAGGTATTGCGGGTCCATGGCTTCCAATAGATGCAAGTATCTACTGTTAATTATCCCCGTGGCATTGGGGCACCTTCGATTAAGAGACCTTTATAAAGAGGATGATTGAATGGATCATATCTTGGTTTATTGAATCCTAAGTATATGTATTAGGATTCAATAGGATATGAGGTTGACTAGGTCCTAAGTATATGTGTTAAGACCTAATCAATATCAAACTCTAAGTATATGTATTAGAGTTTAATTGGCTCTAAATATATAATTTAGAGTCCGATTATATTTGGTTTCACCTTAGCTGTATGATCTAAGGTGAAGATGTGACCAAACCCCAAGTATATGTATTGAGATAGGTCGGATTTGATATTTGATTTTTTACTCTAGGTATATGATTCAGAGTAAAGAAGAGGTTCATGATGTATGGTTCATGAGATTTGGGTATATGGTTTATGGGATTTGGTCCATGAGATTTGGTTTATGGTTCATGGGATTTGATCCATGAGATTTGGTTCTTGAACTTGGATATGGTTCATGAGGTTTGGTATATGGTCTATGGGATTTGGTCCATGGGATTTGGTTCATGGTTCATGGGATTTTGTCCATGAGGTTTGGTTTATGGTTCATGGTTCATGGGATTTGGTCAATGAGGTTTGGTATATGGTCCATGGGATTTGGTACATGGTTTATGGGATTTGGTCCATGAGGTTTGGTTTATGAACTTGGATATGGTTCATGAGGTTTGGTATATGGTCCATGGGATTTGGTTCATGGTTCATGGAATTTGGTCCATGAGGTTTGGTTTATGGTTCATGGAATTTTGTCCATGATTCATGGGATTTGGTACATGAGGTTTGGTATATAGTCCATGAAATTTGGTTCATGGTTCATGGAATTTGGTTCATGAGGTTTGGTTTATGGTTCATGGGATTTGGTCCATGATTCATGGGATTTGATCCATGAGGTTTGGTATATAGTCCATGGGATTTGGTCCATGAGATTTGGTTCATGGTTCATGGGATTTAGTTCATGAGGTTTGGTTCATAAACTTGGATATGGTTCATGGTTCATGGGATTTGGTCCATGAGGTTTGGTATATGGTCCATGGGATTTGGTCCGTGGGATTTGGTTTATGGTTCATGGGATTTGATCCATAAGGTTTGGTTTATGGTTCAGATTTATTTGTGGATTTGATTGGGTTTGGGTTTATTTATAGATTTGATTTGGTTTGGGTTTATTTGTAGACTTCATTTGGTTTTGGGTTTGATTTGGGTTTATTTGTGGACTTGATTTGGTTTGGTTTGGGTTTTGGGTTCAGATTTATTTGTGGACTTAGGTCGGATTCGGTTTGGATTTGAGTTCTGATTTAGGTTTGAATTTTTATGTGGACTTGGTTCAGATTTTGAGTCCATATTTGAGTTCATATGTGAACTTGGTTTGGATTTGGTTTTAATGTGAACTTGATTCGGTTCGGGTTCAAATGTGAACTTGATGCGGTTCGGGTTTGAATGTGAACTTGATTCGGTTCGGGTTCGAATGTGAACTTGATGCGGTTCGGGTTCGAATGTGAACTTGATTTGGATCGGGTTCGAATGTGAACTTGATGCGGTTCGGGTTCGAATGTGAACTTGATACGGTTCGGGTTCGAGGCGATCATCTTTTCATTTTGCAACTTGATTCGGATCCGAAGAAATTTCTTTTTAATTTTGGGTTTGATTTGGGGTTCGAAGAAATTCCTGTTTGATTCCAATTTGGATTTGATTTTTCAATTAAATTTGGGGTCCGAAGAAATCTCCGTTTGATTCTCCAATTGTATTTGATTTTTCAATTTGATTTGGAGTCCGAAGAAATCCCCGTTTGATTCCAATTTGAATTTGATTTTCCAATTTGATTTGGGTTCCGAAGAAATCCCCATTTGATTTCAATTTGGATTTGATTTTTCAATTTGATCTGGGGTCCGAAGAAATCCCCGTTTGATTCCAATTTGGATTTGATTTTCTAATTGGATTTGGGGTCCGAAGAAATCCCCGTTTTGATCTGATTTGGGGTCCGAAGAAATTCCCGTTTTAATTTTGATTTTGATTTGGGGTCCGAAGAAATCCCCATTTTGTTCTAATTTGGGGTCCGAAGAAACGGTGAATCTTAGATTCCCCGCCCCTCTTCTCTCGAAAGCATCAAACCGGCAATGTTCTTTGATGTCGTCGATGTTGGCGGTGGCGCGGATCTGTTCGGCCGTCGGATCTGATTTGACATTTTCGAAGAAATATTGAAGGGTTCGAAGAAACGGGAAATCTTAGATTCCCCTCCCATCTTCTTTCGAAAACATCAAATCGGCGATGTTCCTTGATGTCGTCGATGAAGTCGTTGGCGATGGCGCGGATCTGTTCGGCCGTCGGAGCCGATTTAATATTTTCGAAAAAATATTGAAGGGTCCGAAGAAACGGGGAATCTTAGATTCCCCTCCCCTCTTCTTTCGAAAGCATCAAATCGGTGATGTTCTTTGATGTCGTCGATGAAGTCGTTGGCGATGGCGCGGATCTGTTCGGCTGTCGGATCCGATTTAATATTTTTGAAGAAATATTGAAGGGTCCGAAGAAACGGGGAATCTTAGATTCCCCTCCCCTCTTCTTTCGAAAATATCAAATCGGCGATGTTGGGGTGGTCGCGGCAATGTAGATCATTCATTCCATCATCAACAACTTCGAATAGGGTATTGAGAGGTCCGAAGAAACGGGAATCCATTGGCTTTCCTCCACTCTCCAATCGAAGTCATCTAGACTGTATGGATGACTACGGTAGCAGGACCAAAAAAGAAAAAAGAAAGGACGGGGGAAAGAAGAGAATTTTTTTTTATTATGTTATTATTATTTTTGTTTTGTCCTTTATTTTTGTTTTTCTTTTTTTTTTTTACATGCTGATCAAACGATGGCTTGAATAAAACAGCTCGGCCCTTTGATCAGGTGGCGGATCTGACGAAGCGGTTCGGCGATCTCTCCTCCTTGATCAGATGACGCACCGACTGAAGCGGATTAGCGATCTCTCCTCCTTGAACAGATGACGAATCGGACGAAGCGGCTCTGCGATCCCTTCTCTTTGAACAGATGACGAATCGGATGAAGCGGCTCGACGATCACTTCTCCTTTGGATTTTTTTTTTTTAAGTGGGAAAGTGTGTAGCAATCTCTCTTTTTTTTTTTTATCGTCTCGTATCCCTCGGATTTGATTTGGGGTCTTATATTTATAATAGGAGGGGTGATGAGGAATTCGAATTTCGAATTTGAATTTTGAATGAGTTGTTGGATCGTTTTGGAAATTGGTTAGGGATTCAAAAATTTGAAATTCGAAATTGAGTAGGTTGTGGAAGATATTTTAGGAGTCGGTTGGGAATTCGAAATTGGAAATCGAATTTCGGATGGGTTTGTTGGAAATTGGTTGGGAATTGGTTGTGGATTCGAAATTTGAAATTCGAAATCGAATTTCAAATGGGTTGTTGGATGGTTGGGGCTTTCGAAATTCGAAATCCAATTTTGAATTTGAATGGGTTGTGGAGGATATTTTAGAGTTGGTTGGAAATTCGAAATTCGAAATCGAATTTCAGATGGGTTTGTTGGGAATTGGTTGTGGATTCGAAATTCGAAATTTGAAATTCAAAATCGAATTTCGAATGGGTTATTGGATGGTTGGGGCTTTCGAAATTCGAAATCCAATTTTGAATTTTGAATGGGTTGTGGAGGATATTTTGGAGTTGGTTGAAAATTCGAAATTCGAAATCGAATTTTGAAAATCGAATTTTAAATGGATTGTTGGAGGATTTTTGGGAATTGGTTAGATTGTTGAGGGATATTTTGGAAGTTGGTTGGATGGTTGGAGGATTTTGGGAATTGGTTAGGGGTTCGAAATTTGAAATTCGAATTTTGAATCGGTTGTTGAGGGATAAATTCAAAATTCGAAATCGCATTTTTGAATTTTGAATGGGTTGATAGATGGTTGGAGGATTTTTGGGAATTTGTTAGGGATTCGGAATTCGAAATTCGAATTCGAATTTTGAATGGGTTGGGATTCGAAATCGAATTTCGAATATATATTTTAAGGGATGCTGATGTGGGCCGTCGCTGATCAGGCCCGCTTAAATTTATTAGGCCCAAATGATAATATTTAATGGGCTGGAATGAGGCCCGTATATTTTATTTGCATGGGCTTTCCTGAGGCCCACCAACTCACATTTATGAATGGGCCTATTGTACATTTAAACTATAATTATTGGCCCATGAGACCTATTAGGATTGTATGGGCTCAAATCTAATCGTTTTCAATTGTGATTATGGATTTTTTTTTTCCACTTCAAACAGGGGCGTGGACAACCCGGCGGCATGCGCGAGATCCGGAGAAGAGAAAAGAGAGGTTTGAGTCAGTAGATTCGGTAAATCACCTTGTAATCTTTTATTCTTAGTGGATTGTTTTCGCGTGTTGGTCCCGTGGGTTTTTTATTCCGAGTTGGAGTTTTCCCACGTAAATCTCGGTGTGCTTTTTATTTTCCGTTTACTTTTTATTGCATCGAGCTTTGTGGATTTTGGCCGTTACACCGATTCACCCCCTCTAGGTGTTGTTTGATACAATCTAGATTGATCCTTGGGCAACCCCATAACTTACAGTTAAAGCTATGGTTAAAATCTGGATTTGGACTTTGGATTCACAATGCTCTAATTTGGGTGGTTAGGGTTTATAAGGTTAAGACTAGGCCCGTACCGTTTATTCAAACTTGAGATTCCAACAGGAAATTTTAAAGATGTCCTGAAATTATGTTTTAAATTTGTATTTTAAATCCATAGATAAATAAATCCTCATTTACTTGCGAGGTTCGAGTGTTTGACTTGAGTTCGGAACCTTTCCACATTTTCTGGTAGGTCGTTGACAGAGTTCCGACCTATGGTTCGAACCCCGAGAACGATGGTTTGCATTTCGGCACCAAAATTCGAAAATACGGATGTTTGGTCAGCTCTCGGGTTGGGATTTCTGGGCTTTGTACCGGTACAAATTCGTGGCTATACCGGTACAGGCTTGATGGCTATACCGGTACAAAGTGGATTTTGTACTGCAGTACGGATCTGGTGCTTGCAACCCGAGGCTCGGGTTTGGCCTCTTCGCAGGGTTTATACCGGTACAAATTGGATTTGTACCGGTACAAACTGGTAGTTTTCGAATATCTGAAACTGCAGGGGCTTTTGTGCGTTTTGGCCTATTCTATAACAGCACCCACGACCCCCTTAGGGTTCTTTTGGGCTGAGAACAAGAGGAAGAAGGTAAGGGAGCTCTCCTTCCCCTTTCCTTGATTTCCTTTGTTTTGGTTAGAGTTTTGAAGCTTTTTCTTCTCTCTTGTTGCTCTCTTTTGCTTCTTGGTGCACTTTCCACCATGGGAGAAGATTGGGAGCTTGGGTTTGGAGCTTGTTGAAGGAAGATCTTCAACCCTTGTTGACTTAGAGCTTGGTTTGAAGCTTCTAAGAGGTAAGCATCATGTTCTTTTCCCCTAGATTTGGATTTGGGTGCTTTCTCTTAGATCAAACCCTAGATTTCGAGTTTAGGGTTTATTTTTGGGGATTTTGGATTTGGACCGTTTAGAACCTAATTGATGGGTGTAGAACTCTCCATTAGGTTGGATTTGAAGATCCATTGGGTCGATTTGAGCTTTGGACAAGAGCTTCTTGATCAAAGGTAATTTTCACCTCTTTTCCATGTGATTTTTGGGTGAATTATTTAGATGCTTATTCGAAGCTCGTATCCCTCTTTAAAATTATCTTAGGGTACTAGGAGCTTGGGGGGCAACTTCGTTCGGCGAAACGAAAAGGATTCGAAATACATCAGGTGGGTTTGATCTTACCGAAATGGGTGAACTCTTTCTATGTCTTCCTTTGGGTTTTAGGACATGTTTATATGATGAATTATACTCTCTAGAACATGCTTGAATTTATGAGGACCTTTATTGACTATGTTATGTATAGTGAAATTCCTATGCTCTATGTAGTAGAGACCTACATGTAGTGTTGGGCATAGTTGAGATTATTTGGTTGTGGCACCTTATGAAGCATGTTAGAGATTGATTAGTGAGATGATTTCCTGCGGGAACTTAATAATTGGACTATGTTTATAGAACCACACATGAACACCATCATGACACTTGTTGAGACAAGTTGATAGAACTTAGCGTTCTTGCTTAATGCTTTGGTAGATAAGATTTATGGCTTTGTGATACTGTCATTGAAAGGCATTAACCTTGAGGTTAATCGTATACTTATATGCATGAGGTTTAGCAAGTTGTTGCCTTATACCTGTGTAGACAAGATAGTATGTAATGTAGTATAACACATGACTAGAGCATTATGAGTTTAGTTGGCACTTTAATCCTAGTAATATGACTAGCGTTGGCATTTGAGAACTTGTATTCGATCTATGGATCGATGGACTATTCCATGTTTTAGACTTGACGACCGAGTATCCCAAATAGGGACCCTATGCTATAATTATGCTTGCTTGCCCTTGTGCTCATTCGCACATGCTTGTGAGGGTCGCTCCCTACAAGCCTAAGACTCGGAGTTAGCCTTGCGACGTTAGATCGCCGTGCGGGACTGAGCGCCGAAAGTGGATTGCCGTGTTCTCGTGTCTCCTTTCTTGTGGGGAAAGTCGACGACCTCCACGGGGCCACCTAGGCATGGCACGAGCCGGGATGTTACCTTGGGTACATTCCTTATGGATTGGGTTTTGAGACTTCTCTTGACTTAGTACATAGTCATGGTTGGTGCATACGTTGTATATTTATCCCTACATATGGTAGTTGGAAACTTCGGATCAATTGTAATTGACAATACGGTGGTAATGAACTTATATCTTTTGGACTAATATGTGTGCATTGGTATAGAATCATGGAAAGTATAAAATGTATGCTTGATAGAGAACACTTATTCTTTTGGACTAGTATGTATGCTTGATAGAGAACACTTATTCTGTTGGACTAGTGTGTATGCTTGGTAGAGAACAACGGAATACATAACTTTATGTAGTAATATGGGCTTTATGGTTGTGCAAATAATTAAATGTTAGCTTACTTTAATTATGCATGCTAATCGTTTTGGACTTATGTTTGTGCCATTAAAAGTAGGATATCATGATTATGATAGTTAAACTTGTCGTAGAAGCATGAATATGATTAATTTCAGTTATATACTCGTTTCTTATTTATCGCTTCTTACTTCCTTATAGCATGCTTATTTTAGCCTAGTGACATTTATTTGAGTTCGGTAATTGCCAACTGGGAACTATTTTTAATAGTTCTCACGCCCTCTGTTTGTTGTTAAATTTCAGAGCCATCCGCATCGGGAGTGGCTAGGGATCGAGGCAAGGATTTTGCGGCTAGCTAGAGCCCTGCGGAGTTACTTTAGTGGACCCGTCGTCATCTTTTCTTTTTGTACTTTTGGGAAAAGATGTTATATGTATCTGTTTAGAGATTTGTATCTGACTCTGGATTTAGTCCTCTACTCTTGTTTCTCTTTTGTGGACCTTTTATGTTAGAACTAGCGTTTTTATATTACTCGCTCTGATAGCCTGTTAGGATTACTCTCGTTCCTTCCATGTTTTTTTGTAGACGCCTTGTGTGCATTGTGTTTGTTTGGTGTACACGGCGGGTCTGTGCACGTGCCGGTGGGCTTCCGCTGGGCTCGGGGCGTGACAGCCAATCAGCCTAACTTGGGTTTTCAGGCCCCAATTGATCCTCCAGAGCAACGGGAACTCCAGAACCTTGCCAGCCTATCCAACAGCTTCAACTTATCAACAGTTCAACCTGACACGCTCAGTTGGAGGTGGACCGCTACAGGTACGTTTGCTGTCAGTAGTGCGGCGAAGTTTCTGATTTATGACGGAGTTATCGATAGCAATCTTCCTTTCCTGTGGAAACTGAAAATTCCGCTCAAAGTAAAAATTTTCTTATGGCTTGCGGACTTAAATAAAATTTTGACGGCCGATAACCTCCTCAAGCGCGGATGGCATGGACCGACGATTTGCGTTCTCTGCAACTCCGCATCTGAATCTGTCCAGCATCTATTGGTTTTGTGCACTTATGCTACTTCGGTCTGGACTGGACTGCACCGACGAATTGCATCGTCTCAATCTAGTCGTCAGCCGCTACCTAATAGAATTGCAACCCGATGGTGTCTTTTTAGGCAACTGGTTCCTGGTCAATTCAGATCCGATCTGGACCTGGCCATCACTGCGACTCTCTGGGAGATCTGGAATGAGTGGAACAGACGCTTATTTGAAAACCAGCAGCGCCGATGTGACGCCCTGAGTGCACGTATTCTCGAAACAGCTTCTTGTTGGAAGACGGGGTTTTGTTCTACCGGTATCTAGCTGCATTTTGATCGACTTTTGCTTTCTATGATGATTGTGTTTGTCTGCTGTATTGCTCAGATCGGCATCACTTGTCCACTCTTGTTCGAGGTTCTGTTTTGTAAGTTTTTTGGTCCGGGGGAGGTTGTGTTTTGTCTTTTGTTTGGGGAGCATGTTGGGGACCTCACGCTTGCGCTCCTTTATCCACTGTGGGTTGGAGTGCTAAGGAGCACACTGTCTTCTCTGCTACCTCTCTGTAAAATAGGGTCGATCCCTGTTTAATCAAAAAAAAAAAAACATTGAGGGCGCATTATAAGTTGTTGTTTGGAGAAGCCTAAAATCCTCCTAATGGAGTAAAGAAAAGCTGAAATAAACTTTGAGATCTCAAAAGAATAATATCCAATTTGGAAAATCTTCTTCGCATCGAGTTCAGTTACGGGAGAAATTTAATGAAAAACTTATTTCTGCTTCTCCGAATAGCTTTAATTTCTAATCCAGCCAGAGCTACCTACTGTTTTCTGTCAGATTTTTAAGTCAGAGTATCTGATTGCAAACTGAAAAGCTTATTTTCAGTTTGTGCCGCAGCCAAAAGTTTCAGATAATTTGCTCTACATTAAAAGAAGAGAACTTTATCAGATATTTCACATTGAAATTAATACTTGCCTAATCCGAGAGGATCGAACCCAAAATCTCCTGGTAAACTGCAAAGCCTTAGATTGCTTGACACAAGAGGAAAGGATTTTCGTGTAGATAATCCTGTTAAATTGAAACTCTATAATCAATTGAAGTTCTTCACTAGAGTCTAATTTTACATTATATAATCAATTGAAGCTCTTCACTAGAGTCTAATTTTATATTATATAATCAATTGAAGCTCTCTACAACTGTAGATCGCAGTAACATTATAAATATTAAGGTTTTAGTAAGTTCTAGCTAAGAGTTGTTGGGTGTAGCCGCTGTAAAACTGAAGCTTTCCATGCCCCAACTGCTTTTTTCAAGAATCTCTTCTATGAGTTCTTCAAAGTAACTCCACCTCATGCTAATTTCGATTTATTTTTTTGATCTTATTATTGGTCATTCCTTTGAATGTCAGATCCTTCCCAATAATTCTAAGGTGTGTTTCTCTTCCTAACTTATGCTGGGCAAACTTCGGATGGCCTATCTGTGGGCAACCAGTTACCCGCATTGATATATATTTTTGTGTCGAAAATGATATGAATAATACCGAATGATTGGTGGATTTTAGACCAAATATACTACTTATTTGACTACTATGGTATTTTGTGGTTAGAATCTTACTTGGACCAAGTTGGAGGTTGTTGCAATTGATGCTGCCTATACTAAATCATTCTCTTGAGGTGGAAATTCAAGGCAATAGCCCTACTTTCTATGTTGATCAAAGATGATTCAATGCTGATTTCCTGGATTGAACTGGACCAACTTTTGGCCTTTGATAAAACTCATTTGGATTTCTCCTAGGAGCTGAACTTTGGGAGGAACGATAGTAATCTTGGCTTCATCCTCTTGTGGTTAGAATCTGATTTGGACCAATTTGGAGGCAGAGATATTTTCTATCAAATTATTACAATGGCCGCTGCCTTTACTAAATCGTCCCTGCTGGTTGTAGGTTATTTACCCCTCTTCATAGTTGTCATATTTGCTGTGCATAAAAGTTTTGAAACTAGAAATCTGATTTTAATCGCAACAAGTTTTTTTATCCATATGATGTTTCTCTGCCTAAGCCGAATTGCTTTCTTTCTCTAATTTTAGCTGTGAGCCGAATTGCTTCCTTCATATGATTTTTTACTTCTTTGCCCTCTGATGCTGGAATGGTAGCATGTGTCAGTTTTACTTTCCACTCTACATCTACTTACAAGTTCTCAAGTTTAAGACCAGTTCAGTTTAAATTTGTGCTTGGTGTGTCACTTGATAGAATGCAGCATGTTTCCTTGCTTCAATATCTACTTTTTGCTGATATTTTCGTGGTTTTAATTAAATCAATATTTCAAATTTTGTGGATGCTATGATGTTGGGCTTCTCTATAGTGAAGGTTTGGATTTCACAGTAAGCCATGGCAGGTTTGGCCATTTTTATGATGATCCTTGCAGCCTGATTTTACTTAAAAATCTTTTTTTGTTTTTTGTGGAGGCTATGATGTTAAGCTTCTCTATACTGAAGGTTTGGATTCTATGTTGGCAGTTTTTTTGAGTGCATGTAATGCAATAAGGCATGGCGGGTTTGGCCATTCTTATGGCAATCCTCGCAGCCTGTGTACAAATTGTTGGCAGCTGTTTGGGATGCTGTGGAATGTTGGATATTATTTCTACTAAATTGATGAATATCTACTTTGAGAAGCTGACCTGAGCCAAATTGCTTTCTTTCTATGATTTTAGCGGAGTCGAATTGCTTTCTTTATTTGTTTTTCTACATCTTTGCCCTCTAATGCAGGCATGGCAGCTTCTCTTTCTTGATTTTAGCTGAGCCGGATTGCTTTCTTCATCTGTTTTTTTTACTTCTGTGCCCTCTAATGCAGGCATGGCAGCTTCGTCATCCTTATGGAGCAGCATGTATAAGTTTTTTTTTTTCCATTCTACATCTACTTATAAGTTCTCGAGTTTAGGCTCAGTTCAATTTTAATTTGTGCATGATGTGCCACTTGATAGATCTACTTATAAGTTCTCAACTTTAGGCTCAGTTTAATTTTAATTTGTGCTTGGTGTGTCACTTGATAATATGCAGCATGTTTCTTTACTTCAAGATCTACTTTTTGCTGATATTTTCGTGGTTTTAATTAAATCAATATTTCTAATTTTGTGGAGACTATGATGTTAGGCTTCTCTATAATAAAGGTTTGGATTTCACACTAACGCATGGTGGGTTTGGCCATTTTTATCACAATCCTTGCAGTTTGGTTTTACTTAAATCAAAATTTTTATTTTTGTGGAGGCTATGAAGTTGAGGTTCTCTATAGTGAAGGTTTGGATTCCACACTAAAGACATGGCTGGTTTGGGCATTTTTATGTTCTCAGGTTTTTTGGGCGCCATAGAATCCAATAAGGCATGACGGGTTTGGTTACCTATAGTTAATATAAGAGTTATGAGTTTCAATAGTACTTTAAAATTTTAATTATGCTGAATTTTGTGGATTGTATAAAGTTAAATCCTGTAAGGTTTGGCCATTCTAAAATGTGCCTCTCAACTTAAATTTACTTATTTATAATATGCTGATATATATTTTCTAAGTTTTATGCTTAATTACACCTCTTTTTTGGAGCATATAATGTTTATGGTGCATATGAAAGTGTAATAGAGGGTGTAATTCATGTATAACTTAGATGTAATGTAACTCTTAGAAGCTCTATATGTGTTACTTTATGGTAATGTTACCGGTTAAAATGAATTTAATCTGAAATTGTGTTACCTATAGTTAATATAGAAGTTATGATTTTCGATTGTACGTTAAATGTTTAATTATACTGAATTTTCTGGGTTGTGTAAGGTTAAATCCTAAAAGATTTGATCATTGTAAAATGTATCTCTCAACTTAAATATACTTATGTATTTACATAAATTTTCCGCTTCACTAGTATAAGTGATGTATGCAATTGAACTCGACCGGTCCGGTTAATATTCATCTAAAAAGTATTATAAAATATTGCAAATTGATTGATAATGTTCTAACTAAAATATTATTTCAAATATTTTCTCAATAAAATATATTTAGAACATCTAGTAAAACATACATAATTTAAATAACTTAATTAAGAACATTTTTATTAACTATTAATTATTTATCTTAATTATTAATTATGAAAATTTTAATTTGCTTAAAAAAATATTTTGATTAAGAAAATCCTGCTAGAAAAATTATATTTATCTTAGTTCTAATTATTCTATTTTGATTTGATAAAACAGTTTTCAAGTTATTAAATTCGAAGAAATGTAAATAAATAAGTGATAATTAAAATTTTTGATTTATTGACCTTTCAATTTTTTATTTTTTTTTGGAATTCACTGATTTTAATTCAATAAATTTAGAATTTATTAAATTAATCAATAATTCTATCAAATTGAATATTTTTTTATTATAGTTTAGTAAAAAAAATTAAAATTGGTTTTTAATAAAGATAAAAATTAATAAAGTTTTTAACATTAATAATAAAAATAATTTAACTTTAAAAAATAATAAGTTGATGCAAATAGGGATAAACTTTTGTGGATTAATTTCAAAATGGCCTGTGATTAATTGGGGTCCATTTGATGATTTGGTCCTTCAGGCTACATACTTTAATAGGCATAAGAATGGGTTAGTTGCATACGCATTCCTACAAACACAATGAATTACGGATATATTTCGCAAAACTCAACTTTTATAAGTTATTTCTGAAAGTACTAATGTATTCAAATATGTCTCTACCGTTAGGATCCGATCCGCTAGAGAAATTTCGTTAATCACAATTAAAATACTTAACCATAATTAATTAATAATATGAATTGACAATTTTGTCCTCCTTCTTCTTCTTCTTTCTCTTCTTCTCCATATCTTCATTTTCCTCCTCCTTCTCCATCGCCGTCGTCCTCGATGATCTGATCGTCTTCGCCATCGTGGTGCTTGCGTGGGCCGTCGTCACGGGCACCTCCGACAGCATCAGCGCCTTCGCCTTCCGCCTCTTTCTCGTCACGTTGGCCGCAACCCCGACAAGCTCCACAAGATCGCTATCGCCGCCACCGCCGTCCGCTCTCGCAACCTAAAGAGGAAGAGGAAGAGGAAGAGGAAGAGGGCAAGGACAAAATTATTATTTCACAACTCTACTGTTAAAAAATTAATAGCTTTCAAATGGATCCTAACCAGTGGAACACTTCTGAATACATTAGGATTTTTATATGAATAACTTATAAAAGTTGAGCTTTGCGAGAATATATTTGTAATTTATCATGTTTGCAGAGACGTGTATGCAATTAACCCTATAAAAATTATGAGATGGGAGACAGGAGACCATTTTTATTAAGGTATTTTTGGTCATTGGAGAAAAAATAGTTTTAAGAAAACTTCCGCTTGCGATATATACTAAAAGGTATAAATGCAGCAATCACAATATAGATCATGTCGTATCTCCTTTACCCTCTAGGTTTCACCCATACTATACCATGAGTGTTTTAAAAAATATTTGTATTATATTTTTCTCTCGAAGAGAGATTTTATTGGTTGGATTATAACTTGTGTGGTCCGGCTGTCATATAATAGACTTCCGCTCACCACGTGAAGCTCAGCCTTGTGATCTTCTGCACTTTCCCATTTGCGTTGTGGCCCGCAATCAAGAAGACCAGTGATTTTTATTTATCCCGAAGCATAGCCGTCCGAAGAACGTTGTTGGTTAGTTTATAATTCATACAGTAAAAAAAAATTTATTTTTAAATTTTTGAAAATAAAAAATATTATTTTACTTTTTAATTTTTTTATACTAAAAAAATTATTTTGGATTAAAATATTACAAGCGAACCACCATCAACTCCCTAAAAAAATTATTTTGGATTAAAATATTACAAGCGAACCACCATCAACTCCCTCTTCTTTTCATATATAATATTTATTAAAAAAAAAAAGCAAAGATGATACCATAATAAGAGGCCTAAATTTTATTTTTCTAGTTTTCAACGTACATAAATTCACTTCTCCAAATACAAGCAAAATTAATAATTATAGAATCAAGTTGAATCCAGACTTCACAGTCTTTCTCACTGTTCCACACAATTCCTCAAACAGCCGACGAACTCGTCCATGTGCCGGCTACTGGAGCTGTCGTCGGCGAAGATCTCCGTCATTTCCTTAGCTTTCATGGTCAAAGCCTTCCCTCCTTCCTCCGCCATCACCATCCTCACTACCTCAGCCACCCCGGCGCGCGTGAACGATCCGTCCTCCTCGTCCCTCGGCACCTCCACCCCGACCTTGTACTTCTCCGCCATCACCCGCGCGATGAGCCCTTGGTCCACAATCAAAGGCAACATGATCAGTGGAAGCCCCAACCGGAGTGCCTCGATGACGGAGCTTGCTCCGCAGTGCGTGAAGAAGGCGCCGACCGATCGGTGGGCCAGCACCTCGAGCTGAGGCACCCAGCCGGCTGCGACCAGTCCACGGCCCCTCACTCGGTCCTCGAATCCCTCCGGCAGCTCGCTCGGCTTCCTGTAAGCCCAGAGGAAGGGCGCATTCGATAGCTCAAGCCCTAATGCTAATTCCTGCACGAGCTCACCAGCCATCACCGCCTCGCTTCCGAAAGCTACGTAGACCACCGTCCCGGGAGATTGCGCGTCGACCCACCCAATAACCGTGTCGGCAGAGGTAGTGGTTTTGTCATCGCATACCGGCTGCGGAGCCGGAGGTAGGAGCCCGACTGGAACGACCGGCTTCTTGTAGATGCTCTCGGCGAGAAGCCGCAGCCAGTCGGATTCCAATTCGGTGATTGTCCTCACGGCGACGAGCTTGCATCCGTCGAGGACGACTCCGAGGCGGTGGGCGTCGGAGACGCCGGACGCGTTCTTGGAGTGGGCCTCCACTATCCATCGGGCCTCGTGGAGGCGGTAGGCGATCGAGGAGCCGAAGGAGGAGGAGGAGGAGGGAATCCACTCCGGCGGCGCCGTGTACCCCTCGACGGCTCTTCGCGGGTTTCCGTCGAGCAAAAGCGAACTCGGCCCAAAGAAGGCGAGGGACGAAGCGGGAATGATGGAGAAGTAGGCGCAGGGGATGCCGAATTCGGCAGCGATAGACGGAAGCCAGTAGTGAGCGAAGTCGACGATTACCCAAGTCGGTTTCTTCTCTCTCAGAAAATCGGCGAAGGGGAGTTTGAGACCGTCGAAAGCCTTCTTGAGGTACGGTATCTCGTTCGGCGGGATGTCGTTGGTCGACTCAGCGTCGGGAGGCAAACCGTCGACGTGGGGGAGGGGGAAGGGGATGAAGTCGATGAGAGGGGATAAGCTGGGGGGAATTTGTGGGAGCCTTTGGATGTTGCGCGGGGCGGAGACGAAGGAGACGCGGTGGCCTCTCTCGGCTAAGGATTTGGAGAGCTCGAGGAACGGCAGCATGTGGCCGAAGGCCAGCCATGGAAACGCTACAACGTGAAGAGGGTCGGAGGCCATGAAGATCTGAGGTAGGATTTGGAAGAAAGAAAAGGCGACCGTGTATAATTTAGCGCGTTGCAGAGGGTAGATAGTATTAAAATAAAAATTTATAAATAATAAAATATCGACTATTCGTGGGTCGACAATAAGTATCAAGAATTATAAACTTCTGTGCAGTGTTTGGATTGGGGATAGCAAGGGAGATATCCTGCTATCCCCAATCTTATCTCCAAACAACTTTTTTTTTTTTTTGGGAAGCTGTTGTCCCATTCAAACACTATCCTCTTATTCTCAAATACCTCACTATCCTCTTATCCCCAAGGGTAGTTTAGTAATTTTCACATTTCACCACCTCACTATCCTCTTATCCCCAAATACCATTCAAATACTTTTTTTCTTATATCCCTTTATCTCTATCCTTATCCCTATTTTCATCCAAACATAAAATTACTCTTAGTTCTTACTTATCCCCGAACCAAACGCTACTCTTGGAAGATAGATACTATTGAGGTGGCAAAATTTGTGACCAAATAAAGACTACAATATAGACAATCATATTTTAATCAACCCAATAGGAAATTTTTTTTTTGCAGTAATTATAAGATAATTAGCAAATCTTATATATTTTTTATTTTTTTATTTCTTATTTTTTTAGAGATAGGTAGCACGTTATTCGTTTCGTTTATTTTATTTAGAAATAAACTTAGCTAGAAATGTGAATTAACTAGGATTCGAACTTGGGTCACGGGTACCAACCACTAAACCCTTTGCCACTTGCTTAAGGGACGGTTACATGAAAATATAATAATATATGCAATTATTCACAATAGACTATCTACCTACAGCGGAATTTTATTGCCAATGTGTGAGTAGATATTGAGGTAATCAAACCAGAGATTCACCTTAACTTCCACTTTTTAACCTTCGTAAATAAAGTATTTCGTTCGACTATCTGCTTTCACCGTGTAATCTCAATTTGGAAATAACTTTTCAAGATTTATGTGTTGAACAACAAAACAGTTCCACAAAAATCAAATTAATTTTTTGACTTCCAGATTTGCACATTTAGATTATTTTTAGAAAGTTTTGTATTTTTTTATTTTGAGTCCGGTTATTTGGTCAATTGTGGTTATCATGAGGTGTGTGGCGTTCGGTTAATGCAAACTGTTTTCCAAGAATTGGTTGCCGTTCTTCCTTGCAAACTGAGGGCAAGAACCCTTGCTTAGCACCTTGTGCTCAGGATCTGCTATCACTATCAAGGGTGCAACAGTAGTAAACTCAACTCTGGTAGCTTTTGTAATCCTGAAGTCAATGAGGCTATGTAGATTTCTATCATTAGTCAAAAGTAATTGGGTTTTGTTATCTAACTCCATGATACTTATAGCCTCGTAGTCATTTCCTTCTTTTTTTACTGTTTCAGATTCAACACCCATTTCCCTATTTTTATGTGCTGGTAACATATGCAGGGAGCTATTCTTACATTGCTTTCCCGTAATATACTCCTCTCCGTATCCATAGCATCGCCCTTGCATAGTTGTTCGCTTACTTGTAGCAGCCACTTCTATAAGATTATAATAAATTAAACACTCTCTTTAGAATTGTGGGCTGTGTACTCAGCAGCTTCTGCTGTACTTCCAAACTCTGTTGAAGCAGTGTAGGCATTTAGGGCATTGTAGGCAGGCTCGAGTAGAGGTGGTTGTGATGCGAGTAGCTTTTTTTATCAGCAATTCCTCTGGCTTGCTAGTACTGTCTCTCAATTTCGCTTCATATATACTTCCTGCTAACCCCAATCTGTAGATTCATTTGGTGTTTTTGCTTTGCGTCCTCTACTGCAGCTAGTTGGTAGATTTCAGAATTAGTTGGTAAGCCAGCTTTTTGCGCCGCGGGTATGGTTGTGGGTATTAGCTCTTTTCCTCCCATTGGGGTTTGCATTGCTACCAATTGTTCTCTAGCATGCACAGATCGGCCCTTAAGCAATTCTAAGGGTCCATTTTCCACTTTTGCAAATCTTTTACAAATCGTATCGGAAAACTCATCCCAACCAACATCAGGTCTGTTGATGAAATACACATGTCTCCAATTGCTTGCTTTTCCAACTATGTGCTTCATAGCAATCCCTAACCACTACTGCTTGGGTATTTGATAAGTGCTGAAATATTGCTCGCAATTCTCAAGCCACGCTTCTGAATCTTCTCCTTTAAAATTTGATAGGCCTAACTTTGGATATGGTATGTGTTGTTGCCACTGTTTCTTCTCTATTGGAGCATGTATTCCTTAACCACTACTGTCGGTTTGAGTTTTGGTGCTTAGTTTAATGATATGACGGTTGGATGTTCAGTTTAATGGCTTAACAGTCATTTGTTCAGTTTAACGACTTGACGGTCAAATCTGAACTTGATTTACTTAGTTTAGCGACTTGGCGGTCGATTGAAGTTGAGATGCTCAGTTTAGCGACATAATGGTCGATTTTAAATTGAGTTGCTCAGTTTAGCGATATGACGGCCGATTTTAAATTTAGTTGCTCAGTTTAATGACATGGCGGTCAATTTCAAATTGAATTGCTAAGTTTAGCAACATGGCGGTCGATTTTAAATTGAGTTGTTCAGTTTAATAACATGGTGGTCGATTTGAGTTTTGGTGCTCAGTTTAATAACATGGCGGTCTGTTTGAGTTTTGATGCTCAGTTTAATGATATGGCGGTCGGTTTGAAGTTTGGTGCTCAGTTTAATGACATGGCGGTCGAATGTTCAGTTTAACGACTTGATGGTCAAATATTTAGTTTAACGACTTGATGGTCGTATCTGAATTTGATTTGCTCAGTTTAGCGACTTGGTTGTCGACTGAAATTGAGATACTCAGTTTAGCGACATGGCGGTCGAAAGGATTTGATTTGATTGCTCAGTTTAACGACTTAGAGGTCAAATGTTCAGTTTAATGACTTAATAGTCATTTGTTCAGTTTAACGACTTGACGGCCATATCTGAATTTGATTTACTCAGTTTAGCGACTTGGCGGTCGATTGAAGTTGAGATGTGCATGAAACTGATTCATGAAATTAATTCATGCTAAGAGCCCATTTATAAAGTCTATTAAATTAATTGATGATAAAATTAATTCATGATAGGGGGCCATTTGGAGAGCCCATAACATGGATTCATGAAAGTAGTTTATAATGGGGACCTATTTAGAAAGTCTATTGAGTTGGGTTCGTGACAAAGGCCCATTTGGAGAGCCCATGAAATGGGTTTATAAATTTAAGATAAGGAGCCATTTGGAAGGCCCATTATTTCATAAAATTAATTTATGATAAAGAGGGCCGATTTGACTAACCCATAAAATTAATTCGGGGCCCATTTGAAAAGCCCATTTATTCATGATAAGAGGCACATTTGGAAAGCCCAAAAAATTAATTCATAATAAGGAGCCCATTTGGAAAGCCTATAAATTCGGTTTGGGTTGGAGATATTTGGATGACATAAGTTTGGTAGATTTGGTTGGATTTTATTTGTGGACTTTGAATTTTGGATCTTACTTGTGCACTTTGGGTTTTGGATCGTATTTGTAGATTTTGGGTTTTGGATCTTAGGGCCTTTTTTGGCTACTTACGAATAAATGATTTCTGAAAAAGTGATTTTGGTTTGAAAAAGTTATTTGGTTAAAAGCAGTATAGCATCTGACAGAGTTTAGATAAAAGTCATTTTTCTAAATTGATTTTGAAAAACTATTTAGCAAAATTTTTGTAATGTTTGCATAAATTAATATTTTTATTAAATTTTATTTTAAAATAATTTAAAATCTAAATTTAAATTTGAATTAAAATTAAAATTTTTAAATTTCAAAATTGTACAAAATTTAAAATTTATATTTTTACATTTAAATTTTAAAATCTAAAATGTCAAATTTGAAATTTTATCTTAAATTTAAAAATTGAAAATTAAAAATTGAAAATTAAAAATTAAAAATTAAAAATTAAAAATAAAATTTGAAATTTGAAATTTGAAAATTGAAAATTGAAATTGAAATTTAAAATTTGATATTTGAAAATTTTGAAATTTCAAATTTGAAATTTGAAAATTTAAATCTGAAATCTAAATTTTGAAATTTGAAATTTAAAATTTGAAATCTAAAATTTGAGATTTAAAATTTAAAATTAAAATTTAAAATTTAAAATTTGATGTCTATTTTTCAAAATTTTAAATTTTAAAATTTAAAAATTAATCTGAAAATTAAAATTTAAAATTAAATTTAAATTTAAATATCGAAATTAAAATAAAAATAAAAAATTGAAGTTCAAATCTAAAATCAGAATCAGATTTTCAAGAAGTAGTTTTTTTCTACTTCTGATTCTAGGGCCTTCAAAATCTGTTTTCTGATTCTAAAAAGCAGAATCGGATTTTAAAAATAAGTTGCCAAACACTCTATTGAGCAAAAAATCACTTTTCAGCCTAAAAGCGCTTTTTAAAAGTTAGGCCAAACACCCCCTTTATTTGTGGACTTTGGGTTAAGAAATTCATTCATATGGATTTTTATTGGTTTTGGACCCAAATCTACATGTGGGTTGAGATAGGCTGCAAGTTTTGCATGTTTTGGGCCGAATTTGCCTGTGGGCTAGATAGAGTAATTTATTCATATAGATTTTATTGGTTTTGGACCCAAATCTGTGTGTGGGTTGAAATGTGTTTTGGGCTTTAATGTTCTGGCCCTGAATCTGTATGTGGGCTGAATCTTTATTGATTTTGAATCCAAATTTGCATGTGGGCTGGATTTCGAGCTTTACAGGTTGTAGACCCGAATTTGCATGTGTCACGCCCCCGCCCCGAAAACCGCTAGCTATTTGGTCCGGTTCGGGCGCGAAACGGACGCGGACGACGACACCTCCCCCGCCGAGGCTCAACAACAGATCGTGTACAAGAATTTACCCAGGAATACTAAATTCTAAACATACACAATCAACGGAGAGCAAGTAATCCACGAGTAAAAGACAAGTGAAATAAAGAGAGATTACAACTAGCTATTACATCACATTTACTTATTTTACAAATTACATCATTCTTCCAAAATGAATACAAGTTTCACTCCTCCAAAAATACATTAGTCTTCCAACATGTATAAAAGCATCTAGATACAAAAACGTGTAATCTAATGCAAAAGGGAAAGCTACTAATGTAACTACCGAGTCCTCACTGATCGAGGGCGATGCTCTTGCCGCGGTCTCCGCTCGACGAACCTGCACCTAGCACTGGAAAAGTAGTGGGGTGAGAACTAACTTACTCAGTTCCCAGTGGGATCGGCCACCGACTCCACCGATCTCCCCACTAGGTCCAAGTGGGCAAAAGCAACAACAACTAGATATGTATAGAGATATCTGAAAACTGTAAATGCATAATAGAAAATCTAAGCTACTATGCCCATAATCTTGTGAAACGAATGCATGCATCATATAGTAAGGTCTACTAACATGCTAACAAGTTCTCACTATGTTCAATAGCCGATTGTTCAATGACATTGCTATTTGTCCATTTACCCAATCTGTGGCAATACCCTTGGGTTTGCCTACGCCTCACATATAAATCCCTTTTTGGGGAGGAGGCTCCACGTGCACTCCAACCCGGGATCGTCTGTGGACCTCCACTGTGACATATCGAACTTCTAAAGTCTTGAAGTTACGAGGTATGTTGGCTTAGAAGGCCATAAGAGTGGTTCCGGTGAAGTCTGGAAGCTTTCGGGTGTTTTCGGTGCACTAGGTGCGAAAACGGAGCCCGAAAGGCTACTTTGGGCCGTGAGCCAAATCCGGCGCTTGCGCGGATGAGATAACGATGTGGACATGATTTAAATCATGTGTGGAGAGGCTCGGTTCGATTTGAAAAGAATCGGAGGTCAAACGAGCCAAAAGTGAGTTGGAACGGAGAAGAAACGGAAAAAGCTGAAAATTTGGCTAAGTCCTTGGACTAGGCTGATGGTCCCTGAGGGGACCGGTCCACTGAAAAGGAGACCGGTCCGGAAGGCTGTCCCGCGAGAGCGAGCTCTGCAGGACCGGTCTCTTAAGGGGAGGCAGGTCTCCGGTGCGCAGTGGAGCAAGGCTCTGCGGGACCGGTCTCTTAAGGGGAGGCAGGTCTCCGGTGCGTGAGTGGAGCGAGGCTCTGCAGGACCGGTCTGGGTTAGGAGACCGGTCCCGAGCCGAAAATGCCCGGTTGGGCTGTTTCAAGTATTGTAAAGTTGAGGGGCCTTATAGCAATTGTGCGGGGGTTAGTTGTAAAGAGAGGATAAAACCTCTTCTCTCTCTCTCTCTCTCTCTCATCATACTGCCTCCTCTCTGCTCGCTCCCCTCCTCTCTCTCTCTCTTCTCGTTCGACAGACAAGAAGAAGAAGAAGAAGAAGCAGAAGAAGAAGAAGAAGAAGAAGAAGAAGAAAAGGAAGCAGGAGATGGAGAAGAAGATGATGGTGATGATGATGATGACAATCTCCTCCTTCTCCCTCATGTGGGCAAGCTCTTGAGAGGTAAGCTTGAGCTCTCCCTCTCTTTCTCTCATGGTAGATCCCCTTGTAGTGGGTCTTAAACCCTAGAGTTGGGATTTACGGAACCCTAGCATGCTAGCAAGATGAGTATTCCCCATTTCGTAGATCGATTTGGTGAATTTGGCTATAGTAGCATCTAGGGCATCCAAATGGGGATTTTAGAAATAGATGAGATTGATCTCATTTGACCCCATAGGAACCTAATTGGGGGTGCAACGAACGCATTGGCGCGCTCGGTTCGGTGATCCGACGAGCGGTTGCAAAGATATTAATGTTTTAATATATTCATACCAGATGTCCATGACACGCAAGATAGGAGCCCTAAATTCACGAAAACGGAGGGCAATTTGAAGACGTGGGGCAACGGCACGAAGTCTCGGATCGAGATTCGGAGATCGTTCGGTTGGTCGCGCACGAGTCGAGCCGAATCGGGTCACGGGTGCAGCGGGCGCCGATTGCAAGTGTCGACGAGCAATCGGAGAGCAAAAGCAATTGGGTGCGTTTACAAGCGACTAGGTCGCCTATATGTCTGAGAGTTACTTAACTCCTGTTGATGCATGTTCAATAACGCATAAGAAGAAATGCATGCTAGTGATATATATAATAAACGCCAAGTAAATGCATGAGAATGAATGAGTGAAATGCATGATAGGGTTGGCATGGCCAGATGACTTTCCTTGTATGCTTTCTTATCGTGCGGAGCTATGGGCGTCGCATTAGGACATAGGGTGTCTGCTTGCACACTTCCCTTATCGTGCGGCACCATAGGCTTGCATTTGGACATAGGAAGCATGGGGATGAATATCACAACATTGAACCCTAGAGATGACTTAATTATGTATGAGTACCAAGTAGATAACTTGATGAATGATATGTGCAATGACATAGTGTAAAGAATGTTGCAAGAACATAAGCCTAGCATAAAAGAAACATGCATATGCGTAGATTGATAGTCATAAGAGATCCAAGTAAAGAATGCCAAGTAAAGAATGTGAGTCATGGACTAAATACACATGTAGATCGAGTGGCATCTAATCTAGTGTTAAAGAACATAGGTTATAGTAAACCTAGAGTCAATGGACCTAGGAGTGTGGCAACCTAACCTAGTGTGACAGAACATAGGTTGAGAACTGAACCTAGAGTTAAGACAACCTAGGTTATGTGACAATGAGTGAACCCTAGAGTCAAGTGGACCTAGGATGTAAAGAACAATGGACCTATTGGGTCGACTCTTGAGGGTTAAGGCCAACCCTCAAGCAACGTGGAATGGATTCCGGAATCCCAGTAATTGTGAGCTCGATAGTTCTGGTTCCGCGGGTGTATGCGGCATGTTCCTCTCCCACCGGAAGAACTTCGAGGATTGTGACTAAGCAAGAACAAAGTGAGCGCTAGGGTGTATGCGGCATGTTCCTCTCCCTATCGGGGAATCTTAGCTATGGGTGTATGCGGCATGTTCCTCTCCCAGTAGCGGATTCCTGACCACGGTGCACGGACCTTCGGGCGGACCGTTGGGCGGTGGGGGTGTTGGCTTGCGGTGAGGTGTATGTGACGGGTCCTTCACCTCGAGCCGGGCAAAGTGCGGATTATCCGCTATTTATTGACTCGTGGCCGAGTCAGGTGGCTAGCTGACATCAGGTAGAAAGAACCTTGAGGGCTAGCGATATGTATGGTGAACCTAAGGTAATAGACACCTTAGAAGCAAGTTGGACTTGAGATGGAAACCTAGGGTTATAGAAACCTTGGAAGTTAATGACATGAGCTAAGGTAAGTAGAAACCTTAGAGTTACAACGGGTATGAGTTATGAATAGCTAAGTAAGAATGAAATAGCTACAGTACAGAATAGCGAAAAGGTAAAGAAAAGCTAAGAGCTAAAGTAATAATTTGCATGTTGCACTTGTGAGGCATGTTTTTATGTTAGTTGCAAGTTATATACCTATATATGTTTTTGGACTAACATATTTGCAGTGCCTCCTTGGACCTATTGGTCGAGCTGTTCTCTTGGGTGACCGTACCCACGAGAACTATGGACAATAGTTCTCACCCCCGTGTTGTGGTTTTGGGGGTACAGGTATACACGTGAGCGGCGCGGCGAGCGAGGCAAGGGCGTAGATCTGTAGATAGCGCCCTACCAAGAGACCAGAGGTAGCAGTACCCTGAGGCCGTTTTAATAGCGGGGACTAGAGAGTAGTGAGCAAAATGTAACTAACTGGTGAAAGGATGTAATAATGAGTAGATTGTATTTGGAAGTCTAATGTAAATTAATCGGTGATGTAAAATGAATGTGGAATGAATGTAATAACATAAGATGTGTTTATGTTGTTTGATACCTAGCTTCCTTATGCAATCGTTGTATGTTGAATACCGTTCCCGATTGGAACCTTCTTGTAATTATATCGATTGCGACGCCTTGGACGTACGGGGAAACTCGTCCGTTCGGCGAGTCTGTGGCGCGCCGAATCCGATCGAATTGGCGGGCTCGGGCGTGATTAGTTGGTATCAGAGCATAAAGTAGTGAATGGGACAATGGTTTAGGTGAACCTAGGAGACCCTAGGATAGTGAAACCTTAAAGGTTAAGGCTCGTGAGAGACGAGGACTTGTGGTTCGTGGCGAAAGCGATTATGGATTTGGTCGTATTGTATAATCCTCTAAGACGGATATTAGAGGTGGACTTGAGGTGTGGTTATTCTCAATCGAAGGAGTTCATGTTGGGTCGACACAACATGAAACCAGTGATGAGAATGGACGCCTCGTGTGACTTTCGCCCGATTGGCTCTTGAGCCGTATTAGTGGTCTCGTATTCGACCCGAGTTGGTCGAGAACTAATCGAGTTGTCGCGTTTCGAAACGATGGCACCGCGTAGGCGATCTTCATCCGGATCGGCGCGGGAGGGAACAAGTGATGTTCCGAGCAATTCGAGGCGAGTGGAGACCCGGTGCTCCGCGAGCGGATGAGTGCGCTTATGGGCGTAGTCTTTGCGACGGGAGGAGCGAGATCAAGGGCTCCATGAGTGTTGGCACGACAGTCGGCGAGGCGCCGAGCGTGTGTGCGCCGTGTGCCGGCGGGAATGGCGACGGATTCGGGAGCAGCTCCTGGTTCTGTGGAAATGGAGGCAGAGAAGGAACGGGCTTTGGCGGCCCTTATGGCCTTCAAGGAGTTCGATCCGCCTATCTTCGATGGAGAGAACGACGATCCGTGGATCGTAGAGATGTGGATTGACTCTATGGAAACGCTCTTTGAGGAGCTACACACCTTGGAGCGGGACAAGGTACCTTTAGCTGTGCATTGCTTGAAGCAGTCAGCGAAGGCGTGGTGGAAAGGCATTCAACGAAATCGATCGCCTAGCCGCCCTCCTATGGCATGGAATGAGTTTCGGGGGGTGGTATTTTCGACGTACTTCCCCGACACTGAAAGGAGAAAGCTTCAGGACAAGTTCAGGAAGCTGCAACAAGGAGACCGCTCTGTGAGAGAATACGAGCGAGAGTTTTCTCGTATCGTGAATTGTGTCCCGGATGTGGTGCGGGACGACAAGGAAAGGGCCGAATGGTTCCTGCATGGACTTCGACCGGGGATTTACAAGAAGGTGCAAATCCTTAAGCTCACAACTTTTTCGGAGGTGTTGGACCGGGCATTGTGGGCCGAACATGGCGAGGCTTTCGTGCGTGAGGAGCGCGAATCTCGTAAGCATGAGCGAGGAGGGGCGAGGCCATCGTTGAGCAATTTGGGTGGTCAGTCAAGTTCTAGACACCACTCAAGGTCGTCCTCTACCCGATCCTCCTCTGGATGCGTGATCTGTGGTGGCTCCCACCAGGCGCGGCGGTGTGCGCTGCGTGACGGAAGGTGTATTCGTTGTGGGCGGCCAGGCCATATGCGGGATGAGTGCCCGCAAGGCGAGAGTCATACCCTGATGTTGGCGACGGTGTTCTCCTCTCCCGGACAACCTGTGGACGTGCAGCCTTTGGCACGGTGAGAGCGGGGTGTGGTGATCAAGCAACCGGAGGGTTCGCGGCGAGCGTCAAGCGGTCACGGACCTACGTCCCGGGTTGCGGGGTCTTCTGCTGACGATTTCGGGGCAGGTATGAGTTAATTTAATCAAGCGAGAACTTCTGCATGATTTTGAGTTAATGCATTGCATGCATTCATTGAGTGGTCAGTTGCTACTATTGATACATCATTATAGTAGGGACCTAGAGACGGGTGAGAGGAGATACCCGGGCATGCTTGCAGTGTGAGAGTGTGGCGCCTGCTTCAGCAGGTAGGAAGCCAAGTGGCACTAGCAAATGGCTAGTTGTGATTCGTGGGCGGCGAGAGATAAGACTCGTGGTAGAGACGAAGTGGTGCGGCGACTCTCGAGGCAACGAGTAGTAGATTGCGAGAGTTAAGCCGTGATACTTGAGGATACCCGAGTAATCCGAATGTTTCGGATGTAGTACCGATAGACCGACGGTGGAAGTAGAACCGTTGAGAGCATGATCGACTAGTTGCGAGTACGCGCGTGTGAGGCCAAGTGATACCTCGAATTGAGGTGGGCGAGTGGTGCTCGTGTAGTTGGAGTGCATAGGCCAAGCGGCCGGATGCAGCATAGTTAGAACCACTATTGAGGAAATAGTTGGTTAGCGCCGAATTTGGCCTGGGCCTAGCGATACCTCCATGTGGGGTTAGAAAAGTTGCTTAGTAGGCGGTGCGTGGGGCGCGATCCGCCCCAAGTGAGACCTAGCGTAGAAACGCTACGAGGCGTGGAGCGCCGAGTACTCGTAGAGTGCGGTTCCGATTCGGCGAGAGAGTGGATTGGCGTAGCACTTGACGTTGCTAAGTGTGAAGCGGGCCATGGATCACTCGTAGGGCTGGTGGCTTGCACTAGGTGCCAAGGAGTCGATAGATTGCGTAGCTCTATAGAGCATGTCGTGTAGGATGACGTTAGCGGGTAGTGCTTGGGGACGACCCGTGCCTGGACCATTTGTGGATCGTGGAGCACAGGCCCATTGGGCGGCGCGATCGGTACGCGAGAGGCGGCCGGACTGTTGGTAGGGCGAGAGTTTTGGTCGGGACGGTAGTCCGAGCTTGACCCGAGAACGTGAAAATGCCACGTGTTGGATCTTAAGATCGATAATGCGCCGAGAGTGCGGTTGTGACCCAATCCGAGAGTTGAGTGTGGTTTGGGGTCTTGATTGCTCCTGATTGGAGTGTGTGCAAATTCCCAAGTGAGAATTTCGCCGAAAGTGCTGATTGGGTCTACGCTATTAACGAGAGAACGCTAAGCGTAGTTGAGACACGTCTAAGCGATAGACTGACGTAGAGTTGGTGACCATTGGTCCACCCGTAGAGACCGAGGTAAGCGGTGAGTTGATAACTCTAACGAAGAGTTGACCAGGATTCGCGAGCGAAGTGTTCGTGTAAGTGATCGCAGCTAAGGAGCCGAGTAAGTCGTGGCAATTGAAATTGAAGCAAGTGGTCTCTAGGAGACACTTCGATAGAAGAAGCCACATGACAATTGAGGATAATGCTCTTTACGGAATGGAGGCGAGATGCGCCAAAGTGTGCCATCTCACGATAGAGCAAGATTCGATTGATATTGAGGCACTCACCATTAGGCGATGCTCCTAAGATGTTGCTTTAGGCAATGTGGGTGATTGGATCCGAGTGCGCTCGAGAGGACGAGACGAGTAAACGCAAGGTGAAGTTCCTTGTGAAGCGGTTGCAAGTGATGTTGGAGCGTGAGAGGTCGTTGAATGTCGACTTGCGCTTCCACTAATGTTTATCGGAGTTGTAATGCACTTTTGAAGTTGTGCTTAGCAAATGTGAGTGAAACTAGTCTCACATTCTTCGTTATGGGCCTGTGAATGATTCTAATTAGTGAAAGGCCGCTCCGAAGACAAAAAGTGCATTGGAATCTCCAAAATTACTCGATAAATTAAATTGGATTGTGAGTTGATGGAAATGAGTAAGTTTCGCGGACGAAACTCTTTTAAGGAGGGGAGAATGTGACATATCGAACTTCTAAAGTCTTGAAGTTACGAGGTATGTTGGCTTAGAAGGCCATAAGAGTGGTTCCGGTGAAGTCTGGAAGCTTTCGGGTGTTTTGGGGGCACTAGGTGCGAAAACGGAGCCCGAAAGGCTACTTTGGGCCGTGAGCCAAATCCGGCGCTTGCGCGGATGAGATAACGATGTGGACATGATTTAAATCATGTGTGGAGAGGCTCGGTTCGATTTGAAAAGAATCGGAGGTCAAACGAGCCAAAAGTGAGTTGGAACGGAGAAGAAACGGAAAAAAGCTGAAAATTTGGCTAAGTCCTTGGACTAGGCTGATGGTCCCTGGGGGGACCGGTCCCTGAAAAGGGAGACCGGTCCCGGAAGGCTGTCCCGCGAGAGCAGGCTCTCTGGGACCGGTCTCTTAAGGGGGAGACCGGTCTCCAGCTGCGCCGAGTGGAGCAAGGCTCTCTGGGACCGGTCTCTTAAGGAGGCAGGTCTCAGCTGCGCAGAGTGGAGCGAGGCTCTCTGGGACCGGTCCTGGGTTAGGGAGACCGGTCCCTGAGCCCGAAAATGCCCAGTTTGGGCTGTTTCAAATATTGTAAAGTTGAGGGGCCTTATAGCAATTGTGCAGGGGGTTAGTTGTAAAGAGAGGGATAAAACCTCTTCTCTCTCTCTCTCTCCCTCACTCTGTTCGCTCCCTCCCTCTCTCTCTCTCTCTCTCTCTCTTCTCTGTTCGACAGCAAGAAGAAGAGAAGAAGGAAAGAAGAAGAAGAAGAGGAAGAAGAAGAAAAGAAAGAAGGAGATGGAGAAGAAGATGATGGTGATGATGATGATGACCATCTCCTCCTTCTCCCTCAAGTGGGCAAGCTCTTGAGAGGTAAGCTTGAGCTCTCCCTCTCTTTCTCTCATGGTAGATCCCCTTGTAGTGGGTCTTAAACCCTAGAGTTGGGATTTACGGAACCCTAGCATGCTAGCAAGATGAGTATTCCCCATTTCGTAGATCGATTTGGTGAATTTGGCAATAGTAGCATCTAGGGCATCCAAATGGGGATTTGAGAAATAGATGAGATGGATCTCATTTGACCCCATAGGAACCTAATTGGGGTGCAACGAACGCGTTGGCGCGCTCGGTTCGGTGATCCGACGAGCGGTTGCAAAGATATTAATGTTTTAATATATTCATACCAGATGTCCGCAGCACGCAAGATAGGAGCCCTAAATTCACGAAAACGGGCGGGGCAATTTGAAGACGTGGGGCAACGGCACGAAGTCTCAGATCGAGATTCGGAGATCGTTCGGTTGGTCGCGCACGAGTCGAGCCGAATCGGGTCACGGGTGCCGCGGGCGGCCGATTGCAAGTGTCGACGAGCAATCGGAGAGCAAAACAGGTGGGTGCGTTTACCGAAGCGACTAGGTCGCCTATATGTCTGAGAGTTACTTAACTCCTGTTGATGCAGGTTCAATAACGCATAAGAAGAAATGCATGCTAGTGATATATATAATAAACGCCAAGTAAATGCATGAGAATGAATGAGTGAAATGCATGATAGGGTTGGCATGGCCAGAGGACTTTCCTTGTATGCTTTCTTATCGTGCGGAGCTATGGGCGTCGCATTAGGACATAGGGTGTCTGCTTGCACACTTCCCTTATCGTGCAGCACCATAGGCTTGCATTTGGACATAGGAAGCATCAGGATGAATATTGCGACACTGAACCCTAGAGATGACTTAATTATGTATGAGTACCAAGTAGATAACTTGATGAATGATATGTGCAATGACATAGTGTAAAGAATGTTGCAAGAACATAAGCCTAGCATAAAAGAAACATGCATATGAGTAGATTGATAGACATAAGGGAGCCAAGTAAAGAATGCCAAGTAAAGAATGTGAGTCATGGACTAAATACACATGTAGATCGAGTGGCATCTAATCTAGTGTTAAAGAACATAGGTTATAGTAAACCTAGAGTCAATGGACCTAGGAGTGTGGCAACCTAACCTAGTGTGACAGAACATAGGTTGAGAACTGAACCTAGAGTTAAGACAACCTAGGTTATGTGACAATGAGTGAACCCTAGAGTCAAGTGGACCTAGGATGTAAAGAACAATGGACCTATTGGGTCGACTCTTGAGGGTTAAGGCCAACCCTCAAGCAACGTGGAATGGATTAGGAATCCCGGTAATTGTGAGCTCGATAGTTCGGTTCCGGTGTATGCGACATGTTCCTCTCCCACCGGAAGAACTTCGAGGATTGTGACTAAGCAAGAACAAAGTGAGCGCTAGGGTGTATGCGGCATGTTCCTCTCCCTATCAGGGAATCTTGGCTATGGGTGTATGCGGCATGTTCCTCTCCCACGGCGGATCCTCGACCACGGTGCACGGACCTTCGGACCGTTGGGCGATGTGGTTCTTGGCTTGCAGCCGAGGTGTATGTGACAGGTCCTTCACCTCGAGCCAGGCAAAGTGCGGATTATCCGCTATTGATTGACTCGTGGCCGAGTCGGGTGGCTAGCTGGAATCAGGTAGAAAGAACCTTGAGGGCTAGTGATATGTATGGTGAACCTAAGGTAATAGACACCTTAGAAGCAAGTTGGACTTGAGATGGAAACCTAGGGTTATAGAAACCTTGGAAGTTAATGACATGAGCTAAGGTAAGTAGAAACCTTAGAGTTACAACGGGTATGAGTTATGAATAGCTAAGTAAGAATGAAATAGCTAAAGTACAGAATAGCGAAAAGGTAAAGAAAAGCTAAGAGCTAAAGTAATAATTTGCATGTTGCACTTGTGAGGCATGTTTTTATGTTAGTTGCAAGTTATATACCTATATATGTTTTTGGACTAACATATTTGCAGTGCCTCCTTGGACTTATTGGTCGAGCTGTTCTCTTGGGTGACCGTACCCACGAGAACTATGGACAATAGTTCTCACCCGCGTGTTGTGGGTTTGGGGGTACAGTATACACGTGAGCGGCAGCAGCCGCGAGGCAAGGCGTAGATACCGTAGATAGCGCCTACCAAGAGACCGAGAGGTAGCGACTCGAGGCCGTTTTAATAGCGGGGACTAGAGAGTAGTGAGCAAAATGTAACTAACTGGTGAAAGGATGTAATAATGAGTAGATTGTATTTGGAAGTCTAATGTAAATTAATCGGTGATGTAAAATGAATGTGGAATGAATGTAATAACATAAGATGTGTTTATGTTGTTTGATACCTAGCTTCCTTATGCTATCGTTGTATGTTGAATACGTTCCCGCTTGGAACCTTCTTGTAATTATATCGATTGCGACGCCTGTGTGGAAACTCAAATCCGTTCGGCGGTCTGCCGGCGCGCCGAATCCGACTGAATTGGCGGGCTCGGGGCGTGACATCCACGTGGTCCTGATCGTGCGACACTCCGGAGTACTCGATGACACCGATGGCTATACCACCACAATACAGACCGTGAGCTTGATCTATCCTCTCCACGTGAGGATACCCTAACCACTAGGGCCAACGATTTCCTCGGAACTCCACTATTCCAAACAACATTCACATGTACTTAGCTTTACTAAGATCTATGTTCACGAGCCATTTTCTCTTGGGATTTCATCTATCCCTATGTCCAACGTCCTCTAGTGTCAAATACACTATATTAATGCCACTCGATCTATGTCACTAAATAACACCGAGTCCATCTCTTTCTTTAGCACTACTAGAATCAATGTCCAGACCCAATCCTCACCTATCCATTCACCTAGCATTCCAAGTACACTAGGTTATCACTAGAAAGCATAAGGAGTAGCCTAAACATGCAATTCTACTATGCTACATGCAAGAGATGAGATTTGTTTATTTCTAAGACATAGAAAGGAGTTCGAAGTATTCGGTAAGGCACCCCCCACCTTTTGGGAAGCTTCACGAAGCCACGACGTCCAACTCGTAGTCTCCAAACACCGCTTTGGCTTCTTTAACCAGCTCCAAGCCCTTGTTTGGCTCGGATCACTCAAACCGCTCGACGAAACGAAATTCCGTCTTCGCCAACGCGTTTAAATACATATCAATATGTTAGATATGAGGTTAAAAGAGATCAAAACCTCTTATTTAGAATACCCCAAAATTTGAGCCCTAGAAATTGCCCCAAAAAAATCTCGCGAGCCTCAATCACTTGTGCAAATCATCTCTTTGGGGTGCTAGGGTTCCATAAAAATTATCCCTAGAAGATTTGGAACATTCTAGGAGAAGCTACCATGAAACCCCCAATTTTGGAGCCCTAGGTTTGCACCCATAGCAAATCCACTTGATCAAAGCCCTAAGCATGGGATTGATCTACATAGAAGCCTCCTAGGGTCCTATTTGGCCCATTTCTAAGCTTCAAAACCCAAAAACCCTAAGTTCCATGAGCTAGGGTTAAAGAGCTCACCTCTAGGTTAGCTCCAAGGCCAAGGAGAAGATGAAGGGGATGATGGAGAACTCCTCCTTCTTCCTTCTTCTCCTTCCTTCTCCTTCCTTCTTCTTCTTCTCTTCTTCTTCTCCTTCTCTTGGTTCTTCTTTTCTTGAGAGAGAGAAAGAGGAAATGAGAGGGAAATGAGAGTGAGTGAGAGGGTGTAATCCCCTCTATACCCTCTTACTAAGGCTATTTTGCATAAAAGTCCCTCCACTTTTCTATCTTTCAAACTGCTCAAACTGGGCATTTTCGGGCTGCAGGGTCCGGACTTTCACCTCAAGTCCGGATCCCGAGAGCAGGTGTTCTGGGACTTAGCCATTTTCTGAAATTTCGCAGACAAGGTCCGGACTTAGGCTTCAAGTCCGGACTTAGGCTGCAAGTCCTGACTTAGACTGTAAGTCCGGATCCCGAGAGCAGGATTTTCAGGACTTAGCCGCTTTCTGAAATTTCGCAGACAAGGTCCGGACTTAGGCTTCAAGTCCGGACTTAGGCTGCAAGTCCTGACTTAGGCTGTAAGTCCGGATCCCGAGAGCAGGATTTTCAGGACTTAGCCAAATTTCAGCTTTTTCCGTTTCTTCTCCGTTTCAACTCACTTTTGGCCCGTTTGACCTCCGATTCGTTTCAAATCGAGCCGAGACTCTCCAAACATGATTTAGATCATGTCCACATCATTATTTCATCCGCGCAAGTGTCGGATTTAGCTCAAGACCCAACATAGCTTTTCGGGTTACGTTTTCGCGCCTAAGCGCACCAAAACGCACGAATGCTTCCGAGCTTCACCGGGAGCAACTCCGATACACTTTTTGCCTTCGAATCAACTTCGAACTTTCCGAAGTCCATCCACTTGACAATCAGTCGATTCTAAACGTGGTGCAACTCTCGGCTTTCGAGAATTCACTTCCTTACATCCTCCCCGCCTTAAAAGAGTTTCGTCCTCGAAACGAACCCTTATATTAACTTTAACTTAAATTTTTTACCTTATTCCTCAAACAAGTGAGGATGGTGCTCCTTTATCAGCTCCTCGAGTTCCCAGGTGGCCTCGCGATCATCATGATTGCTCAACCGCACCTTCACATAGGGAATTTCTCGATTTCGTAGCTTTCGCACCTCTCGGGCGATAATCCCCACCGGAACTCCTCGTAGCTCAAGTCTTCTTGGAGTTCTGGTGGCTCGTGAAGCATCGCGTGCTCCGGATCATAGATGTATTTGCGAAGGTTAGAGACGTGGAAGACATTATGCACGTCAGCGAGCTTCGGCGGCAAGGCAAGCCGATAAGCCACCGAACCCACTCGCTCCAATATCTCGTAAGGCCCGATATAGCGGGGACTTAGCTTCCCCCGCACTCCAAATCGCTTCACACCCCTCATCGGTGATACCTTTAAGAACACGCGATCGCCCACTGCAAACTCAATATCTCGACGGCGCCTATCCGCATAACTTTGCTGTCTTGACTGCGCCGTGAGCAATCTTTTGCGAGCAATGCGGACTTTCTCTTCCGCTTCTCGCAACACATCGGGGCCGAACTCCGTACTTTCGCCTACATCACTCCAATGTATAGGAGATCGGCACTTCCGCCCATAAAGAGCCTCGAACGGTGCCATCTCCACACTCGAGTGATAACTATTGTTGTAGGCGAACTCGGCCATCTGAGTGGTTACACCAACTCCCCTTGTAGTCGATGACACACGCTCGCAACATATCCTCCGAGTTTGGATGGTCCTCTCTCGTTTGTCCATCCGTCCGAGGATGGAATGTCGCATCGAAATCGAGCCGTGTGCCAAGGGCTTCCTGCAGGCTCTTCCAGAAGTGCGAGGTAAACCGGGGGTCGCGATCCGAGACGATCGATTTTGGCACCCCATGTAATCTCACAACCTCGTCGAGGTAAACCTGCGCCAGTTTATCTCCTGTCCAAGTGGTGTGGATCGGCAAGAAATGTGCCGACTTGATCAGTCGATCCACAATCACCCATATTGCATCGTGGCCGCCCGTCGAGCGAGGCAAGCCGATCACGAAGTCCATTGAGATATCTTCCCATTTCCAAACGGGGATTGGTAAGCTTTGAAGCTTTCCTGTTGGAAATCGACGCTCGGCCTTGATTTGTTGGCATACTAGGCACTTTGCCACAAAGCGTCCAATATCACTTTTCATTCCCGGCCACCAATAGTGCTCCTTCAATCCGTGATACATCTTGGTGCCGCCTGGGTGATCACAATAAGGCGATCGATGCGCTTCTTGCAAGATTAGCTTTCGGATTTCCTCGTCGTTTGGTACACACCACCGATTTCGGAATCGAAGTGCACCACCGGCGTCTATAGTGAAGTCGCCACCACGACCCTCCTCGATGTTACACCGTACCTTTTGGAGTTTTGGGTCCGCGAGTTGCAGATTTTTAATTCTCTCCAACAAGGTTGGCTGCACCACGAGCATCGTCAACTGAGCCGGAACCTCAGGAGCAACCACCTCAAGGTCCAATCCCTCCATATCCAACCATAAGGGCTTCTGATTTGTAACCCACACGGCGAGGTTTTCCGCCGACTTCCCTCGCCAAGGCTCGCGACCACATTTGCTTTCCCCGGGTGGTAAAGGATATCGACATCATAATCCTTTAGTAATTCTAACCACCGCCGCTGTCGCATGTTGAGCTCTTTCTGTGTGAACAGATACTTCAGGCTCTTGTGGTCAGTATAGATCTCGCAATGGGCACCGTATAAGTAGTGCCGCCACAACTTCAAAGCGAAGATCACCGCTGCCAGCTCCAAATCATGAATGGGGTAGTTCTTTTCATAGCTCTTCAGCTGACGGGATGCATAAGCAATCACCTTCCCGTTCTGCATCAAGACACCCCAAACCTAGATAGGAAGCATCACTGTAGACCACAAAGTCTTCGCCTTGCATCGGTAGAGCGAGCACTGGAGTCGAAGTTAATCTTTCCTTCAACTCTTTGAAACTCCGGTCACACTCGTCGCTCCACACAAACCTGGTGCCCTTCTGAGTCGAGTAAGTGGAATTACTATCTTGGAGAATCCTTCCACGAACCGCCTATAATAGCCCGCCAAGCCCACGAAGCTTCGAATCTCCGTGACATTCGTTGGGCGCGGTCAATCCTTGATTGCCTCAACTTTCCTCGGGTCTACGGAAACTCCACCCGCGGAAATGACATGTCCTAGAAATGCAACTTCTCGGAGCCAAAAGTCACACTTCTTTAACTTAGCATACAGCTTCTCCTCCCGAAGGACTTGAAGCACAATCCTCAGATGCTCGGCATGTTCCTCGTCACTACGCGAGTAGATCAAGATGTCGTCTATGAAGACCACGACAAATCAATCCAAGAACTCCCTGAAGACACGGTTCATCAAATCCATGAATGCCGTCGGTGCATTCGTGAGCCCGAAGGGCATGACCGTGAATTCGTAGTGCCCGTACTGCGTGCGAAACGTAGTTTTCTGCACATCCTCCGGCTTGATTTTCAACTGGTGATAGCCGGATTGCAGATCTATCTTTGAGTACACACACAACCCCTGTAACTGATCAAACAAGTCGTCGATACGGGGAAGCGGGTACTTGTTCTTGATCGTGACCTTGTTCAACTCTCTATAATCCATACAGAGTCGAAATGATCCGTCCTTCTTCCGCACAAATAACACCGGGGCTCCCCACGGTGATACACTTGGCCGGATAAATTGCTTGTCGAGGAGATCTTGTAACTGACTCCTCAACTCCTTCAGTTCCGCCGGCGCCATTATGTATGGAGCCTTCGAGATTGGCGCGGTACCGGGAATCAAGTCTATGACGAACTCGATCTCCCGATCCGGCGGTATTCCCGGCAACTCTGCGGGAAATATATCAGGGAAACCCCGAACTACAGTTAACTCCTCCAGGGTCGGAGCTACTCGGTCCACTTCTACAACGGTCGCCAAGTAGGCTGCGCAACCGCGGTTGACCAACCTCCTTGCTTTCGTCGCCGACACCGTTGCGACGAAGCACGAGCTCTGACAACCTTGGTTAGTGAATTCCCTTTGTCCTGGCTCACGAAATGTAATCACCCTGGTCTGGCAGTCAATTGTCGTGTGATATTTCGTGAGCCAATCTATGCCCAATATGACGTCATACTCTATAAGATTCTTGAGTCCTAACATCCTGATGGGCATTATCCAGTCGCCCACTTGTACTGGACACGACGAACACTCCCTGTTGACGTCAAACGTCGACTCAGGGCCCTTGACTTGCCACCTATCACTCGCCTCTATGGGTATGTCATGCATGTGTGCGAATGATCTACTAATAAATGAATGAGTGGCTCCAGTATCAAATATGGCCCTAGAGCGAATTCCATTAATCAGAACCGTACCTGCCACAAGGCGATGCTCCTCCGCCTCAGCAGGCTCCTCAGCTTGGACCTCAGCGGCGAATACCCGTCCGCTCAGGGCCGATCGCGTCGCCCGGGTTGACGCGCATCGAAGCACGTCCCGCCGACGCGGTGGAACTCCATAATTTGCCGGTGCCGATGCGACCGATGGGGCAGGCGAAGCTCCTCCCCCCGGGCAGTCGCGTATAAAATGCCCCGGTTGCCCGCATTGGTAGCACCTACCCCGACTCTTCTCGCAACGCGACACCGGGTGGTCACCTCCACAAATGACGCACCGTCGTGCTCCACGTCCCTTGGATTGAGTCCGCGGATACTTCGGGGGCTTCTTGGAGCTCGATTGTCCCCCCGAACCGCCGCCTTGGCGCTTCTTGCCTTTGTCCTTAGACTCGGCCAATATCTCGCGTTTCTCCCGAACGTGGGCGTCACCGTGCTCCGCCCAAAGCGCACGGTCGAAGACCTCTGCAAAGGTCGTGAGCTTTAAGATTTGCACGGCCTTGTAGATCCCCGGCCGAAGTCCTCGTAAGAACCAATCGGCGCGGTCCCGGTCATCCTTGACTACATCCGGACGCGCCTATGATATGGGAGAATTCGTTCATAATCCGCCGCAGCGGTCCCCCTTGCTCCGGCTTGCGAAACCTTTCCCGGAGCTTTCGCTTCACCGTGTCGGGAAAGTGATTGGCGAATGCCTCCTCTTGAACTCCTCCCAATCCATTGGCGGAAGGTCGGAAGGACGATCCATCTTTATCCTTTTCCACCAGACCTTCGCCGCCTTACCCATACAGTGAGTAGTGAGGTACACCTTGTCCTTCTCCAAGGTGCTCAAGTCGTCGAAGTGGGTCTCCATTGAGTCGACCCACGACTCGACCACCTCGGGTTCCACCTTTCCGCCTTCGAAGATCGGCGGTTTGAGCTTGTTCAGCTTCATAAGAGCCGCCAATGCGCGCTCCTTCTCCACCTCCTCGGTCGTTGCATCGGGTGTCGCCGAACCCGACGCCGCTTGAGGAACCATTTCCGGCAGTGGGCGTGCCGTCACCGGACCGCCGGATACCCCCACCTCGCCCGCTGTGCACGTGGGCCGGGGGCACGGTAAATCACGGCCTCGCAGCCGCGCCGCCGCCGCGCCGCTTGCCGCTCCATCAACTCCTGGAGCCGCTCGAACTGTCCAGCTAGGGCAGTCACCTATGCCCGTAGCTGCTGCACTTCACTTGGCCCCGCTTGCTCGGGGCCCGCCGCTTGCTCCGTCACCTCGGGAGGCGGTGCCGGAATGGGGTTCTTTCGGGGGCGTCCTCTAGGTGCCATAGCTCCTGAAACGCAACAACTCGGTTAATTACTTAACCAATACCCCATCTTAACTTGATACATAACGAATAAACATTATAATCAAGCTCGCAAGTGTACTGTTCCTCAGCCTCTCGCATTATGTTGTCGCCGCCAACACAACCACCTCGAGTCAAGAATTTGTACCACTTGAATCTATCTCTAGTAACTACTAGAGACATATTAACTCTTCGACCCAATCGAATTAACTTCCGCCATTCGGCATAGGTTCACATTCCACTCACGCACCTACTAGCCTTAGGGTTTCCAACCTAGGGTCTCCTAGGTCATCCTAGAGTCTCTCTTACTTGCTCTTGTTGCTCTGATACCACAGCTGTCACGCCCCCGCCCCGAAAACCGCTACCTATTTGGTCCGGTTCGGCGCAGCGGACGCGGACGACGACACCTCCCGCCCGCCCGAGGCTCAACAACAGATCGTGTACAAGAATTTACCCAGGAATACTAAATTCTAAACATACACAATCAACGGGGCACAAACAGTGCCAACAACTAGAGCAAGTAATCCACGAGTAAAAGACAAGTGAAATAAAGAGAGATTACAACTAGCTATTACATCACATTTACTTATTTTACAAATTACATCATTCTTCCAAAATGAATACAAGTTTCACTCCTCCAAAAATACATTAGTCTTCCAACATGTATAAAAGCATCTAGAAACAAAAACGTGTAATCTAATGCAAAAGGGAAAGCTACTAATGTAACTACAGGAGTCCTCACGATCGGGGGCGATGCTCTTGCCGCGGTCCTCGCCCGACGAATCTGCACCTAGCACTGGAAAAGTAGTGGGGTGAGAACTAACTTCCTCAATTCCCAGTGGGCTCGGCCACCGACTCCACCGATCTCCCCATTAGGTCCAAGTGGGCAAAAGCAACAACAACTAGATATGTATAGAGATATCTGAAAACTGTAAATGCATAATAGAAAATCTAAGCTACTATGCCCATAATCTTGTGAAACGAATGCATGAATCATATAGTAAGGTCTACTAACATGCTAACAAGTTCTCACTATGTTCAATAGCCGATTGTTCAATGACATTGCTATTTGTCCATTTACCCAATCTGTGGCAATACCCTTGGGTTTGCCTACGCCTCACATATAAATCCCTTTTTGGGGAGGAGGCTCCACGTGCACTCCAACCCGGGATTGTCTGTGGACCTCCACGTGGTCCTGATCGTGCGACACTCCGGAGTACTCGACGACACCGATGGCTATACCACCACAATACAGACCGTGAGCTTGATCTATCCTCTCCACGTGAGGATACCCTAACCACTAGGGCCAACGATTTCCTCGGAACTCCACTATTCCGAACAACATTCACATGTACTTAGCTTTACTAAGATCTATGTTCACGAGCCATTTTCTCTTGGGATTTCATCTATCCCTATGTCCAACGTCCTCTAGTGTCAAATACACTATATTAATGCCACTCGATCTATGTCACTAAATAACACCGAGTCCATCTCTTTCTTTAGCACTACTAGAATCAATGTCCAGACCCAATCCTCACCTATCCATTCACCTGTTACGGATTTTATGTTGGCATATTTCGTGAAGTTAGTTCGGAGTCTTGAAGGTTTAGAGAAGATGAGACGAAGATCGAAGACTCGCAGACTCGAAACGTAAATCCACAATGCTCGGTAAGTTCAAATACGATGATGATGATTTATATACTTTAACAAGTGTTTAGAAGACACTAGGATTGTTGAAATTGAGTTTTAACTAATTTGGTTCTTCACTCTGCATATCTGGTTGAGAGGACCGGTCTCCACATTGAGAGGACCGGTCCCAGTAAGAACCCTCTGCGCACCTTTGCACAGAGGACCGGTCTCCACAAGTGGAAGACCGGTCCCAGAGCGCTCCCTATGCGCACCTTTGCACAGAGGACCGGTCTCCACAAAGGGAGGACCGGTCCCAGAGGCTGGAAATTCACATATCGCTGAATAAGACCGGTCCCCTGGCATGTGAGACCGGTCCCTCGGTGATTAATATTTTATTGCGCAAGGAAGGACCGGTCTACGATCCGGAGGACCGGTCCTCGATACGAAATCATTTTAAAGATTTTTTTTCTAATCCAAATCTATCTAGAAGTCTTCTAAACCTATAAATAAGATGTAGGGGTGTTTCTAAAAGATGATTAAGCCTAGATTATTTATGAAAAACCCTAGAAGCTTGTAGGTAGCCGTTTTCCTCATCTTCTACATCAAGCTTCTCCCAAATTGATTCTCGGTGCCCTAATTCTTAATGTTTTTCTAGAATCAATTTGAGAATTGCTTAGAGATTATTCCCATAGATCTTTAATGAGAATCTAAGCAATAAATCATCATCGATCGTATTGTTTTTGCTCCGGACGGAGTGCGCTCGTGGATTCGAGTGGGCGTCGTGGATTCGGCGTGATCAAGGCTTCGTGGATTCGAAGTGGAGGCGTTTCGTGGATTCGGGACGTGGCGTTCGTGGACTCGGACGTGAGGGCGTGGACAACCCGAAGGAGGATTGGGCGGAGATCCATAGGAGAGTTAGAGGTCGAGTCGTGGAGTTTGGTATCACCTTGTAATCTTTTCTCTTATTGATTGTTTATTCGCGTGTTGGTCCCGTGGATTTTTTACTCCGAGTTTGGAGTTTTCCCACGTAAATCTCGGTGTGCTTTTTATTTTCCGCATTTACTTTTATCGCATCGAGAATTTGTGGTTTTTGGCCGATACACCTATTCACCCCCCTCTAGGTGTTGTTTGATACAATCTAGATAGATCCTTGGGGCTTCCCCGTAACTCACATCACCTAGCATTCCAAGTACACTAGGTTATCACTAGAAAGCATAAGGAGTAGCCTAAACATGCAATTCTACTATGCTACATGCAAGAGATGAGATTTGTTTATTTCTAAGACATAGAAAGGAGTTCGAAGTATTCGGTAAGGCACCCCCCACCTTTTGGGAAGCTTCACGAAGCCACGACGTCCAACTCGTAGTCTCCAAACACCGCTTTGGCTTCTTTGGGCCAACTGCAGCTCCAAGCCCTTGTTTGGCTCGGATCACTCAAACCGCTCGACGAAACGAAATTCCGTCTTCGCCAACGCGTTTAAATACATATCAATATGTTAGATATGAGGTTAAAAGAGATCAAAACCTCTTATTTAGAAAACCCCCAATTTGAGCCCTAGAAATTGCCCCGAAAAAAATCTCGCGTTAGAGCCCAAATTACTTGTGCAAATCATCTCTTTGGGGTGCTAGGGTTCCATAAAAATTATCCCTAGAAGATTTGGAACATTCTAGGAGAAGCTACCATGAAACCCCCAATTTTGGAGCCCTAGGTTTGCACCCATAGCAAATCCACTTGATCAAAGCCCTAAGCATGGGATTGATCTACATAGAAGCCTCCTAGGGTCCTATTTGGCCCATTTCTAAGCTTCAAAACCCAAAAACCCTAAGTTCCATGAGCTAGGGTTAAAGAGCTCACCTCTAGGTTAGCTCCAAGGCCAAGGAAAAGATGAAGGGGATGATGGAGAACTCCTCCTTTGTCTTCTTCTCCTTCTTCTCCTTCCTTTTCTCCTTCTTCTTCTTCTTCTCTTCTTCTTCTTCAGAGAGAGAAAGAGGAAATGAGAGGGAAATGAGAGTGAGTGAGAGGGTGTAATCCCCTCTATACCCTCTTATTAAGGCCATTTTGCATAAAAGCCCCTCCACTTTTCTATCTTTCAAACTGCTCAAACTGGGCATTTTCGGGCTGCAGGGTCCGGACCTTCACCTCAAGTCCGGATCCCGAGAGCAGGTGTTCTGGGACTTAGCCATTTTCTGAAATTTCGCAGACAAGGTCCCGACTTAGGCTTCAAGTCCGGACTTAGGCTGCAAGTCCTGACTTAGACTGTAAGTCCGGATCCCGAGAGCAGGATTTTCAGGACTTAGCCGCTTTCTGAAATTTCGCAGACCAGGTCCGGACTTAGGCTTCAAGTCCAGACTTAGGCTGCAAGTCCTGACTTAGACTGTAAGTCCGGATCCCGAGAGCAGGATTTTCAGGACTTAGCTAAATTTTCAGCTTTTTTCGTTTCTTCTCCGTTTCAACTCACTTTTGGCCCGTTTGACCTCCGATTCGTTTCAAATCGAGCCGAGACTCTCCAAACATGATTTAGATCATGTCCACATCATTATTTCATCCGCGCAAGTGTCGGATTTAGCTCAAGACCCAACATGGCTTTTCGGGTTACGTTTTCGCGCCTAAGCGCACCGAAACGCACGAATGCTTCCGAGCTTCACCGGGAGCAACTCCGATGCACTTTTTGCTTTCGAATCAACTTCGAACTTTCCGAAGTCCATCAACTCGACAATCAGTCGATTCTAAACGTGGTGCAACTCTCGGGTTTCGAGAATTCACTTCCTTACAGCATGTGGGCTTGGCGTTTTATTTCTTTTTTGTCTGCTTATGCAATTTGTTTATTAGGCCCATAAGTGATGGACTGAACTATTTTCAATTAAACTAGTGTAGGAACCACGTGATAAAATTTAAAAGTTAAAATTTAAAAAATTAATATTATAGTTAAAATCTTAAATACTAAGTTTTTAAAATTATAAAATTTTGAATTAAAGTTATATGACTCCAAAACAACACTATTCTTTAATAAATATGGTAAGAAATTTTAGAATTTTACCAAATTCTAAAATTGATAGTATAAAGTTCATACTATAAAGTTTAAAATAAAATAAGTCTATTACACATATCCTTTAAATATTATAGAAACTAAATCTTGTTCAATATTTTTCATGTAACCACAAACATATCTAAAATCAAAACAAATATGAGCACATAGGTATTAGGATTTACCGAGATCCGAAAAAGGCAACACCAAATAGTAGATTAATCAATGTATATAGTGGATCATATGTATTCGAGAAAAATTAACAAAATATCACCTAACAAAACATTAAAAAAATTACCATAATTTAGATAGGAGAGAAACAATAGGAAGTGGAGAAATGAGAGAAAATAAGTTTGAGTAGAACTATTTGAGCGTAGTAATAATAATTAAGTTTATAGTAAAAAAAAAGATATGCAAATGAAATACACAATAATAAGAGAGATTAATTTATAAACCTTTCATAATTAAAGGCTTTTAAACGTTGCAAAAACTTTTGGAATGCCCATCATGTATTGGTTATTTAAATCTCTCTAATTTAATAAGTAACGGATGAATAATGATCCTATGTAATAAGAGAGATTAATTTATAAACCTTTCATAATTAAAGATTTTTAAACGTTGCAATAACTTTTGGAATGCCTATAATATATATATATATATATATATATATATATATATATATATATATATATATATATATATATATATATATATATATATATATATATATATATATATATATATATATGGTTATTTAAATCTCTCTACTTCAATAGCAACCGATATTAACTCTATTGCTAGAAGACCAAAAGACAAAAAAACAAAAATAAAAACTCAATATATATATATAGATAACTAATGATCTTATGTAACGCTTGATATTGACTTTATAGCTAGAAGATCAAAGGACAAATTAATAAAATTTTAATAGTAGCGGATCGTAAAATATATAAAAAAAATTGATGGTTCGGTTTAGAAAAAGAATACAATTGATAGAAATACGTGATTTGAGTTGATTTGGTTCGGTTCAACCAAAAAAAAGAGAAAGAATTTGAGTTGATTTGGTTGGCACCTACACTAAACAATCCGATTCGGTTTAAGTAAATAAAGAAAAAAACATATGAAGTACGTGAGCCGGTTTGAATTTGTGCCCAAACTCAAGAGGGCACCAAAGAATTTGAGTTGGTTTGGTTCGGTTCAACCAAAAAAATGTCATTCCGATTTCGGTTGGCAAGTAAAGAGAAATAAAACATATGAAGCACTTGAGCCGGATCGGATTTGTGCCTGGTTCAGTTGAATGTTTATAATGGTTTTTTTTTTTGTTGGCGGCCACGTGGCAAGAGAGGTGTCGCCACGTGGCAAGAAAGAAATGCCATGACGCCACGTGGCAAAAGAAGTATACCATGCCACGTGGCAAAATAGGAGAATTCATGTATAGGTATAGATAGTTTCAAACCCATTTCTTCAAATTTTTGTTCTTTTTTTTTATTTTTATTTTTATTTTTTATACTTAGAGATAGAAAACAACTCTTTTTTTCTTTTGTATTTGTTGTTTTTTTTTCTTTTCTTTTCTTTTTTTTTTTGTGGTGTTTCTTCTTTTCTTTTTTTCTTCTTCTATTTTTTTTGTTGAGAGAGAGTGTGTCACGCCCCGTGACCGCTACCAATTTGGTCCGGTTCGGGTACGTCGAACAGACACCGAATGGGCAGCACATTCCCTGTCCGCCCAAGGCTCAACAACAGATTGTGTACAAGAATTTACCCAGAAAATTTAAATTCTAACCATACACATTCAACGAGGCACAAACAGTGCCAACATCAATTAAGAGCAAGTAATCAACAAGTAGATACAAGTGAAATAAAGAGAGAACTACTAACTATTACATCCATTCATTCATTCTTTTACATTTACATCTTTGCTTTTTCAAAATGAATACATGTTCATTCAAATACAACATTAGTCTTCCAAAATATAAATAAGCATTTAGATACATAAGGTGTACTCTAATGCAAAAGGAAAACTACTAATATAACTACTGCTCGGGCGCTATACCCTTGCTGCGATCCTCACCCGGCACGCCCGCACTGTCACGCCCCGAGCCCGATCCATTTGGCTGGTTCGAGCGCGTCAAATAGACGCCGAATGGACAGAGCTTCCCCTGTCCGCCTAAGGCTCCACAAGTACAGATAGAGTATAAACTTTACACATGCCGAAGCACACATAATGGCTTGCACGAGGGCAAGCAATAGCCAAAGTGAAAGTACTAAACTTAAACATACAAGTAACATGATTTAATTCAATCACTTACATATAAATATCTTACAACTTGGAATTCTTTAAAATCTTTACATTCTTTGCATCATTTTTTTCCTACATCACAACACCTCTAAATAAAACTTGATTACATTTAAGGTTAGCATCTACAATCATCAAATACAAAAGATGATACATAAAAAGGAATGCAACTACCAAAATAAAATACTTGGGCGATCTCTATCTAGGGCGCGATGCCCTTACCGCGGTCCTCGGCCGGCTCGCTCGGTCCCGACACTGTAGAAATGGTGGGGTGAGAACTACAACAAAATTTCCAGTGGGTTCGGCAACCAACCACGCCGACTTTCCCACTAGGTCTAATTCAGGCATAATAGAAGAAAAGATAAGATAGTAACGAACTAACAAATGCAGCTAATATGCCTGAAAGTAAATAATAAGATGCTCGACAGAAAGCGCATGATAAATTCAAAATCATAAGTCCTTGACCCAATCTCTCGGCTAACCCGTAGGTTTCGCCCTCAACAAACTCGACCAAACTCAAATCCCTACTATCGGGGAGATACTCTGTAGCATATCGAACTTCTAAAGTTTGAAGTTACGAGGTATGTTGGCTTAGAAGGCCATAAGAATGGTTCCAGTGAAGTTTGGAAGCTTTCGGGTGCTTTCGGTGCACTAGGTGCGCGAATGAAGCCCGAAAGGCTACTTTGGGCCGTGAGCCAAATCCGGCACTTGCGCGAGTGAAATGATGATGTGGACATAATTTAAATCATGTATGGAGAGTCTCGGTTCGATTTGAAACAAATCGGAGGTCAAACGGGCCAAAAGTGAGTTGGAACGGAGAAGAAACGGAAAAAGCTGAAATTTGGCTAAGTCCTTGGAGTGGGCTGAAGGTCTCTGTGGGGACTGTCCCGCGAGAGCAGGCTCTCTGGGACCGGTCCCTTGAGGGGAGAGACCGGTCCCCAGGTGCGCAGTGTGGAGCAGAGCTCTCTGGGACCGGTCCCTGGCTAGGGAGACCGGTCCCTGAGTGCAGGAAATGCCCAGTTTGGGCTGTTTCAAATATTGCAAAGTTGAGGGCCTTTGTTGCAATTTGGTAGGGGGTTATGTGATTAGAGAGTGTTAAAACCCTCTCTCTCTCTCTCTCTCTTTCTCCCTTACATCCATCCCTCTCTCTCTCTCTGTTCGACCGAAGCAAGAAAGAAAGAAAGAAAGAAAGAGAGGAAAGGAAAGAAGAAGAAGAAGATGGAGATGATGAAGGAGATGATGGTGGAGCTTCCCATGGCCATCTTCTTCCTCTTCTCCCTTGTGCAAGAGAGTTTCATGGAAAGGTAAGCAATTGCTCTCTCTCCCTCCTCTCATGGTAGATCTTTATGGGATGGATTTCTAAACCCTAGATCTAGTGTTTTGATCTCCTCACAAGTGTAGAAGCCTAGTAGCAACCGAAGAACACATGAAAACCATGTTTTCTTCCTAGAGCACTAATGGTGGATTTCTAGGGTTTGCTCTAAGCACCCTATGGATGGCTCTAATGCTCTTAGATGAGTTCCTAGAGGTTGAACAAGCTTTCTTTTGCTTGTTCTAGAGATCAAAGCGGTGGGATTGCATAAATACAAACCTAGGGCTCCAAAATGGGGTTTTTGTAAATTGGGGGGTTTGATCTCATTTAACCCCATGTAAACCTAATTGAGGGCCTAACGAACTCGTTGGTGCGCTCGGTTCGGTGATCCGACGAGCGAGTACAAAGATATTAATAAATTATTATATTCTTACCAGATGTCCGCAGCACGCAAGATATAGCTCCTAAATTCATGAAAATGGAACTGGGGCATCTTGAAGACGTAAGTTAACGCGGGGAAGTGTCAGATCGAGATTCGGCGGCCGTTCGGTAGGTCGCGCGGGAGTTCGAGCCGAACCGGGTCACGGGTGCCACGGGCGGCCGATTGCAAGTGTCTACAAGCAATCGGAGAGTAAGTTAAGGTGGGTTGTGTTTACCGAAGCGACTAGGTCGCCTATATATGTCTAAGAGTAAAGGTTTCAACTTGATGCATATAAATGATATATGTGATCCATGTATAGAAAGTGCATGTTAGAAACATCATGTAAAATGCTAAGTAGATGTAGATGATGAGCTTAATGAATAAATGCTTCATAAATTCATGAATGTATGCTTAGCATGGTGGATACACGATGATCATGATAATAGCATGATTGAATGTTTAACATGGTAGAGATAAATGCTAGATCTGAATTCATGACGAATATGGTATGGAAATGGTAAATGTAAGAATGCAAAGTAAAGCATATGAGTTGTGGACAATCTATATATATTAGATCGAGTGGCATTGAACCTAGTGTCTTGAACATAGGTTGAACAAGTGTGGGTGACATAGAGTCATGAACCTAGCAACAAAGGTGACATTGTCAATAGAGACATGGATTGGTATAGAGGACATTGTTGTTAAACATAGTTTAACCAAGAGAGGCATTGAAACAATTATGATTGGAAAGTGGCAAGAATAAATAGGTAGAAACCTATTATGACAATGGCATTATGGCAAGGATGATATGAATGATATGGTAGTAACCTATCTTTGGTAAAGGTAATATGCAAGTGGCTATGAATCCTCAAATTGAGGATTGGATCTACACTCTTGACAAGTCTTGGCTTGAGGGAGGTCGCTCCCTCGAGCGGTGAGTTCCTAACTCACCTAAGGGATCGTGGCCCCTACGGACGGTCCCTCGGGTATGTAGGCTGGGTTTAGAGCCTCCCCGTTCAGAGAGGGATTTTGGGTCTTGAGTTTGTTGGGGTTAACTATGTTAACCGGTAAGATTGGGTCATAGCCAAGTAGAAGTTACTTCTCAAAGGACATATGCACTACAGTCTGATCGACTCGAGACCGAGTCGGGTGGAATAGTGAGTTGAGCTAGAGATGGCCTTAGAAGTGAATTGAGAGTGGGCATAGAAAGCCTAGTGTAAAGAATGGAATAGTTAATGCAAATAATATCAAGAACAAAAGGATAAGCCATGAGCTAATTGACAGTCGCATATTGCATTTGTGAGGCATGTTTTTATGTTAGTCGCAGATTATCTATTTATGGATGTTGTTTTTGGACTAACATATTTGCAGGGCTTCCTTGGACCTATTGGTCGAGCTGTTCTCTTGGGTGACCGTACCCATTGAGAACTATAGACAATAGTTCTCACCCCCGTGTTGTTTTTGAGGGTACAGGTACACACGTGAGCGGCGCAGCAGCAGCGCGAGGCAAGGGCGTAGCTCAGTAGATAGCGCCCTACCAGGAGACCAGAGATAGAAGTACCCTTGATGAGCTTAGGGGTATAGCAAGGAGAACAAGTTGTAATAAATTGTAAACAAATTGTAATAACTAGATTGTGTTAGGAAGTTTTAATATGAATGTAAAGAATGTAATCTGGGTTGATTGGATGTAATAGCTAGTAGCTGTTTTATGTTATGATACTTCCTTATGCAATCTGATTGTAATATCTGTTCCTGTTTGGAACCTTCTTGTAATTGTATTGATTGCGACGCCTTGAACGTACAGGGGAAACTCTGTCCGTTCGGCGGTCTGTCGGCGTGCCCGAATCCGACCGAATTGGCGGGTACGGGGCATAACATACTCGCTACGACCCGACGGGACCGTCCTCTGGGGAATCTCCAACCCAGTGATGACAACTCCGGAGCTCATCGCCCAAGGGGGAGCTACCACCCTCGAGCAAGGACTACATGGTGAGTACGATCAATCCTTATCTCTAAGGATTCCAAATCTCAATTCATTCCCTGACTTCAAGAAAAACTATGTTCAATGACCCTTATCTCTAAGGTTGTTGTCATAATGTCAATCTCAAGACTCTTCTAGTGTCATGTACGCTACTTGTTCTTATCCATATTATAGATGCCACACTTGTTGTCTAAGTACTCTAGACTTGTCATTGCCACACTTATTCTCTAAGTACATGTCCAATGTCACATTTGTTGTCTAAGTACACTACTTGTTCTTTAGCATGCATACATAGGGTTCTTGTTCTTTATCATACAATCTCATATAATTATACCTCATGCATTTGAACTCACAAAAGCGATAAGAAATTTATATTAAACCCTACTATGCAACATGCTCAATATATATATATGCTCAAACATGACACTTAGACATAGAGAGAAGTCCTGTCCTTGGAATGCACCACCCACCTCTAAAAATTATGGTGATGATGTGGTTCACTTTTCGTAGCTAACCGAGGCATATCTTGCGATCTGCGCGTTAAACAGAGCCCTGATCAGGCTAGTTTACATAGTAACTCATAGATAGGTTTTTTGTTTAAACGAACGGAGTTATCCCACGCGTCGGGGATACTCCCAATTAGGTTTCTACAAGGTCAATTCGACCCTAGAACCCCTATGTCCAAAAGCTCCAATTTTCAAACCCTAACAATGTCATTTTGTTGTTACTCCTAGATTGATCTCAACCCTAAGCAAAAGATAGCTTAGAATCAACTAGGAAGCACTTTAGTACCTTCCTTAAGCCATTAGAACTATCCATTTGGCCTCTAGTACAAACCCTAGCCAACCACCATTAGAGCACTTGAGCTCCCATGGAGGTCTCATGGTGTTCATGGCTCTAATAGCCTCGCTCCTAACACTAGCAAACAAGCTAGAAACCCCAAAACCTAGGAGAAAACCTAAACTCTAGAAGTTTACTTGCATAAACTTACCTCTTGTGCAAATCTCCTCCAACTACACCTTGTAGGAGAGCTCCCAAGTCCACCAAAACCCTCCACAAGCTTCTTCTTCATCCTCTCCTTGATCTCCAAGCTCTAGGGCTCCTCTAGAGAGAGAAAGGAGAAAGAAAATAGAGAGGAGTGTGTGTGTGCTGTGAAAATGAAAGGGTATGGGCATATAGCATGTTGTAACATTTGCAACAAAGCCCTCCCAATCCATTTAATAACATCCTGCCAGACTGGGCTGTCTGCGGGCATCAAGACCGGTCTTGCCCACCAAGACCGGATCCCGAGAGCAGGTTATCTGCGACTTAGCCGTTTTTCGGCTGATTTCGCAGACCAAGACCGGTCTCGGTCGTGGGGACCGGTCTCTGGGGTCCGGTCTTCGACCTCAAGTCCGGATCCCGAGAGCAGAATTTTCAGGACTTAGCCGATTTTTCCTCTGCTTTGGCTGCTGCGCGCGTGGGGTCCGGTCTCTAGCCGTGAGGTCCGGTCTCTGTGAGCTCAAAGTCTGGAATTTTTCCAGACTTGCAGTTTAGCTTCCTCGTGTTCCGTTTTCACTTCACATGATTTCTAAAACACTTAGAACTTTGTGTTACTTGTCTCACTCCGCGTTTCGCTAATTTCGACGGAACTCGGCACGTTCTACGAGGAAGTGGGTTGTTACACGCACTCGACCCTGTAATGAAGTGGGGTGAGAATTATCTTTCAGAGTTCCCAGTGGGCTTAACCGCCGACTCCGCCGATCTCCCCACTAGGTCCAAGTGGGCAAAAGTAACAATAACTAGATATATAGATAGATATCTAAAACTGTAAAGATATGGTAGGAAAACGAAGCTACTATACCCATAATCATGTAAATAAATGCATGCATCATATAGTAAAGGTTTACTAACATGCTACCAAGTTCATTCTATATTCAACACGTAATTGTTCAATGACAATGTTCTTTCCATTTACCCAATCTGTGGCGAACCCTTGGGTTTGCCTACGCCTCACATAAAAATCCCTTTTCGGGTAGGAGGCTCCATGCGCACTAAAACCCGGGATTGTCTGTGGACCTCCATGTGGTCCCGATCGTGCGACACTCTGGAGTACTCGATGACATGGATGGCTATACCACACCAAATACAGACCGTGAACTTGATCTATCCTCTCAATGTAAGGATACCCTACGAACTAGGGCCAACATCTCTCTCTCGGAACTCATCTATTCTGACCATCATACACATATGCTTAGCTTTACTAAGTTCTTGATCACAAGTCATTTTCTAGGGATTCCACCTATCCCTAAGTTCATCAACCTCTAGTGTCAAGTACACTACTTTAATGCCATTCATCATGTTCTTTAACATTTATATGCCACTCGATCTATGTCACTAAATAACTATCGAGTTCATCTATCTCTTTTAGCACTATAGGATCCGATGTCTCAACCCAATCCTCACCTATCTATTCACCAAGTATTTCATGTACACTAGGTTTACATTTAGAAAGCATAAGGAAAGAGCTAAACATGCAATCCTACAATGCAACATGCAAGAGATGAAATTCATGTATTTCTAAAACATAGAAAGGAGTTCGGTTACTTCGGGATGACACCCCCCACCTTTCAAAGATATTTCACGATGTGGAGGTCCTAAAAATGATCCTCAGCACTTGCTTCGTCGTCTACTCAGCCGTTTAGGTCGAAACGAAGCCCCGACAAGGTTGTTTTGCCTCTATCATTCCGACGGCTCGACGAAATGCAAATCCGTCTTCACCAACGCGTTTAGACACCTATCAATTTGGTTTAAACATGGTCAATTGAGATCAAACCCCTCTAGCAAGCAAATTTCCAATTTGGGTGCCCTAGGTTTGCACATATAGCAAATTTCAATCAAAACCCTAGAACTAGGGATTGATCTATTTAGAAGCTTACTAAGGATCCATTTGACCCATTTCTAGAGTATTAAACCCAAAATCCTAAGTTTTATCAACTAGGGTTAGCAAGCTTACCTCAAGCAAGCTTCAAATGATGAGGAGAGGAAGAGGGAGATGATGATGGAGAAGATCTCCTTCAAGTGCTCCTTCTTCTCCTTTTTCTTCTCTTCTCCTTCTTCTTCTTCTCTTCTTCTTCTTCTTCTTCTTCTTCTTCTTCTTCTTCTCCTTCTCTTGTTTTTTTTCTTTCTAGAGAGAGAGAGAGGGAGAGAAATGAGAGTAGGAGGGAAAATGAGAAAGGGAGAGTGAGTGTTTTTCCCTCTATACCTCTTCACTAAAGTTATTTTGCATAAAAGCCTCTCCACTTTGTTTTCTGTCAACAGCCCAGTCTGGGCCATTTTCGTGCTCGGGGATCGGTCCCTCTACGGGAGGACCGGTCCCCGAGAGCACCGCATGCTGGTAGAGACCCTCTCGCCGGCCCTTTTCGCGCACGGATTCGGTCCCTCCCCAAGGACCGGTCCTCGGTGACCGGTCCCCGAGAGTTTGCTCTTGTAGGACGCGTACGGAATCGGTCTCCCATTTGTAGACCGGTCCCCTCAGGGACCTCCATTGCTACGGGGACTGGTCCCTCCCGCCAGGGACCGGTCCCCGGGAGCAATCTCATGCGCGCAGGATTTCCTGCCGCATGACAAGCTAAGGGAACCGGTCCCTCCCGCCAGGGACCGGTCCCCGAGAGCTGAATCTGCAGAAGTGCAGATTTTTGCACTTCGCTCTTGTGGACTCCAACGGCAATGCACTTTTTGGGCTTTAGATGCCTTCGGCCGTTCCGAAACATACCCATTCGACAAGTAGTCGATTCTGGACGAAGTACAACTCTCGAATTTCAAGAATTCACTTCTTTACATTCTCCCCTTCTAAAAAGGCGTTTCGTCCTCGAAACTAACTCAATTCTCAATTCTAACTCAAACTTTTACCTCAATCCTCAAATAAGTGAGGATGATGCTTCCTCATCAGCTCCTCTAGTTTCCAGGTGGCATCGCGATCATCATGATTGCTCCACCGCACCTTTACATAGGAAATTTCTCGATTTCGTAGTTCCCGCACTTCTTGGGCGATAATCCTCACCGGTAATTCCTCGTAGGTCAAATCTTTTTGAAGTTCCGGCGGTTCATATAGCATCGCGTGCTCCGGGTCGTGAATGTATTTACGAAGATTGGAGATGTGGAAGACATTATGCACGTCGGCGAGCTTCGGGGGTAAGGCGAGTTGATAGGCCACCGTGCCTACTCGCTCCAATATCTCATAAGGCCGGATATATCAGGGACTTAGCTTTCCCCGAACTCCAAATCGCTTCACACCCCGCATCAGTGAAACTTTCAAGAACACCCGGTCGCCCACCGCAAACTCTATGTCTCGACGGCGCTTATCTGCATAACTCTTTTGTCTTGATTGCGCCGTGAGCAATCTCTTGCGAGCAAGGCGGACCTTATCTTCCGCTTCTCGCAGCACATCTGGGCCGAACTCAGCACGCTCACCTACATCACTCCAGTGCATAGGAGATCGACACTTCGCCCGTATAGAGCTTCGAATGCCATTCCCACACTCGCATGATAACCGTTGTTGTAGGCGAACTCGGCCATTGTCAGCTGGTTTCACCAACTCCCTTTGTAGTCGATGACACACGCTCACAACATGTCCTCCAGAGTTTGAATGGTCTTCTCCGTTTGCCCATCTGACTGAGGATGAAATGCTGTACTAAAATCGAGCCGTGTGCCAAGGGCTTCCTGCAGGCTCTTCCAAAAATGTGAAGTGAACCGGGAGTCGCGATCCGATATGATCGATTTTGGCACCCTGTGCAACCTCACAATTTCGTCGAGGTACACATGTGCTAATTTATCTCCTGCCCAAGTGGTGTGGATCGGCAAGAAATGTGCCGACTTAGTCAATCGATCCACAATCAACCAAATCGCATCGTGGCCGCCTGTCGAGCGAGGCAAGCCGACCACGAAGTCCATCGATATATCCCCCTATTTCCAAACGGGAATTGGTAGGCTTTGAAGCTTTCCCGCTGAAAACTGACGTTCCGCTTTTACTTGTTGGCATACTAAGCATTTTGCCACGAAATGTCCGACATCACCTTTCATTCCCGGTCACCAGTAATGCATTCTTAATCCTTGGTACATCTTGGTGCCGCCTGGGTGATCGCTGTAAGGAGACCAATGTGCTTTTTGCAAGATTAGTTTCTGGACCTCCTCGTCATTCGGTGCACACCATCAATTTCGGAATCGAAGTGCACCGCCGGCGTCTATAGTGAAGTCGCCGCCACGACCTGCCTCGATGTCGCGCCAAACCTTTTGGAGACTTGGGTCTGCGAGTTGCAGATTCTTGATCCTCTCCAATAAGATCGGTTGGACAACAAGCATCGACAATTGAGCCGGAACATTCAGAGCTACAACCTCAAGGTCCATTCGCCCCATTTCCTTCCACAGGGGATCCGGATTTGTGACCCACAATGCGAGGTTCTCCGCCGACTTCCTGCTAAGAGCATCCATGACTACATTCGCTTTTCCGGGGTGGTAGAGGATATCTACATCATAATCGTTTAGTAGTTCTAACCACCGCCGTTGTCGCATATTTAGCTCCTTCTAGGTGAACAAATATTTTTGACTTTTGTGGTCGGTGTAGATCTCGCAATGTGTACCATATAGATAGTGCCTCCATAGCTTAAAGGCGAAGATCACCGCCGCTAGCTCCAAATCGTGGATGGGGTAGTTCTTTCACCGACGGACGCAAAAGCGATTACCTTCCCATTCGCATGAGGACACACCCCAACACCGAGTAAGATGGATAGCTGTAGACCACAAAGTCTTCACCCTGCATTGGTAGAGCGAGCACCGGAGTCAAAGTTAATCTTTCCTTCAACTCTTTGAAACTCCGGTCGCACTCGTCGCTCCAAATGAATTTGGTGCCCTTCTGAGTCAGACGGGTAAGTGGAATGACTATTTTTGAAAAGCCCTCCACGAACCGTCTATTGTAGCCCGCCAAGCGCACGAAGCTTCTAACCTCCGTGACATTCGTTAGGCGAGGCCAATCCTTGATCGCTTCCACTTTTCTCGGATCTAATGAAACTCCACCCGCGGAAATGACATGCCCTAGAAATGCAACTTCTCGGAGCCAAAAGTCGCACTTCTTTAACTTAGCATACAACTTCTCCTCCCGAAGGACTTGAAGTACTATCCTTAAATGCTCGCATGCTCCTCGTCATCGCGAGAATAGACCAATATGTCGTCTATGAAGGCCACGACAAATCGGTCCAAGTACTCCCTGAAGACACGGTTCATTAAATCCATGAACGCCGTCGGGGCATTCGTAAGCCCAAAAGGCATGACTGTGAATTCATAATGTCCATACCGCGTGCGAAACGCGGTCTTGTTGACATCCTCCGCTTGATCTTCAATTGGTGCAAATCTATCTTCGAGTAGGGGTGGCAATCCGCCCGCCGTTCGCGAGCCAGCTTGTGTTCGGCTCGAAATGAGCTTGAGATCGGTTCGTTCGTTTAGTAAACGAGCTGAAACGAGTTGAATTTTTCAGCTCGTTTAATAAACGAGCCGAACACGAGCCAGGGTCCGCCGCTCGTGTTTGGCTCGATAACATTTCGAATACATATATTTTATATTTATATAATTTATTTAATTTATATTTTTATATATAAATAAATAATTATATATAATATATATTTTTATTATTTAATTGTTAGCAAAATAAAAATATAAATGCGAGCTTAATTATAAAAAGATTCATTTGTATATAAAGTTTTAACTATTAGATCAAAGTCTAATAGATAAGATTTTATAAATTTATTTTTTTAATATATTTAATCTAATTTTTTTATTTATTTATTGTTCGTTGGCCAGCCCGTGAGCCAGCTCGTGTTCGGCTCGTTTACTAAACGAGCCGATCACGAGCCGACCCCAGCTCGCTCGTGTTCGGCTCGTTTACACCCCTATCTTCGAGTACACGCACGACCCCTGTAGCTGATCGAATAAGTCGTCAATTCGGGGAAGTGGGTACTTGTTCTTGATCGTGACTCTGTTTAACTCTCGATAATCCACGTAGAGTCGGAACGATCCGTCTTTCTTCCGCACAAACAACACCGGGATCCCCACGGTGATACGCTCACGGATAAATTTTTTGTCGAGGAGATCTTGCGCTTGATCCCTCAACTCCTTCAATTCAGGCGCCATCTTATACGAGCCTTCGAGATTGGCACGGCACGGAATCAAGTCTATGACGAACTCAATCTTCCGGCGGTATCCCCGGCAACTCCGGGGGAAATACATCCGGGAACTCCCGAACTACTGATAACTCCTCCAAAGTCGGAGCTACTCGGTCTACTTCTACAACGGTCGCCAAGTAGGCTGCGCAACCACTGTTGACCAACTTTCTTGCTCTCGTCGCTGATACTATGGCAGCGAAGCACGAGCTCTGACACGTCTTATACGTGAACTCCTCCTGTCCTAGCTCCCGAAATGTGAGTATCTTGTTCTTACAATCGACTGTCACATAGTCCTTCGAGAGCCAGTCCATTCCTAGAATGATGTCGAACTCTTTTAACCTCTTGAGTACTAACGTCCGGATAGGCATTATCCAGTCACCTATTTGGACTAGACACACCGGGCATTCCTTTCGAATAATGAAATCCCGCTCCGGGCCATCTACATGCCATGTACCATCAGTCAACTGTATGTCTATGTCATGCATGAGTGCAAATGGTCTACTGATGAATGAATGTGTGGCTCCACTATCAAACATGGCCCTAGAGCGAATTCCTTTAATCAAAACCATACCTGCCACAAGAAGACGTTCCTCCAACTCGACAGGGTCCTCAGCTTGGACCTGAGTGGCAAATATCCGTCCGCTCGGGGCCGATCACGTCGCCTTGGGTTGACGCGGCATCATAGCAAGTCCCGCCGACGCAGCTGTCGATAGAACTCCTCCATAGTGGGCCGGATTCGCTGGCGCCGATGCAGTAGATAGGGGAGGCGAAGCTCCTCCTCCTGGGCAGTCACGAATAAAGTGCTCGGGTTGCCCGCACTTATAGCACTTGCCCTGGCGCTGCTTATAGCGCGACACCTGGTTGTCACCTCCACAAATGACACACCGCCGCGCTCCACGGCCCTTGGATTGAGGCCGCGGATACTTCGGGGGCTTCTTGGAACTTACTTGTCCCCCCCGAGCCGTCGCCTTGGCGCTTCTTGCCTTTATCCTTCGCTTCGGCTAATAGCTCCCGTTCCTCACGCACGTGGGCGTCTCCGTGCTCGGCCCAAAGTGCGCGGTCAAAAACAATCGCGAAGGTCGTTGTAGCAACCCGAACTTTAACCAAATTGGCTAAAGTGCGCGAACGAGTAATTGGACAAGTTCCAATAACCATTCCAAGGTGCTTGGAAGGGTTAAGAGAGGATCTAAAAGAGTTAGAAAGGTTTTGGCGTTGTTCGGCGCGAATTAGAGTCGAAACGACGTGAAAAGCACAAGTCTGGGCAACTTGTACCGGTACAAGCAAAGTTGCTGTACCGGTATAGCAACTTTGACCGAGAGGAGAATAGCTCTCGGGTTTGTGGGATTTTTGGTGTTTATACCGGTACAAGCCAAACTGTACCGGTACAAATGCTACGAAACCGAGAGGCAGCTCTCGGGTTTGCCTCTGGAGCAGTTTATACCGGTACAAATGCCCGTTGTACCGGTACAACATGGCTCTGGCAGCAGTTTTGGACTGCTTCGAAAATAAAGAGTTTTGTGGGCCTAAATGCAATTGTTACAACACTATAGGCTCTCCAACACCCCTCTCTTCACAGCCAAACACTCCCAACACCTCTCCCTCACATTTCCCTCTTTCTCTCTCTAGAGATCTCACCCTAGAGCTTGGAAGAGAAGAAGGATAAGCTTAGAGAAAGTGGTTTTGGTGGCTTTGGTGGGACTAGGGCTCTCCTACAAGGTGGATATTGGGATAGCTTGGGCCAAGGTATGGTTTCTTTGGGAATCTAGGTTAGGGTTTGGATTTCCTTACATGAAACCTAGGGTTTTTGAGTTTCTCTCATGTTAGACACATGGTAGAGCATGAAGCTCCATGAAAATCCATGGAAGCTTCATGAGCTCTCATGGTGGATCACTGGGGTATCAATGCATGCCCTAAAAATGAGTGTAAATGATCTTAGATGAGTTCCTAGAGGAATAACAAGCTCTCTTTTGCTTGTTTAAGAGATCAAAACCTAGGGTTTCACATAGGGCTTGGTAGAGCACCCAAATTTGGGGCTTTTGACTATAGAGGTTCTAGGGTCAAATTGACCTTGTAGAAACTTAATTGGGAGTATCCCCGACGCGTGGGGCAACTCCGTTTAATTTAACGAAAAGCGTATCTATGGGTTACTATGTAAATTGGCCTGATTTGGTCGATTTTTAACGTAACAGGTTTTCGAGTAGGCATTGGTTGGTCGTGAAACTTGTTGGGTGACTCCACAAAAATATTTAAAGGTGTGTTGTGTTTACCGAAGCGACTAGGTCGCCTAAATATGTCTAAGAGTAAAGGTTTCAACTTGATGCATGTGATCCATGTATAGAAATTGCATGTTAAAGAACATAGTGTAAAATGCATAAGTAGAGATGCATGCTAAAGAACCTAGTGTGAAATGCTAAGAATGAGCATGATATAGAAATGCTAGGAAATGAATAAGCATGAGGTAAATAATGAGGCAAGGAATGCTAAGTAAAGAATGTTGCAAGAACATAGGCTTAGCATAATAGAAATATGCATGTAAATAAAATGTATGAATAAATGCATGCTTAGCATAATGAGTACATGCTAGATATAATTATGTGCATGTAAATGGGATGGTTAACATAAGAATGTTAAGTATATGAATGCCAAGTATGAGAATGCTAAGTAAGAATGTAAGTCATGGACTAATACACATATAGATCGAGTGGCATCCAACTTAGTGTAAAGAACATAAGTTGTAGTAAACCTAGAGTCATGTGGACCTAGGAGAATGACATCTAACCTAGTGTTGTTAATGAACATAGGTTATAGTAAACCTAGAGTCAGTGGACCTAGGAGTGTGGGAATTAACCTAGTGTCAAGAACATAGGTTGTAGTAAACCTAGAGTCGTATGGATCTAGGTAAAGAACAATGAACCTAGTGTCATGGACATAGGTTGGATAAAGACAGTGGACCTAGTATGAATAAACATAGGTCGAGTTGGAATGACATTGGACCTAGAGTTAGAAAACCTAGGTTATGTGACAAAGAATAAACCCTAGTGTCAAGTAGACCTAGGAGGTAAAGACAATGGACTGAGAGTTACGGGAAAGCCCAAGGATCTATCTAGATTGTATCAAACAACACCTAGAGGGGGGTGAATAGGTGTATCGGCCAAAAACCACAATTCTCGATGCTTTAAAAAGGTAAATGCGGAAATTAAAAAGCACACCGAGATTTACGTGGGAAAACTCCAACTCGGAGTAAAAAACCCACGGGACCGACACGCGAATACCAATCCACTAAAAGAAAAGATTACAAGGTGATTACCGACTCCACGGACTTAACCTCTCTAACTCTCTTATGGATCTCCGCGCACTCCACCGAGTTGTCCACGATCACGTCCGAATCCACGAACGCCCACGTTCCGAATCCACGAAACGCCTTGCTTCGAATCCACGAAGTCTTCAATACGCCGAATCCACGACGCCACGCTTCGAGTCCACGAAGTCTTCAATCACGCCGAATCCACGACGCCACCATGAATAGAATCATGAATATGGTGATCCTTCGTTGGAGTATCGATGAAAACCGAAGAAGAAAACTCCAAACGAATCGTAGATCAAATCGACATATAGAGTAAGAATTACTATGTCTCGATTTGACCTAAAAGAGGCTATTTAGTAGAAAATAGGTTTTGAAGGAATTCCTAGCCTCTAGGGTTTCTCAAACATGTATATTCCTCAAGTGCACGAAGTTAGAGAACCCTAAGAACCTATTTATAGACTTTAGAATCAATTAGATTCGGATTAGAGAAAAATCGATTTTTACCTTCTTGTACCGGTACAAAAACAGGGCCATTACCGGTAATGCAATGACGGAAGATTTTTCTGCGAAGGGCCATTACCGGTAATGGATTGATGACTATATCGGTATAGCAACTTTTTTGTACCGGTACAAAGCCAATTTTATACCGGTATAACTTTGTATTTTTGTTGAAATTTCACTTTTCGAAAACTACAAAGTTCCGATACAATTTCTAATCCGTTATACAATGATTTTATGATTCTAATGCCTATAACTAAGTACAAATCACCATAACATGAATTAAAAACTTACCTAGGCATCGTGATTCTCATCGTGAGCAAATTCCTCTTTCTTCGAAGTCTTTGATTCTTCACCGTTCTTCGATCCGCTCCGATCCTTCAAGACGCCGACTCAATTCACGAAACTTGCCAACACAAAATCCTTAACAATCTCCCCCTTTGGCAATTTCGTGACAAAACACAAAATCTCACTAAAATTACATCATAAAGAGAAACGAAGTTCAATGTCATCACCAAAACATTAAACTTCTCGCGTGTAATCCAAATACAATTAAGATAAAAAAATACATCAAAAACTCCTAAAACAAACTCTATGACTTAGACACAACTAGGAGTCTTGAAGTCTTGATGTCCTGCAAAACAATTTCAAACTAAAATAGACAATCAAAATATTAGTCAATCAACAATCTCTTTGTTCTCATCTTCTCTTCTCCTCTTCTCCTTGTTCCATCAACTTTTCAAATTCTTTCCTCTGCTCAAAAATACTTCCTTCTCCCTCCTTAATCATTTCTCCCCCTTTGTATATGCATCTCCCCCTACGTGTATGCACTATCAACTCCCCGTACTCCGTAGTCCATTCTCCCCTTTTTGTCAAAAATTGCCAAAAAGAAATAGAGATAGAAAGAAACACAAACTAAACAGAGAGTAGTTAAATCATAGTTACAAACCGAGATGCATAAGAAAAGATAAACATCAAGAGAAAACACATAAAGGAAACTAAACATGATCCTAAGATGAGCAGTAAATCAGCAGTAACAGAGAAGTCGAGGCAGAAGTCTCTCTGTCGCCTCGTCATCGTCATCATCTCCTCTAGTAGGAGATCCAGAACCTGCAGTCTCTGGGCCGACACCAGGCAAGAACGGCTGGCGAGATACAGAGCGCTGATAGGATGAGGTCGATGGAAAGATATCATCATGCGTGCAACCCATCTTCTCCAAGATCCTCTTCATTCCTTTCTCCAGACTCTTGAATCCTTTCTTGAGAAAACTTACTTCCTTCGTGAGTTCACCCATGTCACGATGAAGTGTGTCCAAAGTGACTGCGCCTCCTGATCTAGAGGACCCTGCAGGCGGTGCCCGCTCTGCTCGTCGTGACGGTGGAGGTGGAGAAGGTAGACTACTCGATGCCGCAGCGGTGGAGCTCCCTTGGTCCGCCGAAAGTCTTCAAGGTGCTCGCGTACTTTGCCCAAGTCACCGCATCAATCGAACCCAGTCCAAAGTCATACTTAGCACACTCAGTGTCTACTCCGTTTGCGCGCAAAATCCGAGTAATCAGCAGGGGATACGAAAGTAGATCTCGCCGTGTAGAGGACTGAATCACATGCACCATTCGCTGCCATATCAGAAAAGGGATGTTCATGTTTAACCCATGAGTCTGGTCAGGATGTCCAAAGAGATAGAGCAATACAAAGCGTTCCCAGCGAAGCCGCTTTGTCCCAATAGTAGGTTGAACATTGTAGCACATAATCAGAGACAAGAGATGATACTCAGGGCGCAAGTCCTTGGACTCCAACAATGCGCGATCCGTGCGAGTGCCCGCCATAGATGGCGGCAACCACGGTCTCCCGCCTGGCCGATGACCGAAGTGGCCCAACCGTATAACGAAGCCCCGTAGTATCAACTTCCATCCCCAACAGCTCACCAATATCATAAGGAGTGACCGTCAGCTTCTTTCCTCGCACCGAAGTCTCAAAAACATAGGTTCCTGTCTCTTCATCCTCAGCTAGAACTAAGCCCCGCAGATAGAATTCCCGAATAAGCTCCACATAGAAAGGTGAGCGAGCTGGAACACTACCAACCGGCTCAATAGGGACTCTAAGCTATAAGCGACCAAAATCAGGAACCTGCTCTGTGAGCTCCGTTAAGTTGACGTGCCGCTCTGCAATGCAGGAACGAGTAGAGAAGGCTCGAGCCCTCGCAGGAGGAACCTCAGCATCCCTCTTGGCTCGACGCTCCCTGGTAGCACCACCTCCGCGTGATGACTCACCAGCAATGCCTTTTCCCTTGTCGGGACGGGAAACAGGCTCGCAAGCTTCATCCTCTTCTTCTTCACCTCCTGCTTGATAGTCGGGTCCGATCCCTCCGACTCTTCAAAGAAAGACGTGTCCTTTTAGAGACACTCTGTCGGCCTCTATTACCACGGCGACCACCTCCCGTGGCCATGAGCACCAAAAGCACCAAGACTAGCGAAAACGCCATTTTCCTACATATAGAAAGTAGCCGAAAATGAACAAATCCTGAAAAATGTTCTAAAAATTCTGAAAAATGCACCAATAATATCAGAATAAATAATAATGCAATATCAAACTTAATTCATGCAGAAAATTTTATCAAATTTGGCACATTTTTAAAAATCCCGAAATTCCACCAAAAATGAACCCTAGAACATAAATCTGTAAAAAATAACGGATTTTAATGTGTTCTAAGTGTTCTAGATGCAAGAATATATGTCCAATCATTGATTTATAGCAAAAAATTGCATCAAAAACGAACAAAAACGGAGATCAAACAATTTTTCCTGAAAATCCAATATTTTAGAACCCTAGAGCATAAATCGGTCAAAAATAACGCAAACTAAGGTGTTCTAGGTGTTCTAAATGCAAGATAATCAGCTCAGATAGTGAATTACAGCGAAAAACTGCATAAAAAACGAGTAATATCTGAGATCGAACTCTTGTCCCGGAATATTCAAAAAAAATGCAAAAATCGGGTTTTACCTGTGATCCGAGCTAAAAACAAGTTGTTTGAGAGGGAAATCGAGTAGATCTGGAGGAGAGGACCTCAGGGGGGTTTTAGAGAGAGAAAGAGCCGGGTTTGAATGAGTGTAGAGTAAGAAAAAATGAATTCTTACCGGTATAATATCGTGCTACATAAGATTTTTTATACCGATAGGATGAATCAGTACGTATAAAAACTCGTAATTTCGAAAAATAGCCTTTTTCATTCGTAAATACATAAAAATCAAATTAATTTAAAAATTAATGATTTTACTTCAAAAATTATTATGATGACAAGAAATATTCTATGATTTCAAAAGACATCATATCATCAAAATTTGATATTAAAAACAATCAAAATTATTTAAATCATCAAGATGCGAATTGATAAATAATAATTTTCTAGAAATTTGTCCAAATTGACACTAATTCGTCGCAACCCGTTCAAAATAGAGATTTAACTAATATAGCCCCGGGGGTGGCTCTTTGAGCATCTTTTTCAAAACTATCACCTTATATCACCGAAAAATTCTAAAATATTCATTTTTTTTCAACCTTTTTTGGTTTTTCTCATAATTTCTCACGTGGTAGCTTCACACACGTACGAAGGGTGGTAGCTCTTTCCTACATGTGGTGGTAGTTTTCACACTCCTTTCGGATGTAACTCTTTCCACATCTTTTAAACTGAGTTTCTTCCTTTTTTTTAAAATAAAACAAACTCCCCCTCAATTAGACAATCTCACAATTGAAAATAATTTTGACGAATCTTAGTCAATTAGAAAATATCCATCAATTATATTCAACATTCACTACCAAGATGGATTAAATACAAAGTGATTAAAATTAATTTCAAAATTTTGATGAAGGTATGTAAAAAGAAATCACATAATAAATTATTGTCAAAATAATGAAAAGTGAAGTAAAATCAATAATTAATATGAATTTAATTCAATTTGAATTGACTTTAAATACCGGTTAATTCTCTTTGAAAAACCTTTAATCTCTCTACTTTAAAGATTTTCAAACATCTCACTTCTCAATAAAAACTCCAAAAACCTTTCCTTAAAGAGATCTTCAAAATAAAATTTTAAACAATGAACCTCGTCAAAAAGATGTAATGCAATGAAAATATAGTATGCAATATGCATTAATCAAAGCATTATATAAATAAAATAAACTAAGACGAGGAGCAAGGAAAGATATCACCTCTCCGGATCCAAACTTGTCGGATCTTTGGTTGTCTTGGCTTGTCGACGTTAGGTACAAGTTGTTTCGACTTTTGATCCACCGTTGGTCTTTTCATTGCTTGAAGCTTCGGTTGATGTTGTCGTTGAGGCTTTGAAACCCAAACCGCTTGTGACTTTCGCTTAGAAATCCGGTTTGGTTGAGATACTCGACTCAAATTATTATTCTTTTGATTCCGAGGGGGAGGCCGAGTAGTAGGAAGTACCGATTTATTCTTCTTTGGACAACTCTTCTTGATATGTCCTTTGATGCCGCACTTGTGACACACCTTTTCCTTCAAGGTCGTTGAGACTTTAGATATCGACTTTAACTCCTTCTCAACGTATGTCCGTTCATATCCGAGGCCCAACTTGTTCGTTTGACCTAACCCAAGCATACTATCCAACTTCTTCGACCCCGAAGAAAATTGTTGAAGATCGGATTTGAGTTGATAAACTTGCTTGGTTAACACTTGATTGGATGTAAAAGTCTCCTTAAATTGTTGCTCCAAAAATCCAATCTTATCCTTATAAGATTTCATCGTTAATTCCGCTTCTTCTAGCTTCTTTTGGAGGACCGAATTGATATTCAAAGTTGATTCCCGTTCCTCCTCAAGAGCTTCATTCATGATCCTCATATTGTTGTTATCTTCTTCAATCTCCAACAAACGACTTTCCAACTTCTTATTGAATTTAGCCATCTTTTTCGATTCGATAAGAAGTTGGTTGTATGCTTCGGCTATATCCTCGTCGTTCGATTCCTCCTCACTTTCGCCATTCTCGCTCGAAGACCCATGCGAAGAGAGAGAAAGATTTGAGTTAGAAACAATAGATGATAAACAAGCAACATTAGAAGACGGAGGAAATGTAGAATTAGCGATTAAAGCCGTATGATCCTTTTCTTCATCACTTGATGATGATCCGTTTGAAGAAGAGTCATCCCAAGTTTTCGTTTTAGCTTGCAAAGCCTTCGGTTTATACGTCTTCTTCGAAGGACAATCCGTTGCGATATGGCCGTAGCCTCTACACTTGAAGCATTGGATTTCCCCTTCGAATTCATCTTTTTCATTCGAAGACTTTGCAAGTTTTTTATCTTTCAATTTAGAATTAGAAGAAGGTTTAGAAAAGGATTTTCGCTTCGAAGATGAAGCATCGTTCTTCTTTCGGAAATTCCGGCGAAACTTCTTCGTGAGGAGCGCCAATTGTTGTTCAAAATCAAGCGTAATATTTTCGTAATCCGTGTCGTCGTCTTCTTCCTTTGTTGATTTGAGTGCCATCCTGTGCTTTTAGAAAAGACTTGGAAGAAGATTGATTAGTAGGAAAAGTCATCTCATACGTTTGTAAAGCGCCTACTAATTCTTCGACTTTCATCTCGTCCGGATGCTTAACCGTTTCGATCGCGGCAACCTTTGCCCGAAAACGTTCCGGAAGAGTTCGAAGAATTTTTCTAACAACGTTTGACTCCGGGATTTTCTCTCCCAAGTTAGCGCATGTATTTACTACGTCTTGTAGACGTGTATAGTACTTGGTAAAGGTCTCGTTTTCATCCATGAAAATCGAATCAAATTTGCTTGTAAGCATTTGTAATTTTTGGACCTTTACTAAGCTTGTTCCTTCATGCGTAACTTGTAGAGTATCCCAAATCTCTTTCGCGGTTTCACAAGCCGACACGCGAGTAAACTCCGTTTGCGACAAGGCATTAAATAAAGCGTTTATGCCCTTGCCGTTAAACGAAGATGCCTCGTTTTCATCTTTCGTCCACTTGTCTCGTGGTTTAGGCTTCTCAACATTATCGACCTTTTCGGTTGGAGGTTTCCATCCGAACTCAATTGATTTCCACACCCGCTCTTCGATTGCAATTAGAAAAGCTCTCATGCGAACTTTCCAATAGGCATAATTCGTGCCGTCGAAAAGCGGAGGTCGATTAATGTTACCGCCTTCGGCCATTAGATATCAATTTATCTAGATCCCGCTCTGATACCAATTGAGAGTTACGGGGAAGCCCAAGGATCTATCTAGATTGTATCAAACAACACCTAGAGGGGGGTGAATAGGTGTATCGGCCAAAAACCACAATTCTCGATGCTTTAAAAAGATAAATGCGGAAATTAAAAAGCACACCGAGATTTACGTGGGAAAACTCCAACTCGGAGTAAAAAACCCACGGGACCAACACGCGAATACCAATCCACTAAAAGAAAAGATTACAAGATGATTACCGACTCCACGGACTTAACCTCTCTAACTCTCTTATGGATCTCCGCGCACTCCACCGAGTTGTCCACGATCACGTCCGAATCCACGAACGCCCACGTTCCGAATCCACGAAACGCCTTGCTTCGAATCCACGAAGTCTTCAATACGCCGAATCCACGACGCCACGCTTCGAGTCCACGAAGTCTTCAATCACGCCGAATCCACGACGCCACCATGAATAGAATCATGAATATGGTGATCCTTCGTTGGAGTATCGATGAAAACCGAAGAAGAAAACTCCAAACGAATCGTAGATCAAATCGACATATAGAGTAAGAATTACTATGTCTCGATTTGACCTAAAAGAGGCTATTTAGTAGAAAATAGGTTTTGAAGGAATTCCTAGCCTCTAGGGTTTCTCAAACATGTATATTCCTCAAGTGCACGAAGTTAGAGAACGCTAAGAACCTATTTATAGACTTTAGAATCAATTAGATTCGGATTAGAGAAAAATCAGATTTTTACCTTCTTGTACCGGTACAAAAACAGGGCCATTACCGGTAATGCAATGACGGAAGATTTTTCTGCGAAGGGCCATTACCGGTAATGGATTGATGGCTATACCGGTATAGCAACTTTTTTGTACCTGTACAAAACCAATTTTATACCGGTATAACTTTGTATTTTTGCTGAAATTTCACTTTTCGAAAACTATAAAGTTCCGATACAATTTCTAATCCGTTATACAATGATTTTATGATTCTAATGCCTATAACTAAGTATAAATCACCATAACATGAATTAAAAACTTACCTAGGCATCGTGATTCTCATCGTGAGCCAATTCCTCTTTCTTCGAAGTCTTTGATTCTTCACCGTTCTTCGATCCGCTCCGATCCTTCAAGACTCCGACTCAATTCACGAAACTTGCCAACACAAAATCCTTAACATGGACCTAGAGGGTCGTCTCTTGAGGGCCTAGCTAACCCTCAAGTTAAGTGGAACGGATTCATGGAATCCCGAGATTTGGGACACCTAAGTTGGTGTCGGGCGTGTGCGACGATTTCGCCGTCCGTGGCTATACCACCGTCGTGGCGTTGTGCGACGATTTCGCCGACGGGTGAGCCGAAATGTATTCGATACCGGTTAAGCCGGGTGAGGATCAGATCGCCATGTGTTGACACCCTGTGTTTGGGGCACCATTGCTGGGTAAGTACGATACGGCCGCACCAGGAGGCGAATGAGTGACTCAAACCATTGTTGGGTGAGGTGCGATTAGTTCGCCGCCAGATGGTTAAGTCATGACTTGGGTCCTCGCTGGGTAAGTTCGCCGCGATCGCCACTGTAATAGTTATGTCAAGTGACAATTGGGTTCGCGTGTGCGACGATTTCGCCGCGACGAGGCCGAGTCACAGAGGCGAGTCGTTGACAATGGGTAGTTGCGAGACGTCCAACATCTCGGGCTAGACAGCGGGCGGATTATCCGTAATGGATTGACTCAAGACCGAGTCGGGTGGCTTAGTGAGCTGAGGTAGAGTGACCTTAGAAATAAATTGCCAAGTAACATAAGTGCCAAAAGGTAAAGAACGTAAAGACTAGCTAAAGTTGTAAATAGCTAATGGATAGTGCCAGTAATAGCTAAGCTTGTAAATAGCTAGGTATGAAGGGAAAGGCTAAAGTAAAGAATAGCAATAAAGTAAAGAAAAACTAAGAGCTAAAGGGTAATTTTGCATATTGCATATTGTGAGGCAGGTTTTTATGTTAGTTGCAAGTTATATATCTATATATGTTTTTGGTCTAACATATCTGCAGTTCCTCCTTGGACCTATTGGTCGCGCCTTTCTCTTGGGTGACCGTACCCACGAGAACTTTGGACCATAGTTTTCACACTCGTGTTGTGGTTTTGGGGGTACAGTACACACGTGAGCGGCGCAAAGAGCGCGAGGCAAGGGCGTAGCTCCATAGATAGCGCCCTACCAGGAGACCAGAGATAGAAGTACCCCAGTTGACAGAGCTTAGGGGTATAACAAGGGATAATAAGTTGTAATAAATTGTAATCAAATTTGTAACATCTAGATTGTAATAGGAAGTTTAAAGTTTTCAAGTTAAATGTAAGAGTTAAATTTGAGACGAATGGTTGTAATAGCTAGTAGCTGTTTTATGTTTATGATACTTCCTTATGCAATCTGATTGTAATATCTGTTCCTGTTGGAACCTTCTTGTAATTGTATTGATTGCGACGCCTTGAACGTACAGGGGAAACTCTGTCCGTTCGGCGGTCTGTCGGCGCGCCCGAATCCGACCGAATTGGCGGGCTCGGGGCGTGACAGTCGTGACCTTGAATATCCGCACGGCCTTATATATCCTCGGCCGTAGTCCTCGTAAGAACCAATCGGCCCGATCCTGGTCGTCCTTCACCACGTCGGGGACGCAGTTGATGATGTGGGAAAATTCTTGTTCATAGTCCGCTACTGTGCGGTCCCCTTGCCTTAGCTTGCGGAACTTCTCTTGCAGCTTCCGCTTCACGGTCGTCAGGTAAGTGTGTGAAGCTACCACATGAGAATTGATTAGCTACCACATGAGAATTGATTGAATAATCGAAAAGGTTGAAATATTCATATTTTATAAAAAAAAAATTTGGTGTAATAAGGTGGTTTAGTAAAAAGATGCTCAAAGAGCCACCCCTCGTACATTATTACTTGATCTCGAATTTGAACGTTTATGCGACAAATTTCTATCTTTTAGTGAATCTTCATAAGTCATCTTTATAATCTGTTACATCTTGATAGATTTTGAGCCTTTAGATTATTTTTGATGACTTGATTTTGAAGTATATATGGATAAAGAAATCTTATTATATTTTATCTACATCTTGGTGATCTCGTAGTGAAATTCTTAATTTCTATGAAATTGATGTGGATTGAAAGAAATCTATGTGAATTTATCATGTTCATGCACTAACATTAGATTAACTCGTCATTTTTGGTACTTTCTTTTGGCAATTTTTGACAAAAAGAAGAAGAGATAAAGAAGAGATAACTTAAATTGAAGATCAAAAGGGGAGAGTGATATTTTTTGATTTTTGAGTTTGAATTTCAATTTTTGATGCATGAACAAAGGGGGAGATTAATGAACAAAGGGGGAGAGATTTTCATTTTCATATTTTTATTACTAACTTTGTTTGTGAACTTTGTTCGTGGAGAATTGAATATTTTTGCAGATCATTGAAGACTTCAAGACTCCTAGTTGCGTCTAAGTCATAGAGTTTGTTTAGGAGTTTCAAAGATGTAATTTTGTATTTTTCTTTGGATCCTTCACGCGAGAAGTTCATTGTTTTGGTGATGGCAATGAATTTCAGTTTTTGTTTTTGGTGAGTTGAGTGTTGTAAGTATTTTTGATGTATTTTCGGGTTTTGTCACGAAATTGCCAAAGGGGGAGATTGTTACGGATTTTATGTTGGCATATTTCGTGAAGTTAGTTCGAGTCTTGAAGGTTTAAAGAAGAGACGAAGATCGAAGACTCGCAAAACTCAGAACATAGATCCACAATACTCTGTAAGTTCAAATACTATTGATGATGATTTACAAACATTAAAAAGTGTTTGGAAGATTTAGGATGTCATGCCCCCGCCCCGAAAACCGGCTATCGATTTGGTCCGGTTTCAAGGCAAGAAGTGACGGACGGACAAAGACTCTCCCCCGCCCGCCCAAGGCTCAACAATGGATTGTGTACAAGAATTCACCCAGGATATTAAATTCTAAACATACACAATCAACAAAGGACACAAACAAGGCCGACAACTAGAGCAAGTAATCCACAAGTAATACACAAGTGAAATAAAGAGAGACTACTAGCTATTACATCACATTTACAATTTATCTCAATCTTCCAAAATGAATACATGCTCATTTACTCAAAATACATAGCTCTCCAAAAGTATAGCATCTAGATACACTGGTACTCTAATGCATAAAGGAAGCTACTATACAACCAAGATCCTCACTGATCGGGGGCGATGCCCTTGCCGCGGTCCTCGCCTAACGAACCTGCACCTAGCACTGAAAATAGAGTGGGGTGAGAACTATCTTCCATAGTTCCAAGTGGGCTCAGCCACCGCCTACACCGATCTCCCCACTAGGTCCTGGGCACAAGCAACAACTAGATATATAGATAGATATCTGAAAGCTGTAAATGCATAATAGAAAAACTATGCTACTATGACCATAATCACGTAAAATGAATGCATACACCATATAGTAAAGGTTTACTAACATGCTACCAAGTTCATTCTATGTTCAACAAATGATTATTCAATGACATCAACCTTTCATTTACCCAATCTGTGGCGAACCCTTGGGTTTGCCTACGCCTCACATATAAATCTCTTTTTGGGTAGGAGGCTCCACGTGCGCTCAAACCCGGGATTGTCTGTGGACCTCCACGTGGTCCCAATCGTGCGACACTCCGGAGTACTCGACGATGTGGATGGCTATACCACCCCAAATACAGACCGTGAGCTTGATCTATCCTCTCCACGTGAGGATACCCTACGAACTAGGGCCAACATGTCATTACTACTTAGCTTTACTACGTTCTTGTTCTCGAGTCATTTTCTCTTGGGATTTCACATATCCCTATGTCCAAAGACCTCTAGTGTCAAATACACTATATCAATGCCACTCGATCTATGTCACTAAATAACACCGAGTCCATCTCTTTCTTTAGCACTATAAGATTCAATGTCCAGACCCAATCCTCACCTACCTACTCACCTAGCATTCCACGTACACTAGGTTATATTTAGAAGCATAAGGAAACATCTAAACATGAAATCCTACAATGCAACATGCAAGAGATGAAAATTATTTATTTCTAAGACATAGAAAGGAGTTCGAAGTTTTCGGTAAGGCACCCCCCACCTTTTAATGCTTTTCTAAGCTCTTGAGGTCCTAAGAACACTCCTCGGCCTTTGCTCGCTTGAAGTCTCGGCCCTCTAGGTAGTAACGACACCCAATCAAACTTGTTTTGTCTCTAGCTTTTCAACCGTTCGACGAAACGCGAATCCGTCTTCGCCAACGCGTTTAGACACCTAACAATTAGATTTATACATGATCAATTTAGATCAAACCCTAATATTTTCAAAAATCCCATTTTGAACCCTAGCAAGTAATTAACCTCCAATATTTTCAAATTAAATGGAGAAACATGCTAGTAATGCTCTAGAGGTTATTAGAATGCTAAGTATTAAGGATTTAATCAATTTCTAAGCATTTTACCGAAATCGTGAACGCGAGACGAAAATACGCCGCTCGAACGGCGCACAAAAGCTCGATTCGTCGCTTCCAACGCGTTCACGAGATCGCTCTCCGCCTACGCCGTGAATTTGGGAGAAAATGGTCAAGAGGATTGGAAGCTATTTAGAGAGAGAAAAAGTGGGTTTTCTCTCCTTTTTCATGTGTGCGTGTGAGGGTGTGTGTGTGCTCGGTTTGGGAGGCAGGAAGAAGAAGCTGCTTCTTTATTAAGTAACCTCCAAAACACTATGCACTCCCAAAATTCAGCTGAAGCTTAGATATTTTTGCCCGCCCTTCGGAATGTCCGATTGAGCTCCAATTTGACAGTTATGTTCGGTTTTACTTAACTTAACGAAAGAAATTTTAATCTTTCAGTTTCGATTCCGTTTGGTCACCGAAAGCCCTACCGAACTGTAATCTCTATCAGATAGCATTCGAATTTTATTTACTATCTTCCGGGTGCCAGAATGACATGAAACTTTAAATCTAGTCTCATAAAAATAATTCTGACATATACTCCATTTTTCGTAATTTTCTGACACTGTGCATTTTCTGCTAATTTATCTGCCCCGTTTCTCACAGAAAATTTTAAATCTTCTGTTTACGCTCCGATTTCAGCATAGGTCATTTCAGACTTATATTTTACTTCCGTAAGTCCAATAAAAACAGTATTTCACACTATTTTTATTTATATTTATTTTTAAACTAAGAATCCTGTACATTACATTCCACCGCAACTTCATAATTTTAGAAGTTCGGTACCTTACATAGGATGGCTTTAAAATGAATAACTGGACAAAACTGAACCTTTCATGGTTCAGGGACCGGTCTCTAATCCTGAAGACCGGTTCCCGAAAGTCCTCTCTGCGGAAAAGCTCTGAAGACCGGTTTCGGCCCTTGAGGACCGGATGCAGCAGGGAAGGATCGGTCTCTGTTCTTGCAGACCGGTCTCCGTAACTGGTTTTACTGATACGCAGAGAGAGACCGGTCTTGGTGGCTCGAGACCGGTCCCCGTAGACTGAGAATGAAATTGACGGAAGGGTGGACCGGTTGAGGGGTTCGAGGCCGTATCAAGACCGGTCTCTCCCAGTGAAGACCGATCTCTGGTGTCGTAAAAATTTCTAAAATTCAGATTTTCAAATCCTAGTCTATCTCTAAGTCTTCTAATTGGTTTTAAATATAATGTTTTCAAATCCTAGTCTATCTCTATGTTTTCTAAACCTATAAATAATATGTAGAGGTGTTTCTAAAAGATGGTTAAGCCTAAATTATTTATGAAAAGCCCTAGAAGCTTGTAGGTAGCCGTTTTTCTCATCTTCTACATCAAACTTCTCCCAAATTGATTCTCGGTGCCCTAATTCTTAATGCTTTTCTAGAATCAATTTGAGAATTGCTTATAGATTATTCCCATAAATCTTTAATGAGAATCTAAGCAATAAATCATCATCGATCGTATTGTTTTTGCTCGGGACGGAGTGTGCTGGTGGATTCGAGTGGGCGTCGTGGATTCGGCGTGATCGGAGGCTTCGCGGATTCGAAGTGGAGGCGTTCGTGGATTCGAACGTGGGGCTTGGACAACCCGGCGGCGTGCGCGAGATCCGGAGAAGATAAAAGAAAGGTTTGAGTCCGTGGATTCGTTAAATCACCTTGTAATCTTTTATTCTTAGTGGATTGTTTTCGCGTGTTGGTCCCGTAGGTTTTTTACTCCGAGTTGGAGTTTTCCCACGTAAATCTCGGTGTGCTTTTTATTTTCCTAGTTTACTTTTTATTGCATCGAGATTTGTGGTTTTTGGCCGTTACACCTATTCACCCCCTCTAGGTGTTGTTTGATACAATCTAGATTGATCCTTGGGCAACCCCATAACTTACAGTTAAAGCTATGGTTAAAATCTGGATTTGGACTTTGGATTCACAATGCTCTAATTTGGGTGGTTTGGGTTTACAAGGTTAAGACTAGACCCGTACCGTTTATTCAAACTTGAGATTCCAACAGAAAATCTTAAAGATGTCCTGAAATCATGTTTTAAATTTGTATTTTAAATCCATAGATAAATAAATCCTCATTTACTATATATATATATATATATATATATATATATATATATATATATATATATATATATATATATATGAATAAATATTTTGTCGTCTTATATATATGAATAAATAAACAAATAAATGAATAAATATTTTCTTTCTTCTTTCTCCCATCTTAGAGCAACAATAATAATAAGGGTAAATTGCACTGTTGCCTCCTGAACTTTTGGCGGAGTTTCACTTTACCCCCCAAACTCTTAAAACGGTTATTTATTCCCTATACTTTAATATTGCATCTTGTTGCCCCTTCCGTCAGTTAAAGTTAACGGAGCTGAACGGGAGTTGACGGAAGGGTTAGGTTTTGCGCTTTTTGGGATGCAAAAATTATGAGAAGAAGAGTTGGAGGGCATAGAAATGGAGAAAAAGAGTTTTTAAGGAATAAAAGTGAGTTGGTTGGAACAAGGGACAGTTTAGGCGGTAGATGTCCCGTCAAAACCTAACCCTTCCGTTAACTCCCGTTCAGCTCCGTTAACTTTAACTGACGGAAGGGGCAACAAGATGCAATATTAAAGTATAAGGGGATAAATGACCGTTTTAATAGTTTGGGGGGTAAAGTGAAACTCCGCCAAAAGTTCAGGGGGCAACAGTGCAATTTACCCATAATAATAATTTGTCGTCTCCCTTTTACAATGTTTATCAACATGGTTGATCACCAAATTAGGCTGACCAAAGCAACTACTTCATCAATACATACTGCGGCCACAAATTAATTGCCGAATACAGCCTGCGGCCACAAATCCCTTCATCATAATTAATTTGCATGCATCTAATTAATTTGCATATCTGCAGCCACAAATCTTCATCCATTCATGCGTCTAATCAATTTGCATGTTGCGACCATAAGTACATCTCCTTGCATGCGTGCATGTTGCGGTCACAAGTACATCTCCTTGCATGCGTGTATTTAATTTGCATGTTGCGGCCATTTGCATGTTGCGGCTCCTTGCATGCGTCTAATTAATTCGCATGTTGCTTTATCAATAGAGTCTGCAATCATAAATCCATTCATCTAATTGGTGAGGGAGCTTGCATATGTGATACACATGTGCGGTGGATGAGCGGAGGCCGTTCTTTTCTTCCGTCGACGGCTAAGCGCCAAACGGAAGACCGTCGTCTTCATCTCCTCCGTCGTGGTTGCCGATGTATCATCATGTCATCGCCGTCGTAGTTGCCGATGCGCCGTCACCTCCGCCGACGGCTAAGCGCCGACGAATCAAGCTCCGCAGTGATGCCGATGCGCCGTCACCTCCGCCGACGGCTAAGCGTCGACGAATCAAGCTCCGCCGTTGATGCCGATGTAGAGACGGATAGAAGCCGTTCTTCTCTTCCGCCGACGGCTAAGGGCCAAACGGAAGATCGTCGACTTCATCATCTCCGCCGTGTTTGCTGATGTACCGTCATCTCCGTCGACGACTAAGTGCCGACTAATCAAGCTCCGCCGTTGATGCCGATGTAGTTCTTCTCTTCCGTCGATGGCTAAGCGCCAAACGGAAGATCGTCGACTTCATCATCTCCGCCGTGGTTGCCGATGTGTCGTCATGTCATCGTCGTCGTAGTTGCCGATGTGCCGTCACCTCTGCCGATGGCTAAGTGCCGACGAATCAAGCTCCGCCGTTGATGCCGATGTAGAGACGGATAGAAGCCGTTCTTCTCTTCCGCCGACGGCTAAGCGCCAAACAGAAGATCGTCGGCTTCATCATCTCCGCCGTGGTTGCCGATGTGTCGTCATGTCACCTCCGATGTTGCCGATGCGCCGTTGCCGACGTTGCTGGTGCGCCGTTGCTTCCGCCGACGGCTAAGCGCTGGCGGATGAAGCTCCGCCATTGATGAAGGGATGAAGGGAGGACGCGAATATTATTATTATTATTTTTTTTGTGAGGAGAAGAAGAAAGAAAATATCATTCGTTTTTTTTTTGAATGGATATCTCTATTTTTTTTTTTTTTGACTGAATCTTGTTTCGCTCTCTTTTTTTTTTTTGCCTGAGTAGTTGATCTCTCTAACAACCTCCCTGACAACCTCTCCTTTTTTTTCTCTAACCTCTCATTTATAGATTTTGTAATTAGCGGATAGGTAGGCGGCAGTTTCTTTTTTTTTTAGTGGGTTAGTGGTACTATAAAAAAAAGTTAATATAAGGACGCTTTTTAGACGACGCTTGGGAGAAGCGTCTCCAAGCATTTTTACAATATAGAAAATACCGACGCTTCAAAAAGCGTCGTTATATGATATCAAATAATTTATTAAACGATGATAAAGTTTACTATTATTTTTAATTTTTCGACGCTTTAAAGCGTCAGGATTTTAAAAATCCGGACACTTTAAAGCGTATATCCTGACACTTTAAAGCGTCAGAATGTATTTTACCGACGCTTGGTATAAGCGTCAATATATACGTGGCGACTCTTCATTTGCCGACGCTTTCACCGACGCTTTTAAAAATGACGTTGGAATATATTGTGACGTTTTTAAGTATCATTAAATATAAAAAAGAGCATCCTTAAATGTAACATTTTTTGTAGTGTGGGAGGTTTTAATGGGTTAGTGGAAAGCGACGTTGGGAGGGGGGGGGGGGGGTGGAAAGCGACGTTGGGGGTGGAATGGGTTAGTGGAAAGCGACGTTAGGAATGGGAAGTGGGAAGTTAATTTTTTCCTTTTTTTTTTTTCTCGTAAACGGTTTTCTCCTTTTTTTTCCTTTTTTTTTCTCTTTTTAAACATGGCAAACCGAACCAAACTAGTGATTCACTTATGAATAATTGGGCACGAACCAGTGAATCACTTAAAATATGGGTAGTTAGATTATAAGTGAATCAAATTGATATCGATTTTTCAAAAGAGATATGGATCTCAACTAACCCCTTTTTTTGTTGTGGACCCCCTCATTTTTTATGTGAGAGAAAATAATAATAATAATAATAATAATAATAATAATAATAATAATAATAAGTAGGTCCACTCGGATTCGAGCTAGACTTGAATTTGAATTTCGAAATTTGAATCTAGCATGCCCCTCCTTTTATTACACAAACTAATGCCCATATGCAGATAAATTTAGGGTGGGTTGTAGCTTAGGTTCGGATTCAAGTTGGACTTGAATTGGACTCGACTTTGCCATGTTTGAATTTCGAAATTTGAATCTAGCACGTCCCTTTTTTTTCTTATTACACTCAAACACATATTCAAATACAATATAAAACATTCATGCTGTAAGGATGCGAATTCTCGAAAATCCGAGAGTTGCACGTCGTTTAGAATCGACTACTTGTCGATTGGATGAGTTTCGAAAAGTTTGAAGTTGATCCGAAGACGAAAAGTGCACCGGAGTTGGTCCCGAAGGCTTGGTTGTGCAATCTGCACAAACCTGCAGATTTTGCCTGTTGGGACCGGTCCCCACAAAGTGGAGACCGGTTCTCGTAAGCAGGTGATGGCGGTTTGCAGCTGGGGACCGGTCCCTCCTTCGTGGAGCCCGGCTCCCGAGAGCAGTGTTTCGGTGGTCGCAATGGGGGACCGGTCTCCCCGGCGAGGACCGGTCTCCACACGCGTGCACCCGAGGAGGAGACACTTGGAGACCGCTTCCGACGTGAGGACCGGTCCTCGTGCGAAAATGCCTGTGCGGGTCGTTTCGTAATGTCGAGAGTTGAGGGGCCTATATGCAATTGTAGCCTAAGTTAGGCTATAGGGGCACCTGTGAACCCATTTGCTCTCACTCCTCTCTTATTTCCCAACCCAACTCTCACTCCTCTCTCTCTCTAAAGCGTACATCTCCTCAAAGAGGGTTTCCATAGAGTCAATCCACATCTCCACAATCCATGGATCGACGTCCTCTCCGTCAAAGGTAGGCGGATCGAACTCCTTAAAAGCCATCAAGGCCGCCAAAGCTCGCTCCCGTTCAGCCGCCACCTGTGAACCAACGACGGTCGGATCGCCCGACCACGGCGGAAACGCCTCCGCCGCAACTCCCGGCCGTCCATGACGAGCCTCACGGCAGACACCACCGATCCGGCGTCTCCCGGAGTCGCTTCATCCGCTCCTCCCGGCGCACGGGCAGCCTCCCGTTGCCGCCGCCGCACCACATCAGCCTGTTGCCTAACCACTCCCACGAGTGAGGCCAACTGATCACGAAGCTCAGAGTCTCCGCTCGTGTCAACTTGCTCAGGGACAACACTTGTCCCCACCCGCGCCGATCTGGACGAAGATCGCCTACGCGGTGCCATCGTTCCCTGAAACACGACAACTCGATTAGTCCTCGACCAACTTGGGTCGAACACGAGACTACTAATACTGGCTCAAAAGCCAATTAGGCGAAAGTCACGCAAGGGCGTTTATTCTCATCACCCGGTTTCATGTTGTCGTAGAGGTTACTCAAGTCTACCTCTAATATCCGTCTTAGAGGTTACTCAACACGACCAAATCCATAATCGCTTTCGCCGCGAACCACAAGTCCTCGTCTCTCACGAGCCTTAACCTCTAAGGTTTTACTATCCTATGGTCTCCTAGGTTCACCTAAGCCATCGTCCCATACACTACTTTATGCTCTGATACCATCTTATCTGTCACGCCCCGAGCCCGCCAATTCGGTCGGATTCGGGTGCGCCGACAGACCGCCGAACGGACAGAGTTTCCCCTGTACGTCCAAGGCGTCGCAATCAACACAATAACAAGAGGTTCCAAACAGGAACAGACACCACAATCAGATTGCATAAGGAAGTATCATAAACATAAAACAGCTACTTGCTATTACATCCATTCAACCCAGATTACAATATTTACATTTTACATTCATATTAAAGATTCCTAATACAATCTAGTTATTACAAATTGATTACAATTTGTTTACATCTCGTCGTCTCTCCTTCCTTGCTACACCCCTAAGCTCTGTCAACCGGGGTACTTCTATCTCAGTCTCCTGGTAGGGCGCTATCTATGGAGCTACGCCCTTGCCTCGCGCTGCTACTGCGCCACACTCGTATGCACCTGAAAAATACCCCGAACCACGTGGGGTGAGAACTATATAAATACAGTTCCCAGTGGGTACGGCCACCCAAGGGAAAAGCTCGACCAATAGGTCCAAGGAGGCACTACAAATATGTTAGTCCAAAAACATCTATAGATATATAATTTGCAACTAACATAAGAATATGCCTCGCAAATGCAATATGCAACTACTGAATAGTTTTCAGCTTACCTTTATCTTTCTGATATTCTTTACCTTAGCCTTTATATTCCACTGTTAGCTATCTACAAGATTTAGCTATTTTCATTCTTTACTTTATACTCTGGGCGCTAATGCTATTTAGCAATCATCTCTAAGGTCCACTCTACCTTAGCACACTATGTCACCCGACTCGGTCTTGAGTCAATCAATGCGGATAATCCGCCCGCTGTCTAGCCCGAGGTGTTGGACGTCTCACAACCACCCCAGCTGTCAACAGCCTGCCGCCCTCTGTGACTCAGCCTCATAGCGGCAAAATCGTCGCACACGCTGAACACGGCTCGAGTCACCTGACATAGCCATTCTGGCGGCAACTACGGCGTACTTACCCAGCGTGGACTAAAGTCGTGACCTAACTATTGGGCGGCGATCTGTTCGCACTCACCCAACAATGGATCTAACCATCTGGCGGCGATCTAGTCACTCCTCACCCAACAATGGTTCTAACCATCTTGCGGCGACCTGTTCGCACACACCCAACAACGGTTCGAGTCACTTCCCTGCCACCTGGCGGCGCTCGTATCGTACTTACTCAAAGAATGGTATTAGTCACACTCACGGCGGTCTGATCCTCAACCCGGCTCAACCGGTATAGAACTCAACTTGGCTCACCCACCTGGCGGTGAAATCGTCGCACACACGCCACGACGGTGGTATAACCCTGGACGGCGAAATCGTCGCACACGCCCGACACCCTCAGCGGTGTCCAATTCTTTCAGGATTCCGGAAATCCGTTTCACCTAGCTTGAGGGCTAGCTTTGACCCTCAAGAGACGACCCTCTAGGTCCATTGTTCTTTACCTCCTAGGTCTACCTCACCCTAGGGCTCACTCCTTGTCATATAACCTAGGTTGACTTAACTCTAGGTTCCATGTCACTCTAACTCGACCTATGTTTACTAACACTAGGTCCATAACCATCTTTAGCCAACCTATGTTCCAGACACTAGGTTCAACGTCATTCACCTAGATCCATACGACTCTAGGTTTATTACAACCTATGTTCTTTACACTAGGTTAATTTTCACACTCCTAGGTCCATTGACTCTAGGTTTACTATAACCTATGTTCTTTACACTAGGTTAGATGCCACTCGATCTATGTGTTTGTCTATGTCCATGACTCACATTCTTTACTTAGCTCTCTTATGTCTACCAATCCACTCATATGCATGTTTCTATTATGCTAAGCATATATTCTTGCAACATCTTATTCTTTAGCATTATATATGACATGCTAACATCATGCATCCATTTAGCACTTAACATTAGGTTCTTTAACATCATATATTCCATGCTATTATCATGCATTCGATTAGCATTTTACACTATGTCACTAACATGCATTTCTACTTATGCATTATTGAGCATGCATCAACATGAGTTATGTAACTCTTAGACATACAGGCGACCTAGTCGCTTCGGTAAACAGAACCCACCTTATTAGCTCTCCGATTGCTCGTCGACACTCGCAATCGGCCGCCCGCGGCACCCTCGACCCGGTTCGGCTCGAACTTCTGCGTGACTCACCGAACGATCTCCGAATTGCGATCCGAGACTTCGTGGCGTTATCCCACGTCTTCAAGATGCCCCAGTTTCGTTTTCATGAATTTATGGCTTTTATCTTGCGTGCTGCGGACATCTGGTAAGAATATATTATTTTATTAATATCTTTGTACTCGCTCGTCGGATCACCGAACCGAGCGCTCCAACGCGTTCGTTAGGCCCTCAATTAGGTTTACATGGGGTCAAATGAGATCAATCTCATCTATTTCTAAAACCCCCATTTGGATGCCCTAGATGCTACTATAGCCAAATCCACCGAATCGATCGATGAAATGGGAAAATCCATCTTAGTAGCATGCTAGGGTTCCACTCCCATCATTTCTAGGGTATTTAAACCTAACCCTAAGAGACTACCATAAAAGAGAGAGAGGAGAGCAAGCTTACCTCTCTAAAGCTCTCTCCAAGCTCAAGGAAGAGGAAGAAGAGGATGGTGGGGATCTCCATCTTGATCTCCTCCTTCTTCTCCTTCTTTTCCTTCTCTTCTTTCTCTTCTTCTTTCCTTCTTTCTCTTCTCCTTCTTCTTGCTTCGGTCGAACAGAGAGAGGGAGAGAGAGAGCGATCAGAGGGAGTGAGGGAGAGAGAGAGAAGAGGGTTTTAACCCCTTCTATTCACTTAACCCCCTGCACAATTGCATCATAGCCCCTCAACTTTCTATCACGTGCACTGCCCAGACTGGGCATTTTCTGCACTCAGGGACCGGTCTCCCAAGCCAAGGACCGGTCCCAGAGAGCCCTACTCCACACTGTGCACATAGGGACCGGTCTCTCCCTCAAGGGACCTGGCCCTGCAGAGCTCGCTCTCGCGGATCGCCTTCAGAACCGGTCTCCCCTTACAGGGACCGGTCCCCACAGGGACCTCCAGCCCACTCCAAGGACTTAGCCAAATTTCAGCTTCGGTCCGTTTCTTCTCCGTTCCAACTCACTTTTGGGTCCGCGGGTCTCCGATTCACTTGAAATCGCACCGAGACCCCCTACGCATGATTTAGATTATGTCTACATCATCATTTCATCCGCACTAATCGGATTTGGCTCACGACCCAATACAGCCTTTCGGGTCTCGTTTTCACACCTCGTGCACCGAAAACACCCAAAAGCCTCCGGACTTCACCGGAACTATTCCAACGGCCCTCCAAGCCAACATACCTCGAAACTTCAAGACTTTAGAAGTTCGATATGCTACAGGTGTTGTCCGTCTGGCGTCTGTTCGACGCGCCCGACCCGGACCAAATTGGTAGCGGGCCTCGGGGCGTGACACATGCCATTCAAAATACATATTCTAAAAATACATGTAGAGTTCTTTGTAGTAATCTGTAAAAGTCATACAAATGGATTGGAGGGAAATATTTCGTATCATTGGAACTCCACCCTGCACTATTGGGTTAAAAAGCCCAAAAAGAAGTGATGAATTATTTTAGTCCTTGCGAAAAGCAAATTGATTCGATCTCTGCATTTGGAGGTCTTTAGAATATTGACTGCTTTAAGTTAGTTTTTTTTTTCTCCTAGGAATTAATATGTTGTTGCTTTGGAACTTACAAGGGGGGAGACGTTGGAAGAGCACTGCGTGCGCCGCTGCCGGGAGGGGAGGGGGGCGCCGCTACTAGGGAGGGCGCCGCTGCATTCGCCTCTTCGGTGGGAAAGCAACAGTCAAGATGGAAAAAGAAAAGGAATTAGGGTTAGAATATAGAAAGAGGTGAAGTACTAAAGTTAAATGAAGATGGAATATTAGTCGTTAGATTTTGATCCAACGGTTGAAATTTTAAATATAGGTGGGCTTATTTATAAAAAAGTTGGACTTCATTTTTAAGTTGATCTAATAATTATAAAAATAATAATCTATATTATTTATTTATATAAAAATATAATTATATATTTATATATATAAATATAATATATATAAAAATTATATTAATATATATGTATTTTGGTTTAGATTATAAAAGTGTAAGTAATTTTTTTGAACTTTAGATTCAGATCTAAAGGTTTGAATTTTTTTTATATATTATACCATATTAAATTTGTTCGTGTTCGGATTCGGGTTTGGATTCGGGTTCGGGTCGGGTTCGGGTCTGGGACGTTACACTAGATTGAGCCGTAACCACCCCAAATTGGAGAGTTTGGACACTTACTGTTAGCTGAGAGAAGCCCTCTTAAATTACTCTTCCTCTTCCTTCTCCCTTCATTCTTTTCCTTCTCTTTTTTCTCCTGCTGTGAACTCCCCTGTGCAAGCACCAAGGTGCTACCAGCAGCCTTGGAGCTTCAACTACAGCAGCATCTTGAAGGAGATATTCGATGCTATAGCAACAATTCAAAAAGTTAAGTTATTTCTTCTTCTTTTTCTTTTTCTTCTTCAGGTTGTAACATATCACTTCTCCATAAATCATGTTGAGTTAGTCGAAATGAGCGGGACGCGGAGTGGAACAAGTAACAATGGGTTCTAGGTGCATTAGAACCTATATGTAATGTAAAGGGACTCGAGAGAGTGGAATTGCAAAATCTAGCTAAGTCCCAGATTTTGGACTCTCGGGGACCGGTCCCCGTATGCGGAGCCAGCCGAGCAAAATGAGAAAAATCGGCTAAGTTTTGGAGTTGGGACCTACGGGAACTGGTCCCTGAGGGAAAGACCGGTCCCCAAGTGCGTACTCTGTCAAAAATGAAAAAATTCGACTAAATCCAGAGGCCTAATAACTATTAGTTTTTAATTTTCTTTTATTTTGTGGTAAATAGCGATTAAATATAAATTAAATTTAGTGACTTCACTAGAAGAACAAATACAACATCAAAAAAAATATCATGTGAAAAAAATATTTTGGGGATCAGTATGCATAGCCTTCACATAAATGAGAACCAAATTTCACTAGAAGAACATACAAGGTCAAAATGTCCCCAGTATGCATAGCATATATATATATATATATATATATATATATATATATATATATATATATATATATATATATATATATATAGGCCATGGCTACTATACTATTAGGGCGCGTTTGGTTCGAGTTATGTAATATTACAGAATATCTCGACATATCTAGGTATCTTAGATTTCGGCGTGAGATTACTACTGATGCTACATTAGTACGTTTGGTTTAATGCAGTAATATAATACTGGATTGCAGTGTTTATAGCATTACTACGTTTGGCTCAGTTTATAAAATTTAGTAATCCTGACATAAAAAAATAGTTTTTCTAAAATTGCCCTTGTTGTGGTCATTTAAATATTATTTAGGGCACAAAAATATATGAAAATTTTCTAACATTTCCAAATCAGATTCAGGGAAAAAAAAATAGAAAAACAAGACGAGATTCAAAACTAGATTAATAAAAATTTAAAAAAATTTCAAAAAGTGCTTGTTAAGAATGTATTGTTGACGAAAAAAGAAAAAAAAAATTCTAAATCAAATCTAACTTTAGTTCGAAAATAATATATTTTAGCGAGAGAAAAAAAGTGATTAAATATGTATGCGAAAATGGCGTGCGAGAGAGAGAGAGAGAGCGAGAGAAAATGGCGTGCGAGAGAGAGGGGAGAAGGAGAGAGAGAGATCGATGAAAATAATGTTGTTAATTGGATTTAGGGATGTTGGAGGGTAAAATTGTTATTTTACATAATATGTAGTATTACCGGATTTTATTAATGCAAGATACACGACCCCCCTCTCCTTAATATTTTCGGTGTAATCCTGCTCGATTTATAATGCTACATTAACGAGTAGATTACATAGCAGATGAACCAAACACAATAATCCTGGCAGGATTAGCTGTAATCCTCCCAGGATAACTCGAACCAAACGCGCCCTTATGAGTATTGGAGCCCTCGTACTCATAAGTTATTTTCGATGATAGAGCTTCCAAATCGACGATCCACTCCGTTAAATATGATCTAGAGTATTTGAAACTTCTAGAAAAATAAATTTTGTAGATTTTCGAAATCATAATAAAGTCCATCAAGCGAGCATAAAATGAACGGCCGAAATCGAACGATGTCCTAAAAATAGATGATTGGATGCTTCAATTTAAGATCGGAGTTATTGATCCTTATCTAGGTAGTGAATAGAATTTTCTATCAAAAATTCAACCTGTTTCAATTCTTTTACACCGTTAAACTAGCAAGTATCCCATACCGGCCGTTAAAAATTGTCAATTTTGTGAGCTTTTGATCGTAAAGTAAATGATGTCGAAATATTATGAAATTTAATTTTTAGAAGTTTAAAATGATCTAGATAATGTTTAATGGTATGGATCGTCAATTCGGAAGCTCTATCATCGAAAACAACTTATTAGTACGAGAGCGATATATATGCTATAATATAGTATATATATATATATATATATATATATATATATATATATATATATATATATATATATATATATATATATATATATATATATATATATATATATATATAGAGAGAGAGAGAGAGAGAGAGAGAGAGAGAGAGAGAGAGAGAGAGTTGAGCTAGAATACTATCAATAGCAAATCGGCACTTTTGCCACCCATTTGTTTTCGAAGATGGAGCCTCCAAATTGATGATCTAAGATCGTTGAATATGATCTATACCATTTGAAGTATTTAGAAATTAAATTTCATACATTTTTATATTGTTCTCTTATCCATCGGTGGACAAAAAAATGAACTACCGAAAATAAATATTCTTAAAAAAATGATAATAGGAGTCTTGTAATCAAGATGAAGAGTAAAGATCTTGTTTTAAATAGTTTAAAAAATTTCTAGCAAAAATTCAATTGATTTGGATATATTTACGCTCGTTAAACGAGAAAACGCCTCATATTGATCATTAAAATTATAAATTTTGAAACCCTTTGATCATTAGGAAAATGATATCGAAAAAATTTAAAATTTAATTTCTAAATACTTCAAGTGATATATATAGATCATGTTCAACGGTATACCGATCGTTGATTTGGAGGCTCCATCATCGAAAATAAATAGGTGACAAAAGTAACAGTTTGCTATCGATAGCATTCTAGCTCAACTCTCTCTCTCTCTCTCTCTCTCTCTCTCTCTCTCTCTCTATTTATATATATATATATATATATATATATATATATATATATATATATATATATATATATAAGAGAGTTTTGTTAGAATACTATCGGTAGTAAACGGCTCGGTTTACTACCGATTTGTTTCCGATTATAGAGCTTCCAAATTGATGATCGGCACCATTAAACATGATCTAAATTATTTAAACTATCTGGAAATCAAATTTCACACATTTTCGATATTGTTCTCTTGTCCATCAAGTGAACTGAAAAATGAATGGTTGGAAATGAATATCCTTCAAAAAGTGATGATACAATTTTTATATTTGAGTTCTAAAGTCTAGATCTTATTTTAAATAGTTTAAAGAATTTTCTAACAAAAATTTAGTTGATTTGAACTCTTCTATACCGTTAAACGAGCAAACGCACCATATCGGCCATTAAAATTATAGATTTTGTGACCCTTTGATCGTTCAGTTAGTGATGCCAAAAAATCATGAAATTTGGTTTCTAGATAATTTAAATGGTCTAGATCGTGTTCAACGGTGTCGATCGTCGATTTGAAAGCTCTATCATCAAAAACAAATCGGATAGATTTCGATCAAACTATATATATATATATATATATATATATATATATATATATATATATATATATATATATATATAGAGAGAGAGAGAGAGAGAGAGAGAGAGAGAGAGGCTAGGGCTACTATCATATTAATAGGACAGAGCACTTGTCCTATCAAGTTTTTAACCTTTGGATGAGAAATTGTAGGGTTATGATGATATTAGTCGGTTATAGTTGAATGGTCCCCTAGGGTTGAGTGGTCCCCACTGGGTTATAGTATTTAATCCAATGATTAGAAATGATGAAAAGAATTGATCCAAAGGCTAAAAAACTGATAGGACAAGTGCTCCTATCCTATTAAAAGGATAGTAAGCAGACTCTATATATATATATATATATATATATATATATATATATATATATATATATATATAGAATTGAGCTAGAATACTTTTAGAAGCATCAAAAGTTGGTGCTTCTAAGTTTTTAACCCTTAGATCTACTTTTTTATTACTAATAGCCTTTAGATCTAACACTATTCCACCTACCACCACCTATCACATCAACCACCACCTACCACCATCATCTCAACCCTACATCTCCCCATCCAATGGCTAAAAACTCAAAAGCACCACCCTATTGGTGCTTTTGAGAGTATTCTAGCTCAACTTTATATATATATATATATATATATATATATATATATATGCTAGAGGTACTATCATATTAATAGATAGAAAGCACTTGTCCTATCAATTTTTTAACCCTTGGATGAGAAATTGTAGGGTTAGGATGATATTAGTCGGTTAGAGTTGAATGGTCCCCCTAGGGTTGAGTGGTCCCCACTAAGTTATAGCATTTAATCCAACGGTTAGAAAATGAAAAGAATTGATCCAAAGGTCAAAAACCGATAGGACAAGTGCTCCTATCCTATTGAAAGGATAGTAGGACCTCTATCTATATATATATATATATATATATATATAGATAGGGTCCGGCTACTATATAGATATATATATATGGGATAATTGCCTATATACCCCTCATGCGTCTGAAAATATTCGATCTACCCCTACTTTTTTTTTCTTTCTAAAATGCCCCTCATACGTTCCACCGTTATTGCAAAATACCTCCGCAGTTATCTCCTGTTAAGTTAATCTGGGTTAAACGTGAGTTAAATATCTACCACATGTAGAGACCTGGAAAATTGCACCTGAGGCTTGCCGACAGCCCTGACGAGTGTCGGGACAAGTCCGAGTCGCGTTGGCGCCAAATGGACGCCACACGGACCCTGCGGGAACTTGAGAGCAGCGTGTGTCGCGAAAAATCTGCAAATAGCAGTGTTTTCGTGAGTCGCACTGCGTACAAATCCGATTTTGTACCGGTACAAGATTGGTTGCTATACCGGTATAACCACCAGGGCTATACGGTATGGCCCTCGCGCACTGGAGCTCTGTTGCTCGTTTGTACCTACAAATGGGATTTTGTACCGGTACAACGTGCGATGGTGCGCTTTGACTTTTTGGCCACCTTGTCACATCACCCATGCCTCCCCTTGCCTTTAGGACTCGAGGAGAGAGAGGGGAGCAGCCTCCTTCTTCTCCCTTGGCCGTCGTTCTACTCTTCTCCTTCTCCCTCCTTGAACCAAGAAGAGAGAGGGGAGCTTGGTGGTGAGAGCTCGTCGACGACGTGCCGCGGAACGGTTCGAGCGGATTTCCGGCGACGTGACGCCGCGAGGGAGCCACCGTGCGCGCGGACCGCCGCCCGACTCAGCCGACGAGCCTAGGGTTTTTCCCGAGGTGAGTAGCCCCTCGAGTTTCCCTCCGTTGTTTCTAAATTCCATGATTTTCGGATTTACCGTCGTCGCTGCCGACAAAGACCGTCGACCCGCGGAGTTTTGACTATATCTCTGTGTAGGAGGGTCGAAACGCGACGAAATTTGGGGCATTGGATCCGCGATGCGAGACGATTCCAACGACACCTTACTTGCTGGATTTGGACAAGGTTTGCTCGTCGGAACCCATCTTTACCGAGCCGCCGGTTGCCGATTCGAATCCGAGATACCGAATCGCAGGAATTCCGCGTCGACCGTCTGCTTTGGCTAGTACTCCGCGCAGGGAGGTCGGATCGCGTCGAAACTTGCGGCGTTGGATTCTTGACTGCGAGACGAAGATTTTGAGCCGTGAATCGCTGAATTTGGATAAGGTTAGCTTAGTTAACTTTAAGCTTTTCTCAGCCGCTGTTTTCCGGCAGATTTCGTGAAATCGTGCTTTTGCCTCTTCGCAGCGGGAGACTTCGGACCTCGGCGGATCAGCGAAGGATCACCTTGACCTGGATCACTCCCTTCGCTGCCAGGAGATCGCTTGAGAGGTGGGTTTACATCGGAATACTCCTAAGTAAAATAGTCAACATGTGTAAACTTCTGTTTCGACCAGTACGTGATAGCTTGAATGCATGATTATCGTATAGTAATCTGAAATTGAATATTTGAACCTTGAATCATGCTTAGCGGATATTTAATATTATACATGTTGGACTTGGATTTGACTTAGGAGAAAACCACGTTTTGGATCGTCATTAGCCTACACTACCAGATTTAGCTCTAGGAGCCGTTCTGTGCCGTATCATCGCCGCGGGGGTGCGATGGATACTCGGGTAGTGTAGTTGTTTTTACGCTCGCGCTGGGGATGCCGAGCTTACTTTTCAGCAGAGTCTAGTCGTGCTGGTTGTCGGGCACCGTCGGGGGTTTGACGGGGGACCCTGTGTACTTGACTATGCCTGTGAGAGCCAGATTGAGCTCGACAGAGATACGCTTGCATACTCGGTTGGTTCGCGCCCACGAGTGCCGCTCCGGAGTCTGGCTTAGTGCTTTTGCGTTGGTGTCGCTGCGCCCTCGTTGTGGGTTGCTCTCCGCTAGCTACCCCTGGGGTAGTTGTAGTGTTGCTTCGACAGGCGGGACGGGTGCTTTCACAGTCCCTCGTAAGATTGGGTCAGCTTTTACTTGTTCTACAGAGAGTGGTTTAGAGCAGGATAGTATAGGGATTGTTAGCTGTCGAGTGTTTCCAGCTTCTTTTACTTTCTTGCTTACCCTGTAGACTTAGTGGGTGGACCGATGTGTTTAGGGCGGTACCCACTGAGGACTACTTGTTTTTATAGTAGTTCTCACGCCCTCTTTCTTCCACTGTTGTTGCAGGGCCTTCTGTTGCGGCTGCTGCTCCGTCTGAGTCGGACCGCGGGAAGGGCGTGGCGAGCTAGAGCCTACCCTTCGAGTTCTGTGCTGAGCTAGAGGACTTCTCCTGCAGGTAGTGATAGTTTTTGGGTTGGACCCTTTTGTACATACAGTCGAACTCGCTGGAGCGAGTTGTGTTTCTTTTGTATGTATATAAAGTTGTTGTTTTCCTACCTGTTTGTTTTTAGTTATTTCAGCTCTATGCTACTGTTTGTAGCATTGTATGTTTTTACAGGTACAGCTACGCTTCGTATACAGGAGAAATTCTTTTGTATACGGCGGATTTGTCGGCGTGCCCGGTGAATATGCAACCCGGGGCGTGACAGATTAAGTTGGTATCAGAGCTTAGTATTAGGTCGTTGGGACTTAGAAAACCTAAGCTGGTTAACCTTAGGAAGGCTTGACGTGAGAGGCGTGATTTAACACGAAAGTCATTGATTGATTGTTCTAACTCATCCTAGAGTGGTGTGAGTGACTGAAGGAGTGTCTGTTTCGGTCTAGAGAAATTATGTTGGCTGCAGACGACATAATTTCGAGGAGAAACAGGGACCGCCTTCGAGACTTTCGATGATTGGGTCGAGTGTTTTTGTATCTGACCTTGTTTCTATGTGTGCGCCTATGCCGCCTCGCAGAGGACGACCGCCGCTACGGGGCCGCGCCCACCACCACTACCACCACTACCACACCGTATACCGGAGCAGATGGATCGTGGCACCCGACCCGAGACGGGTGTACCTCCCGTGGTGGAGCCGAGCACTCGGCCTGAGACGAGTGCCCAGTCAGAGTTGAGTGCTCAGATAGCCGCACTGACAGAGGCGACGAGGCAGCAGGGTCTATTCTTAAAGCAGATGTGCGAGAGGCTAGTGGCATCATCGAGTACATCATCGGGGGCACCAGCCCAGCCTACTCCGCCATCCCCTACTCCACCCATCGCACCGCCATCGCCGTACCCCCACCGAGAGATACCTCCAAAGGCACCGGTTGTGCGGCTAGAGGATCGGATCGGCCCGATGCGGCGGAGCAGGAGCGGTTGACTGAGCTATTGTTTCGTTTCCGCCGCCTCGACCCACCGATGTTTGACGGGGTGTGCGCCGAGCCTTGGGTATTGGAGAGTTGGATCCGCGCGATGGAAAGGATATTTGAGGACATGTTCGTCCGGAGGATCGGGACCAGTGTTCATTTGGGGGTCCACCGTTTAGTTGAGACGCACGGGATCCGGTGGACGAGGACGAGGCGCGACTGTGGAGTTGTGGCTTCGCAGACGAGTTGGGACGAGTTTTGCGGGATGCCGTGCCGCACATATTTTCCACAGGTGAAGGTGGATTGAGGAAGATTTGAAGAAGATCCAGCAGGGGATCGCACGGTTCAGAGTACGTTCGGGAGTTTTCGCGGCTCCTGAACTGTGTGCCGTACGCAGCGAGAGATGAGGCACACCGGGTATATCTATTCGAGTAGGGCTTGAGGCCATATCTGTACAGGTTCGTTAGGGCGCGGAGGTCGAGGACCCTGGATGCGTCTATCGAGCAGGCACTGTTTGAGGAGAGGAGTGAGACGACACTTCGAGAGAGGATTCAGGGGCCGGGACCGAGTCAGGACAGGAAGCGCCCCGCTCCTGATGACGGGGGCCAGTCGAGCAGTAGGCGTCCGCCGAGCCCTCCACGATCACGCTTTTCGTGGTCGTGGGTCCTCGGGGCGTCGCGTGCCGTGGATACCCGTCGCCGGGGCAACACGAGGACACAAGAAGGCGTGATCTCGCGGAGGACCGCACGCGGCGCGACGTGTGAGCAGCGAGAGGGCTGTTTCGGATGCGGACAACAGACATTTTAGGGCGCTTGCTCGAGATCAAAGCATCGTCCGGCACCATCGACAAAGATCGCCCCCGCACCGGTCCCGAAATGCCGTACGGGACACCGTCGAGCCACCGTCGGAGAATGGGGCGTGCGTGCCGCGAACGGACAGCAAGCAGCTCCCAGAGTATATGCGGCTTAAAGGAGGACTCTTCAGCAGCCGACCGTGTGGTGGCAGGTATCACTTTACTTTCTGGTACTAGAGCACGCACTTTATTTGATACCGGCTCATCGCATTCTTTTATTAGTCGAGCATTTGCATTATTACATGGTCTAGAGTTAGGGTTGTTGCCTCAGACCCGGGAGATTCAGGTTCCCGACCATGTAGTACGGGTTGTAGAGTGTTGTAGGTCGTGTCCAGTGCAGCTAGACTCGTGGATTTTGGCCGCAGATTTGTTAGTTCTAGGGCAGCTGCACGACTTCGACATTGTGCTTGGCATGGATTGGCTGACGCGGTACTACGCGACGATCGACTGCGGAGAGAGGACGGTGACGCTCCGCGAGCCAGGCCAGAGGTGTTCACTTTCAGAGGCTGTAGGAGCACGATGTTTGCCGCGTGGATTTCTTCAGCGAGAGCTCGACAGCTGATGAGTAGAGGATGTGTTGCATTTCTAGCGACAGTTGCAGAGGTACCTACGGCGGCACCGAGACTCGAGGATATTCCTGTGGTTCGCGAGTTTCCAGATGTATTTCCCCCTGAGACGACGACTATGCCGCCGGAGAGGGAGATCGAGTTTGTGATTGATGTAGTCCCGGGAACTGCACCAATCTCGAAGGTACCTTACAGGATGGCACCTGCAGAGCTGAGAGAGTTAAAGGCGCAGCTTCAGGATTTGATGGATAAAGGGTACGTGAGACCCAGTGTATCGCCTTGGGGAGCGCCGGTGTTATTTGTAAAGAAGAAGGATGGTTCACTTAGGTTATGTGTTGATTACCGGGAGCTGAATAAAGTGACCATCAAGAACAAGTATCCGTTGCCGCGCATCGATGATCTGTTTGATCAGCTGCAAGGATCTTGTGTCTTCTCGAAGATTGATCTCCAGTCAGGTTACCACCAGCTGAGGGTGAGGGCCGAGGATGTTTCCAAGACGGCTTTTAGGACTCGGTACGGGCATTACGAGTTTACAGTGATGCCTTTTGGATTGACGAATGCCCCTGCCGCGTTCATGGATTTGATGAACCGGGTGTTTAAGCCGTACTTGGACCGATTTGTGGTAGTCTTCATCGACGATATCCTGATATACTCCCGTAGCGATGCCGAGCACGATGAGCACTTGAGGATAGTGCTACAGCTCCTGCGAGAGAAGGAGTTGTATGCCAAGTTAAAGAAGTGCGAGTTCTGGTTGCGGGAGCTTACTTTCTTGGGCCACGTGATTTCTGCAGATGGAGTGGCAGGCGACCCGAAGAAGATTGAGGCTATTCGGGATTGGCCCAGGCCGACGACGGCGACCGAGGTGCGAGCTTCATTGGATTAGTCGGATATTACCGTCGGTTTGTGGAAGGCTTTGCGAAGCTTTCCACACCCCTCACTCGATTGACTCGTAAAGGAATTAAGTTCACCCGGAGTGAGGACCGTCGAGGAGCTTCGATGAGTTGCGACAATGGTTGATGTCGCCTCTCCTATCCTTGCCCTTCCGCATGGGGAAGGATATGTGATCTACAAAGTGACGCATCACACGGGACTTGGGTGTGTGTTGATGCAGCATGGTAGGGTAATTGCTTATGCTTCGCGACAATTAAAGGATTACGAGAAGAATTACCCTACGCATGACTTGGAGCTTGCCGCAGTGGTTTTTGCTTTGAAGTTGTGGCGGCACTACTTGTATGGCGAGCACTGTGAGATTTTTACTGATCATAAAAGTCTCAAGTATCTGTTCACCCAAAAGGAGTTGAACATCGACACGGTGGTTGGAGCTACTGAAGGACTATGATATTAGTATTCAGTATCATCCCGGCAAGGCGAATGTGGTGGCAGATGCGTTGAGCAGGAAGGCAGTGCAGGGCTCGTGTTTGATGATCACGCAGCAGAGGCCGTTACTTGAGGAGCTACAGCGGTTGAGTTTAGAGGTTGTGTCCCCTGGGTCTACTGCAATACTAATGTCTATGGTTTTGCAGCCCACTCTGTTGGATAGGATCCGAGAGAAACAGAGTGGAGACCCACACTTGTTGAGGATTAGAGAGCAGTTGGAGAGGGGACAGGCAGAGGGTTTCACAGTGGACAGTTCGGGAGTACTGAGGTACAGGGACCGACTGTGTGTACCCGTGGATTCAGAGATCCGAGCAGACATCTTGAGAGAGGCTCACTGTTCTCCTTATACGCTCATCCCGGTGGAACCAAAATGTATAAGGACTTGAAAGCACGCTGTGGAATGGAATGAAAAGAGACATTGGCAGATATGTGGCTCAGTGTTTGACTTGCCAACAGGTGAAGGCCGAGCATCGTGCTCGCCGGCAAGCTTCAGTCCGCTGCCCGAGTGGAAATGGGAGCAGATCACGATGGACTTTGTCGTGGGATTACCTAGAGCACAGGGTGGGTTCGATGCCATTTGGGTGATAGTGATGATTGACCAAGTCCGCCCACTTCCTACCGGTTCGCACCACGGTCCAGAGAGAGACTCGCGCCTTTACTGGACGAGATTGTCAGCCGTATGGCGTGCCGTTGTCGATAGTATCGATGTGGACCCGAGGTTTGTATCACATTTCTGGAGGAGCCTACAGACAGCCTTGGGTACACAGCTGCACTTCAGCACGGCGTTTCACCCACAGACGGATGGTCAGTCAGAGAGGACCATTCAAACGCTAGAGGACATGCTGAGAGCGTGCGTCATGGATTTTGGAGGAGGATGGCATCAGCATTTGAGATTAGTTGAGTTTGCGTACAACAACGCCTATCAAGCGAGCATCCGATGGGCTCCGTTTGAGGCGTTGTATGGACGCATGCCGATCCCCTTTGTTTTGGAGCGATGTGGGTGAAAGGAAGACACTTGGGCCTGAGATTTTGCTAGAGGCTGAGGAAAAGGTGAAGGTGGTCCGACGCGTAGCCGCCAGAGGAGCTATGCAGACACCAGGAGACGAGACTTGGAGTTTCAGATTGGAGATCATGTATTTCTTAAAGTCTCGCCCTCCAAGGGGATACGCAGATTTGGAGTGCGTGGAAAGCTCAGTCCACGCTACATTGGCCCTTTTGAGATCTTGGAGCGAGTTGGGCCAGTTGCTTACAGGATTGCTCTACCCCCACGACTAGTCGGCACTCACGATGTTTTCCACGTCTCGGCATTGAGGAAATATGTATTCGATCCCTCTCACGTGATTGACTTCACTCCGCTTGAGCTTGGCGAGGACCTTCGATACGAGGAGCGACCGTTGCGGATTCTTGCTCGCGAGGCGAAAGAATTGCGCAATCGGGTCATACCGTATGTCAAAGTGCAGTGGAGTAAACACGAGGAGCGGGAGGCGACTTGGGAGCCCGAGACGGCGATGAGGGAGGCCTATCCCTACCTGTTCGACGAGCAGAGCTGAGGTACGGTTGAGTTTCGCGGACGTAACTTTTCGTAGTGGGGGAGGATGTAGAAACCCGGAAAATTGCACTCGAGGCTTGCCGACGCCCCGACGAGTGTCGGGACAAGTCCGAGTCGCGTTGGCGCCAAATGGACGCCACACGGACCTGCGGGAACTTGAGAGCAAGCGGCGTGTGTCGCGAAAAACTCGCAACAGTGTTTTCAGGAGTCCGCACGACAAATCCGATTTTGTACCCAGACAAGATTGGTTGCTATACCGGTATAACCACCAGGGCTATACTGCATGGCCCCCGCGCAAATGGTTTTCAAGTTGCTGCTTTGTACCGGTACAAATGGGATTTTGTACCGGGACAGCGTGCAGTATGGTGCAGTTTGACTTTTTGGCCACCTTGTCACATCACCCATGCCTCCCCTTGCCTTTAGGACTCGTAGAGAGAGAGAGGGAGCAGCTCCTTCTTCTCCCTTGGCCGTCTGCTGCTTCTACTCTTCTCCTTCTCCTCCTTGAACCACAAGAGAGAGGGGAGCTTGGTGGTGAGAGCTTCGTCGACGACGTGCCGCGGAACGGTTCGAGCGGATTTCGGCGACGTGACGTTGCGAGGGAGCCGCCCGTGCGCGCGGGACCGCCGCCTCGACTCGCCGACGAGCCTAGGGTTTTTCCCGAGGTGAGTAGCCCCTCGAGTTTCCCTCCGTTGTTTCTAAATTCCATGATTTTCGGATTTACCGCCGCTGCCGCCGACAAGACCGTCGACCCGCGGAGTTTTGACTATATCTCTGTGTAGGAGGGTCGAAACGCGACGAAATTTGGGGCATTGGATCCGCGACTGCGAGACGATTCCAACAACACCTTACTTGCTGGATTTGGACAAGTTTTGCTCAGTCGGAACCCATCTTTACTGAGCCGCTGGTTGCCGATTCGAATCTGAGATACTGAACTGCAGGAATTCTGCGTCGACCGTCGGTGCTTTGGCTAGTACTCCGCGCAGGGAGGTCGGATCGCGTCGAAACTTGCGGCGTTGGATTCTTGACTGCGAGACGAAGATTTCGAGACCTTACTCGCTGAATTTGGATAAGGTTAGCTTAGTTAACTTTAAGCTTTTCTCAGCCGCTGTTTTCCGGCAGATTTCGTGAAATCGTGCTTTTGCCTCTTCGCAGCGGGAGACTTCGGACCTCGGCGGATCAGCGAAGGATCACCTTGACCTGGATCACTCCCTTCGCTGCCAGGAGATCGCTTGAGAGGTGGGTTTACATCGGAATACTCCTAAGTAAAATAGTCAACATGTGTAAACTTCTGTTTCGACCAGTACGTGATAGCTTGAATGCATGATTATCGTATAGTAATCTGAAATTGAATATTTGAACCTTGAATCATGCTTAGCGGATATTTAATATTATACATGTTGGACTTGGATTTGACTTAGGAGAAAACCACGTTTTGGATCGTCATTAGCCTACACTACCAGATTTAGCTCTAGGAGCCGTTCTGTGCCGTATCATCGCCGCGGGAGTGCGATGGATACTCGGGTAGTGTAGTTGTTTTTACGCTCGCGCTGGGGCTGCCGAGCTTACTTTTCAGCAGAGTCTAGTCGTGCTGGTTGTCGGCACCGTCGGGGGTTTGACGGGGGACCTGTGTACTTGACTATGCCTGTGAGAGCCAGATTGAGCTCGACAGAGATACGCTTGCATACTCGGTTGGTTCGCGCCCACGAGTGCCGCTCCGGAGTCTGGCTTAGTGCTTTTGCGTTGGTGTCGCTGCGCCCTCGTTGTGGGTTGCTCTCCGCTAGCTACCCCTGGGGTAGTTGTAGTGTTGCCTCGACAGGCGGGACGGGTGCTTTCACAGTCCCTCGTAAGATTGGGTCAGCTTTTACTTGTTCTACAGAGAGTGGTTTAGAGCAGGATAGTATAGGGATTGTAGCTGTCGAGTGTTTCCAGCTTCTTTTACTTTCTTGCTTACCCTGTAGACTTAGTGGGTGGACCGATGTGTTTAGGGCGGTACCCACTGAGGACTACTTGTTTTTATAGTAGTTCTCACGCCCTCTTTCTTCCACTGTTGTTGCAGGGCCTTCTGTTGCGCCGCTCCGTCTCGAGCCTGACCGCGGGAAGGGCGTGGCGAGCTAGAGCCTACCCTCCGAGTTCGTGGCCGAGCTAGAGGACTTCTCCCAGTAGTGATAGTTTTTGGGTTGGACCCTTTTGTACATACCCGAACTCGCCGGAGCGAGTTGTGTTTCTTTTGTATGTATATAAAGTTGTTGTTTTCCTACCGTTTGTTTTTAGTTATTTTACCTCTATGCTACCGTTTGTAGCATTGTATGTTTTTGCTGTACTATGCTTCAGATATGTGAGAAATTCTTTTGTATACGGCGGATTTGTCGGCGTGCCCGGTGAAGATGCAACCCGGGGCGTGACACCACAGTTAAAAAAAATTAAAATACCAATTTTGCCCTTAACTTAAGGGCAAATAAGAAAGGTTGGTGACGGTAGAGGGGTATATTGGAAAAAATCAAAAGTCCAAATATTTTTGTGCCCTTCACTTTAAGGGCAAATAAGAAAGACAATGATGGTAGAAGGGTATATTTGAAAAGGGCAAAATAGTAATTTTACAAAGATAACAGAGTTACTGAACAGATTTTAACTCTAAGGGTATATTAGAAATAGGTTAGAACGTAAGAGGGGTATTTTCAATATTAGCCTTCTAAGGGGGGTAAATCGGAAAATCGAAAATTTTTCAGGGGTATATAAGCAATTGCCCATATATATATATATATATATATATATATATATATATATATATATATATATATATATATATATAGGGTCCTATTACTATACTATTGTCACGCCCGGCATTTTAGAGTATAAAAACAAATGAATTTTTTTTTTTTAAACCCCGACCCCAAGGACGTACTAGACTCGCACACAAATACAGAGAGACCACCGTACACACGGACATAGTCTCCCGTATTTGCACGCACCGCACAAGTACGTAGAATGAAATACAAACAAACAACCACAACCAAGTGTACAGATATTTATTCCAACCAACATACACATATCCACACCATTCATTACAGGTTCATTCACATTTACTCATTCATAAAACCACATCTATCATTTGAAATGTTTCCTACTCGGAAACTGATTTTGAAATGCTAAGTTATAAAATCCACAGGAAAGCTTTTGAAATCTATTTTCCACACGGAAACCTTTTCTTTTTAAAACACTACCACGAGGGGTAGAAAACCTTTTTATAACATAAAACCAAAACCATATTAAATCCAATTCAACCATATCCCATGATAAGTTATTATGCCAGTTTAAAACAGAGAACATGAACCATAAAGTATAAGTCTATGTCGTAAACAAAGTAAACAGGAAGGGTAAAGGAATAACCGACAAAGGGACGGGGCTATGTCGCGAACTAGACTCGCTCCTCACCAGCTGTCTCACTAACTCCTGCAATGTCACCTGAAAAAGAAGGCGAGGGTGAGAACATGTAAACATGTCTCCCCCTCCTGGGATACCTCGCGAGATAGACACAAGAGGAGATAATAGTAGTACGAGCTATGATAAACAAATAAACGGGAGAGATATATAGATATGAAACAACAGCTACTGTAAATATGCGTCAACAGGTATAGAAGCTCAAAAGTACCCAATCTGAACCAATGCTCTCTTGGTCAGCACCGCAGACCTCAAGCCAGCTCTCTTGGTCAGCACCGCAGACCTCAAGCCAATGCCCCCACTACTCTACCATGCATCCAACCCCAGCATAAAGCTCCCGGGCTCACGGGTCGAACCTCTGCAACCACTTTTCTGGAAAAGAACACCCCACTTGCGGTGGATCAGACCGCTGGTGTTCGTGACGTGTGACGAGTATCGGGCGATCAATGCAAATATGCTCAATTATCAACCATCGGCAATCAGCCGACAATCCTGCCCCCCAGGGCCCATCGACCACGTGGGTCGTCAAGTAACCAGAAGAACCAACCAGGTACCAAGTACTGAGTGTGACTGACCAAATAGGTCCAAAGTACAGAAAGTGACTGACCAACCAGGTCCCAAAGTATGCAAAGTAACTGGCCAACCAGGTCCTGAGTAGAGAAAGAAACTGAACAACTAGGTCCCCAAGTAGAGAAAGAAACTGACCAACTAGGTCCCAAAGTATGGATGTAACTGATGGAAACTACACTACTCCTACATGTAGTGCAAAACCAGGAACTACTGAACATAGTAAGAATAAAAGTAATACGATGCACGAGTATGAAATAAGCAAAGTAAAGGCAAGGGGTGAAGGAATCGTCACCAAGCTTGCACCACTGAACGGACGTCGAGTCGAGATACCCACCTGTACAACTGTCGCGTCTGTCTCCTGAAGAAGAAGTATCAACTGGACCTAAGGAGGTCCACCAGGTTAGTGTCTAACCCACAAATAATAAACACCGAACACATAACTCCACAATTAAACCCACGGGAATCGGTTTCCCAAAACCAATTGCCGTACTGAGCCGGAAGTCCCGTAAACCTCACCGGGACTCCGTCGGGACCCACGAACTGTCTCGGAACTCACCGACTCGAGACACGAGTCTCCCACTGCCACAAAACACTCCGATTTGGATGTTTTGGCAGCAAACACAAGACAACACTTCGACACCACTAACGTCGGATAATCGTACGAATACGGGTTCCCGAAAGTGTCAATTTCGACACCGGGACACACCGTCGCTCACCCGTCATTTCCGAACCCTCGAAATGACCCGAGTGACCAGCCAACAAGGCCTAGCGACACTATAGTTACTCGCGAGGCACTGTCGGAAGAATTCCAAACCGAATCCGCGTTCCGTCGGCGGATTTCGCCGAGAAACGCATCGAAATCGACTTTTCGATTTCCGCGAAAGCCTTCAGATCATGGACAATCAGTCCATAGGTTTTCCCTAACTCACACATGCTGTCCACAGCAAACTCGAAGAGCACAATTACACAAAAGCCCTCCCGATTATCCGAAATCGCACTATTTTATGTGATTTCGTGGCTTTTATAGTCCGACTACTCTAACTAGAACTCATCTAGCCAAACCAACACATTCGTTGATAGGTTTCGGCGTGCCGGAGACCGTGCTCACCCTTCGGAGTAATTTCGGACACTGTGGGAAGCGCGGGAGCAACCCGAAATTCAGCGAACTGCGCGCACTGCATGAAAAACAAGCAAAATCTTGCTAACCAGGAACTCGTTGACCCTAAATGAGGTGACCACTGTGATCGTCACTGACAGACAATCACCGTGCTCCTCCTCCGAGGCACCGAATGACCTTGGTCTCGAACAGCGCGCACAAAGCCGCGACAAGAACTAAAAAAAGGCCCAAAAGGACCGACATCGCCGAAACAGCGGATCGGGGTCTCCCCGACAGAAAATAAGGTGAGCACGATGATCAGCGATGTGCCCCGATCATCGTGCTCCCTTCCAGAAAGATCGGGGAGGCCTGGATTGCTCGGAACAGTAATCCATCCATAATAAGCCCTATTTCGGGCATGGCCGGAGCAAGCTAGCTCCGGCTGACTTCCGGCGGCACGGCGGCGCGCCCAGGGGACAAGGACGGGTGCGGGGGAGGTGAGGAACATGATGCTCACCTCAGATGGCGGCGGGAAGCATCGACGGCTTCGGGGTAGCAAGTTTAGCCCGCACGAGCTGAAACTCGGGTTCGATAGCAATGGCAGCCACGGCGGCGCGGAGTGAGGGTTTGGAGCGACGGCGCACGTCACCGGGAGGCGATGGGTGACGCACCACGTCGCCGGCGGCGGCGAGGCGCAGAGGCCTCGAGGACTCGCCCGGTAGATCCCGCGCGCGGCGGCGCGCAGAACGGCGGCGCCGGCGGAGCTCGAGACGGCGGGGTCGGCGGCGTGAGGTCGCCGGGCTTCGGGAGGCGCTCGCCGTCCCAAGGCGGTGGCGGCGCGCGGTTAGGGCCAAGGCCTCCTCGGCCATGTTTCAGGCTGGGGCTGAAGGTTGCTGGAGCGGCAGCCGTGGCGGTGCTCGAGGCAACGGCGGCCGGCGGGGATTTTCCGTCGAAATCGGGGCGACGCCGGCGCAGAGCTTGGAGTCTATGCAGCCTCAGGATCCCTCCTCTTCTCAACCCGAGAAAGAGAGAAAGAAGGAGAGAGATAGAGAGAGAGATGGAGAGGAAGATGGAGAGGAGATAGCTGAGGGTTTTCCGGTAGCCGGGGGAGTTCGCCGGCGGCCAGGGGGTGCGCATGGGTTGGCCCAGAAGAAGATGAGGCGGCGGGGGTTTCGGTTGAGGAGAGGAGGCCAAAAGCTAGGGCATCCTCAAGAAACCCTAAGTAAACTCTATATAAGTATACGCACATCTTGCGACTTAACCCACGAAACATCGATATTCTTAGCTAAGTCCCTCACAGCATGGGTAAAATGCACAAACGCCCCTCCACGTGCGATTTCACGCGATTCGGCACATAAAATATTGGGACTTTTGCAAAATTACCAATTTACCAACTTTGACCTCTCCTCGATCAACGTGCGATATCTACAGATCCGTTCGTCGGATTTACGAATGGATTGCACCAATGCGATCAGCACGTCCAAGACATCAAACTCACGATTCTGGTTCGCCTAGATCGGTCACGGATTCGCGATGAAACCCGTCCGCTCTCCAATATCCGATTTGCCAATATCGACCCCTTTGCGATCAACTTGCAATATCCAACGATCCGTTCGTCGGATTTCCAAACGGATCGTGCCATCGCGTTCAGCACGTCGAGAGCATCGAAACTACCATTTTGTTTCATCAGGTTTGGTCGCCGATTTGCGACGGAACCTAACTGCTCTCCACTAATCCATACATTACACATATACTAATGTGTAAACACGCGAAATCGTAATTTCGCCTCTGTATTCGACTTCCCTAACACTAGTAGGGACCTCTAAACATTCCTTACCTTACTCTAGGTCACATGTACAGAGTCCGAGGAGTTTCACAATGCAAGAATAGCAAAGTGCGAAAACCCTCATTTCGATAAAACTCTTTTTTCTCGAAAACTGTGCATCGGATCAGGAATCCGTCAGTGCCATTGGTTCCAGAATATCTGAACTGATCAAAACGAGCTATTGGACCGCTATGAACGGAGTCCGATACGTACCTGAACCCATACTCTACTTCCGGCTCGTCCGGAAAACTAGAGTTACTATTCACTTAAGTCATCGGTCCGGGTCCCGTATCTTCTCCGTTTTAGCTCATTTTCTCCTGAAACTTGACGAGTGCTTATGTAATTACATTACACACATAAACATCGTCAATAGAGAGTCTAATGACACAGTCAAAAATCTCAGTCTTTACAACTATTATGAGTACGATCGCCCTCGTACTCATAAATTGTTTTCGATGATCGACCTTCCGAATCGACGATCCACACCGTTAAACGTTATTTACAACATTTAAAACTTCTAGAAATCAAATTTTATAATTTTTCGACATCATTTACCTTACGATCAAGAGATCACAAATTTGACAATTTTTAACGGCCGGTATGGGATCACTACAACAAAATATGTTTTAGACGACGCTTTTTAAACGACGTTTTCTTCTAGCGTCTTTAATATTTAGCATTTGTCGACACTATGATTAAGTGTCGCCAATAAACATATTTTTATCAAATATTTATATAAATTTTCCAACGCTATATTAAAACGTCGGTATATTTATCCTGACATGTTTATTTAACGACTCTTTACACGACGCTTTTACAAGCGTTGAGATTATTTTTGTCGACGCTTTAAAGCGTCGCTAAATATCATTTAAAGTGTTCTTAAATGCAAGATTTTTTGTAGTGGATACTTGCTAGTTTAACGGTGTAAAAGAATCAAAATTTGTTGAATTTTTGATAGAAAATTCTATTCACTACATAGATAAAGATCAATAACTCCGATTTTGAATTGAAGGATTCGATCATCCTTTTTTAGGATATCGTTCGATTTTGACCGTTCATTTTATGCCCACTCGATGGCTTTTTTAGGACATCGTTTGATTTTGACCGTTCATTTTATGCCCACTCGATGGACTTTATTATGATTTCGAAAATTTACGAAATTTATTTTCTAGAAGCTTCAAATACTCTAGATCATATTTAACGGAATGGATCATCGATTCGGAAGCTCCATCATCGAAAACAACTTATGAGTAGTAGGTCTCCAATACTCATAATAGTATAGTAGCCATGGCCTATATATATATATATATATATATATAGAGTAAGTCTCCCGTACTTTCAAAAGTACGGAGGCTTCCGTACTTGTAAGTTCTTTTCGATGATAGGACATTCGATTTGACGATCGGCTCCGTTAGGGATAATCTACATTATTAGAACTATCTAGAAACCAAATTTCATAATTTTTGGACATCATTTACCAAGCGATCACAGGGTTTCAAAAATGACTATTTTTGTCACGCCCCGTGCCCGCCAATTTGGTCGGATTCGGGCGCGCCGACAGACCGCCGAACAGACAGAGTTTCCCCTGTACGTTCAAGGCGTCGCAATCAATACAATTACAAGAAGGTTCCAAATAGGAACAGATATTACAATCAGATTGCATAAGGAAGTATCATAAACATAAAACAGCTACTTGCTATTACAACCATTCGTCCCAAATTTAACTTTTTACATTCATATTACAAACTTCCTAATACAATCTAGTTATTACAAATTGTTTACAATTTATTACAACTAGCTCTCCCTTGCTATACCCCTAAGCTCACAACCTGGGTACTTCTATCTCTCGGTCTCCCGATAGGCGCTATCTACGGAGCTACGCCTTGCCTCGCGCCGCTCATCGCGCCGCTCACGTGTATACCTGGACCCCCAAAACCACAACACGGGGGTGAGAACTATTGTTCATAGTTCTCGCGGGTACGGTCACCCAAGAGAAAAGCTCGACCAATAGGTCCAAGGAGGCACTGCAGATATGTTAGTCCAAAAACACATATAGATATATAATTGCAACTAACATAAAAACCTGCCTCACAATATGCGATATGCAAACATTCTTTAGCTCCTAGCTTTTCTTTACTTTATTGCTATTCTTTACTTTAGCTTTCCATTCTTAAAGTTAGCCATTTATTTAAACTAGCTATTCTCATTCTTTATCCTTTATCCCTGGCACATATGCTATTTAGCAAATACATCTAAGGTCACCACTACCTCAGCTCACTATGCCACCCGACTCGGTCTTGAGTCAATCGAATGCGGATAATCCGCCCGCTGTCTAGCCCGAGGTGTTGGACGTCTCACAACTACCCCAGTTGTCAACAGCCTGTCGCCCCCTGTGACTCAGCCTCATCGCGGCGAAATCGTCGCACACGCGGAACCCAGCTGTCACTTGACATAACCATTCTGGTGGCGATCACGGCGGACTTACCCAGCTAGAACCCAAGTCATGACTTAACCATCTGGCGGCGAACTAATCGCACCTCACCCAACAATGGTTTGAGTCACTCCTTCGCCTCCTGGTGCGGCCGTATCGTACTTACCCAAAGAATGGTGCCCCAAACACGGGTGTCAACTCATGGCGATCTGATCCTCACCCGGCTTAACCGGTATCGAACATATTTCGGCTCACCCACCCGGTGGCGAAATCGTCGCACAACGCCACGACGGTGGTATAGCCCTGGACGGCGAAATCGTCGCACACGCCCGACACCAACTTAGGTGTCCCAACTCGGGATTCCATGAATCCGTTCTACTTAGCTTGAGGGTTAGCTAGGCCCTCAAGAGACGACCCTCTAGGTCCATTGTCTTTACCTCCTAGGTCTACTTGACACTAGGGTTTATTCTTTGTCACATAACCTAGGTTTCTAACTCTAGGTTCCACGTCATTAGAACTCGACCTGTGTTTATTAACACTAGGCCCACTATCATCTTTATCCAACCTATGTCCTCGACACTAGGTTCACTGTTCTTTACCTAGATCCATATGACTCTAGGTTCACTACAACCTATATTCTTTACACTAGGTTTGATGCCACACTCCTAGGTCCATTGACTCTAGGTTTACTATAACCTATGTTTATTAACACTAGGTTAGATGTCATTCTCCTAGGTCCACATGACTCTAGGTTTACTACAACTTATGTTCTTTACACTAAGTTGGATGCCACTCGATCTATATGTGTATTAGTCCATGACTCACATTCTTACTTAGCATTCTCTTACTTAGCATTCTTATACTTGGCATTCATATACTTAACATTCTTATGTTAATCATTCCATTTACATGCACATAATTATATCTAGCATGTACTCATTATGCTAAGCATGCATTTATTCATACATTTCATTTAGCATCTAGTTCATATATCAACTTAACATGCATCTCATGTATTTGCAACTAGACTCTAGTTCATGCATTTATCTAGCATTTAACTCGTGCATTCTCTTAGCATTTTATACATGGCATTCATATACTTAGCTATCCATTAAGTAAGCTATTCTCTACCTTTATTAGCTACTTATTAAAGTTAGCTATTCACTTTACATCACTAACATGCATTTTCTACTTATGCATTGTTAAACATGCATCAACATGAAACTTATGTCGCTCTTAGACATACAGGCGACCTAGTCGCTTCGGTAAACACAACCCACCTTTAAATATTTTTGTGGAGTCGCCCAACAAATTTCACGACCAACCGATGCCTACTTCAAAACCTGTTACGTTAAGAATCGACCAAATCAGGCCAATTTACATAGTAACCCATAGATAGGCTTTTCGTTTAATTAAACGGAGTTGTCCCACGCGTCGGGGATACCCCCAATTAGGTTTCTACAAGGTCAATTTGACCCTAGAACCCCTATAGTCAAAAGCCCCAAATTTGGGTGCTCTACCAAGCCCTATGTGAAACCCTAGGTTTTGATCTCTTAAACAAGCAAAAGAGAGCTTGTTGTTCCTCTAGGAACTCATTTAAGATCATTTACACTCATTTCTAGGACATGCATTGATACCCTAGTGATCCACCATGAGAGCTCATGAAGCTTCCATGGATTTTCATGGAGCTTCATGCTCTACCAAGTCTCTAACATGAGAGAAACTCAAAAACCCTAGGTTTCATGTAAGGAAATCCAAACCCTAACCTAGGTTTCCAAAGAAAACATATCTTGGCCCAAGCTATCCCAATATCCACCTTGTAGGAGAGCTCTAGTTCCACCAAAGCCACCAAAACCACCTTCTCTAAGCTTCTCCTTCTTCTCTTCCAAGCTCTAGGGTGAGATCTCTAGAGAGAGAAAGAGGGAAATGTGAGGGAGAGGTGTTGGGAGTGTTTGGCTGTGAAGAGAGGGGTGTTGGAGAGCCTATAGTGTTGTAATAATTACATTTAGGCCCACAAAACTCTTTATTTTCGAAGCAGTCCAAAAGCTCGTTGCCCTATTACTCAAGAGGCAAACCCGAGAGCCGCCTCTCGGTTTCGTAGCATTTGTACCGGTACAGTTTGGCTTGTACCGGTATAAACACCAAAAATCCCACAAACCCGAGAGCTCTTCTCCTCTCAGTCAAAGTAGCTATATGCAGACAACTTTGTTGGTACGTCAGCACGGTTTGCCCTTGCTTTTCACGTCGTTTCGACTCTAATTCGCGCCGAACAACGCCAAAACCTTTCTAACTCTTTTAGATCCTCTCTTAACCCTTCCAAGATGCTTGGAATGGTAATTGGAACTTGTCCAATTATTCGTTCGCGCACTTTAGCCAATTTGGTTAAAGTTCGGGTTGTTACATTCTCCACCCCTTAAAATTAGTTTCGTCCGCGAAACTTACTCATCTTCATTGACTCGCACCCCAATCCAATTTATCGAGTAATCTGGGGGTTCCAATGCATTTTTCAACTTCGGAGTGGCCTTTCTCCTATCAGAACTTTCCAAAGGTCCACTACAAAGAATGTGAGACTATTCTCCTTCACATTTGCCACGCACATCATAGAATGTGCACTCCAACTCTCATGTGGCTTCCACTATTCAAGTGTCTCCTAGAGACCACTTATCTCAACTTCAATTGTCACGACTTATTCGGCTCCTTAGCCGCAATCAACCCACACGAACACGCTGTTTGTGAACTTAAGCCAAACTCTTCAATAGAGTTAGTGGCCAAGTCACTCTCCTCGATCTCTATGGGTGGACCAATAGTCACTAACCCAACGTCGGCCTACCGCCTAGACTTGTCTCGACTACGTTTAGCGTTCTTTATTACATGCGTAGACCCAATCAACATTCTCGGGCGAAATTCTCTCTTGGGAATTCGCACACACTCCAACTAGAAGCTATCAAGACACTAAACCACATCAATTCTCGGGTTGGGTCACAACCGCACTCTCAGTGCATTTTCGATCTTAAGATTCAAACACGTGGCACTTCCACGTCCTCGGGTCCAAGCTCAGACTACCGTCCAGACCAAAACTCTCTTGCCCTACCTATAGGTATCGGGCCGCTGCCACTAGCAGCCGACTGCGCCGGCCAAATGGGCCCAGGCTCCACAGTCCACAATAGGTCCAGGCACGGGTCGTCCCAAGCACTACCCGCCAACGTCGTCCTATACGACATGCATGCTCTACAGAGCTACAAACTCTATCGGCTCCTAAGCACCTAGTGCGAGCCATCAGCCCCACGAGTGATCCATGGCCCGCTTCACACTTAGCCCAGCTAAAGTGCTACTGCCAACTCACTCACCCGGCTGAATCGAAACCGCACTCTACGAGTACCTATACTCGCGTGCTCTATACGCCACTCTAGCGTTTTATTCTAAGTTTCAGCTTTAGCACGGTCATTCCCGCGCATCGTCTTCTAAGCGACCTTTCTAACCTTACACGGAGGCACCATTTGGCCCACGACCAACTTGGCTCTAACACGAGTCTTACTCCTCGTCTGGGGAGCACTACTAGCAGTCTTGCTAGTGCCATCGTATTCTCTACCTGCTCCAGCAGGCACTACTCTTACCACATAAGCATGCTCGGATATCTATTTACCCGCCCACTGGTTCCTACTATGAAACGCGCAACTAGTAGTAACTAACCAATGATCATGGCATGCAATGCACCAACTTACAATCATGCAAAAGTATAATGATTGCTTAATAAACTCATACCTGCCCCGACGTCATCAGTTCGGCAGGTTCCACCACTCAGGTCGCGCGTCCACGGCCACCTGGTACTCGCCGCGAACCCTCCGGTGGGATTATCCTCAACGGCCGCTCTCCTTGCGGACACTCGTCCCGCACATGGCCCGGTAGTCCACACTTGAAGCACCTGCCCTCACGCTGTTCACACTGCTGTGGGAAATGAGGGCCCCCACATATAACACACTCCGCCGAGGACCGAATGCGATATGTCCCCGGAGCTCGAGATCGTGAGTGCGAACTTGCCGAAGTCTTTCGGGAACTTGACTGACCAGCGGATCCGCCCGTCGATCGTCCTTTCCCCTTGTCCTTGTAATATGCCTCGCGCTCCTCCCGGAGGAACATGTTGCCTTGCTCTATCCATAAGGCTCGATCCAGGACTTCAGCAAAGGTCTGCAACTGAAGTATGTGCACAGCCTCAAAAAGATCTGGCCGAAGTCCACGCACAAAGCTATCGGCCTTACCCTTGTCATCCCGCACCACATCCGGGACGCACTGCACGAGGCGGAAAAATTCTCGCTCGTATTGCCTAATTGAGCGGTCTCCTTGCAGCAGCATCCGGAACCTTTCCCGGAGCTTCTGTTTCTCACTATCGGGGAAGTAGGTCGAGAACAGCACTCCCCGAAACTCTTCCCATGCCATAGGAGGGAGATTAGGCGATCGGTTTTGCCGAATGTCCTTCCACCACGCCTTCGCTGCCTGCTTCAAGCAATGCACAGCTAGCGGCACCTTGTCTCGCTCTAAGGTGTACATCTCCTCAAATAGGGTCTCCATAGAGTCAATCCACATCTCCACGATCCATGGATCGACATCCTCTCCGTCAAAGGTAGGCGGATCAAACTTCTTAAAATCCATTAGGACTGCCAAGGCTCGCTCCCGTTCTGCCGCCACCTCTGAACCAACAACGGTCGGATCGCCCGACCCCGGCGGAAATGCTTCCGCCGCAACTCCCGGCCGTCCATGACGAGCCGCAGCCGGTGCAGCCACCAGCTGATCCAACGTCTCTTGGAGTCGCTTCATTTGCTCCTCCTGGCGCATGGCAGCCTCCTGCTGCCGCTGCACTAAGTCCGCTTGTTGCCTCACCACTCCCACGAGTGAGGCCAACTGATCACGAAGCTCAGAGTCTCCGCTCGCGTCGACTTGCTCAGGGACACCACTTGTCCCCTCCCGCGCCGATCTGGACGAAGATCGCCTACGCGGTGCCATCATTTCCTGAAACACGACAACTCGATTAGTCCTCGACCAACTTGGGTCGAACACGAAACCACTAACACCGGCTCAAAAGCCAATCGGGCGAAAGTCAAACAGGGGCGTCCGTTCTAGTCCTTCGGTTTCATGTTGTCGCGCGCGAACATGAACACCCTCAGTCGAAGACGAACAACACCTCAAATCTACCTCTAATATCCTTCTTAGAGGTTACACAACATGACCAAATCCATACTACTTTCGCCACGAACCACAAGTCCTCGTCTCTCACGAGCCTTAACCTCTAAGGTTTTACTAACCTAAGGTCTCCTAGGTTCAACTAACTCATTGTCCCATTCACTACTTTATGCTCTGATACCATCTTATCTGTCACGCCCGTGCCCGCCAATTTGGTCGGATTCGGCGCGCCTGACAGATCACGCCGAACGGACAGAGTTTCCCCTGTACGTTCAAGGCGTCGCAATCAATACAATTACAAGAAGGTTCCAAACAGAAACAGATATTACAATCAAATTGCATAAGGAAGTATCAAAAACATAAAACAGCTACTTGCTATTACAACCATTCGTCCCAAATTTAACTTTTTACATTCATATTACAAACTTCCTAATACAATCTAGTTATTACAAATTGTTTACAATTTATTACAACTAGCTCTCCCTTGCTATACCCCTAAGCTCTGTCAACTGGGGTACTTCTATCTCTGGTCTCCTGGTAGGGCGCTATCTATGGAGCTACGCCCTTGCCTCGCGCTGCTACTGCGCCGCTCACGTGTGTACCTGGAGCCCCAAAACCACAACACGGGGGTGAGAACTATTGTCCATAGTTCTCGTGGGTACAGTCACCCAAGAGAAAAGCTCGACCAATAGGTCCAAGGAGGCACTGCAGATATGTTAGTCCAAAAACACATATAGATATATAATTGCAACTAACATAAAAACCTGCCTCACAATATGCGATATGCAAACATTCTTTAGCTCCTAGCTTTTCTTTACTTTATTGCTATTCTTTACTTTAGCTTTCCATTCTTAAAGTTAGCCATTTATTTAAACTAGCTATTCTCATTCTTTATCCTTTATCCCTGGCACATATGCTATTTAGCAAATACATCTAAGGTCACTACTACCTCAGCTCACTATGCCACCCGACTCGGTCTTGAGTCAATCGAATACGGATAATCCGCCCGCTGTTTAGCCCGAGGTGTTGGACGTCTCGCAACTACCCCAGCTGTCAACAGCCTGTCGCCCCCTGTGACTCAGCCTCATCGCGGCGAAATCGTCGCACACGCGGAACCCAGCTATCACTTGACATAACCATTCTGGTGGCGATCACGGCGGACTTACCCAGCTAGGACCCAAGTCATGACTTAACCATCTGGCGGCGAACTAATCGCACCTCACCCAACAATGGTTTGAGTCACTCCTTCGCCTCCTGGTGCGGCCGTATCGTACTTACCCAGCAATGGTGCCCCAAACACAGGGTGTCAACACAGGGCGATCTGATCCTCACCCGGCTTAACCGTATCGAACATATTTCGGCTCACCCACCCGGCGAAATCGTCGCACAACGCCACGACGGTGGTATAGCCCTGGACGGCGAAATCGTCGCACACGCCCGACACCAACTTAGGTGTCCCAACTCGGGATTCCATGAATCCGTTCTACTTAGCTTGAGGGTTAGCTAGGCCCTCAAGAGACGACCCTCTAGGTCCATTGTCTTTACCTCCTAGGTCTACTTGACACTAGGGTTTATTCTTTGTCACATAACCTAGGTTTCTAACTCTAGGTTCCACGTCATTCGAACTCGACCTATGTTTATTAACACTAGGCCCACTATCATTTTTATCCAACCTATATCCTCGACACTAGGTTCACTGTTCTTTACCTAGATCCATAAGACTCTAGGTTCACTACAACCTATGTTCTTTACACTAGGTTTGATGCCACACTCCTAGGTCCATTGACTCTAGGTTTACTATAACCTATGTTTATTAACACTAGGTTAGATGTCATTCTCCTAGGTCCACATGACTCTAGGTTTACTACAACTTATGTTCTTTACACTAAGTTGGATGCCACTCGATCTATATGTGTATTAGTCCATGACTCACATTCTTACTTAGCATTCTCTTACTTAGCATTCTTATACTTGGCATTCATATACTTAACATTCTTATGTTAACCATTCCATTTACATGCACATAATTATATCTAGCACGTACTCATTATGCTAAGCGTGCATTTATTCATACATTTCATTTAGCATCTAGTTCATATATCAACTTAACATGCATCTCATGTATTTGCAACTAGACTATAGTTCATGCATTTATCTAGCATTTAACTCGTGCATTCTCTTAGCATTTTATACATGGCATTCATATACTTAGCTATCCATTAAGTAAGCTATTCTCTACCTTTATTAGCTACTTATTAAAGTTAGCTATTCACTTTACATCACTAACATGCATTTTCTACTTATGCATTGTTAAACATGCATTAACATGAAACTTATGTCGCTCTTAGACATACAGGCGACCTAGTCGCTTCGGTAAATACAACCCACCTTTAAATATTTTTGTGAAGTCGCCCAACAAATTTCACGACCAACCGATGCCTACTTCAAAACCTGTTACGTTAAGAATCGACCAAATCAGGCAAATTTACATAGTAACCCATAGATAGGCTTTTCGTTTAATTAAACGGAGTTGTCCCACGCGTCGGGGATGCCCCCAATTAGATTTCTACAAGGTCAATTTGACCATAGAACCCCTATAGTCAAAAGCCCCAAATTTGGGTGCTCTACCAAGCCCTTTGTGAAACCCTAGGTTTTGATCTCTTAAACAAGCAAAAGAAAGCTTGTTGTTCCTCTAGGAACTCATCTAAGATCATTTACACTCATTTCTAGGACATGCATTGATACCCTAGTGATCCACCATGAGAGCTCATGAAGCTTCCATGAATTTTCATGGAGCTTCATGCTCTACCAAGTCTCTAACATGAGAGAAACTCAAAAACCCTAGGTTTCATGCAAGGAAATCCAAACCCTAACCTAGGTTTCCAAAGAAACCATACCTTGGCCCAAGCTATCCCAATATCCACCTTGTAGGAGAGCTCTAGTTCCACCAAAGCCACCAAAACCACCTTCTCTAAGCTTCTCCTTCTTCTCTTCCAAGCTCTAGGGTGAGATCTCTAGAGAGAGAAAGAGGGAAATGTGAGGGAGAGGTGTTGGGAGTGTTTGGCTGTGAAGAGAGGGGTGTTGGAGAGCCTATAGTGTTGTAACAATTGCATTTAGGCCCACAAAACTCTTTGTTTTCGGCTCCAAAAGCTCATCGGGCCGTGCATGGTACAAGGGTACTGCGGTATAAATTACTCCATAGGCAAACCCGAGAGCTGTCTCTCGGTTTCGTAGCATTTGTACCGGTACAGTTTGGCTTGTACCGGTATAAACACCAAAAATCCCACAAACCCGAGAGCTCTTCTCCTCTCGGTCAAAGTAGCTATACCGGTACAGCAACTTTGCTGGTACCGGTACAGGTTGCCCAGACTTGTGCTTTTCACGTCGTTTCGACTCTAATTCGCGCCGAACAACACCAAAACCTTTCTAACTCTTTTAGATCCTCTCTTAACCCTTCCAAGATGCTTGGAATGGTAATTGGAACTTGTCCAATTATTCGTTTGCGCACTTTAGCCAATTTGGTTAAAGTTCGGGTTGTTACAATTTTAACGGCTGATGTAGCACGCTTTTAAGTTCAACGGTGTAGAAGTATTCAAATTATATAAAAATTTAATAGAAAATTTTATTTAACATTAAGAGTAAGAAAAATACTTTTGATTAGAAATTTAACCCCTTTATCATCATTTTTTTATGAGATTTTTATTTTCAGCCGTTCATTTTGAGACACTCGTTCACTAGACGAATGAAGTAAAAAAATTATGAAAATTGGTTTCTAGATAGTTCTAATAACGTAGATCAAGTTTAACGGAACCGATCGCCGAATCGGATGTTCCATCATCGAAAACAACTTACAAGCACGGAGGCTCCCGTACTTTCGAAAGTATAGGAGCCTAGCTCTCTCTCTCTCTCTCTCTCTCTCTCTCTCTCTCTCTCTCTCTCTCTCTCTTACATATATATGTATATATATGTATATATGTATATACATATATACATATATGTATATATGTATATATGTATATATGTACATATATACGTATATATATGTATATATGTATATATATACATATATACATATATATACATATATATGTATATGTATACATATATATGTATATATAGAACTAGGCTACTATGCTATTAATAGCACCAAGTCATTGGTGCTACCAAGTTTTTGGCCGTTGGATAGAGAGATATGCGGTTAGGATGATGTGGGCCCCTTAGGTTTAAGTGGGTGGTTAGTTGAATAGTACGATCTAACGGGTGAAAATCATCAAAAGGGTTGATCTAACGGTGGAAAACTTGGTAGCACGGAGACCTCCATGCTATTGATAGCATAGCAAATGGATTCGTATATATATACATATATATATATATATATATATATATATATGTATATATATATATATGTATATATATATATATATGTATATATATATATATACATATATATATATATATATATATATGTATATATTTGTGTATATATATATATATATGTGTATATATACATATATATACATATATATGTATATATACATATATATACATATATATGTATATATATACATATATATGTATATGTGTAGAGACACAGGAAAATTGCACTCGAGGCTTGTCGACTCCGACGAGTGTCGGGACAAGTCCGAGTCGCGTTGGCGCCAAATGGACGCCACACGGACCTGTGAGAACTTGAGAGCGGCGTGTGTCACGAAAATGCAAATAGCGGGTTTTCGTGAGCCGTACAAATCTGATTTTGTACCGGTACAAGATTGGTTGCTATACCGGTATAACCACCAGGGCTATACCGGTATGGCCCTGCGCAGTTAGGCTCTCGGGTTACTGTTTGTACCTACAAGTGGGATTTTGTACCGCACAAAGAGAGGAGGTGGTGTGCTTGACTTTTGCGCCACTTGTCACATCACCCCCACTCCCCTTTTATTGCAGCAGAGAAGAGAGAGAGGAGATCATCTTCCTCCTCTCCTTCTTCTTCTTCTTCCTTGGCTGCTGCTGCTGCTGCTTCCCTAAGCTCAAGGGTGGAACCGAGCTTACCGACGACGCGCCGCGGAGCGAATCGAGGAGGTTTTCGACGACGCGACGTTGCGAGGGAGCCCGACGTGCGCGCAGGACCGCCGCCCTCGACTCAGCGACGAGCCTAGGGTTTTTCCAGAGGTGAGTAGCCCATCGAGTTCCCCTCCGTTACTTCTAAATTCCATGATTTTCGGATTTTACTGTTGCTGCTGCTGACAACACCGTCGACCCGCGGAGTTTTGACTATATCTCTGTGTAGGAGAGTCGAAACGCGGCGAAATCTGGGGCATTGGATCCGCGACTGCGAGACGATTCCAACGACATCTTACTTGCTGGATTTGGACAAGGTTTGCTCAGTCGGAACCCATCTTTACTGAGCCGCTGTTTGCCGATTCGAATCTGAGATGCCGAATCGCAGAATTCTTGCGTCGACCGTCGGTGCTTTGGCTA